>OY804589.1:14738027-15338027 GCA_963680875.1 Bathymodiolus brooksi | reverse complement strand
CATGAAAGAAGAACGGAGGTTTCTCTTGTTACAAGCCAGGTTATATACCATGAAAGAAGAACGGAGGTTTCTCTTGTTACAAGCTAGGTTATATACCATGAAAGAAGAACGGAGGTTTCTCTTGTTACAAGCCAGGTTATATACAATGAAAGGAGAACGGAGGTTTCTCTTGTTACAAGCCAGGTTATATACCATGAAAGGAGAACGGAGGTTTCTCTTGTTACAAGCCAGGTTATATACCATGAAAAGAGAACGGAGGTTTCTCTTGTTACCAGCCAGGTTATATACCATGAAAGGAGAACGAAGCTTTCTCTTGTTACAAGCCAGGTTATATACCATGAAAGGAGAACGGAGGTTTCTCTTGTTACAAGTCAGGTTATATACCATGAAAGGAGAACGGAGGTTTCTCTTGTTACAAGCCAGGTTATATAACATGAAAGGAGAACGGAGGTTTCTCTTGTTACAAGCCAAGTTATATACCATGAAAGGAGAGCGGAGGTTTCTCTTGTTACAAGCCAGGTTATATACCATGAAAGGAGAACGGAGGTTTCTCTTGTTACACGCCAGGTTTTATACCATGAAAGAAGAACGGAGGTTTCTCTTGTTACAAGTCAGGTTATATAACATGAAAGGAGAACGAAGGTTTCTCTTGTTACAAGTCAGGTTATATACCATGAAAGGAGAACGGAGGTTTCTCTTGTTACAAACCAGGTTATATACCATGAAAGAAGAACGGAGGTTTCTCTTGTTACAAACCAGGTTATATACCATGAAAGAAGAACGGAGGTTTCTCTTGTTACAAGTCAGGTTATATACCATGAAAGGAGAACGGAGGTTTCTCTTGTTACAAGCCAGGTTACATACCATGAAAGGAGAACGGAGGTTTCTCTTGTTACAAGTCAGGTTATATACCATGAAAGGAGAACGGAGGTTTCTCTTGTTACAAACCAGGTTATATACCATGAAAGAAGAACGGAGGTTTCTCTTGTTACAAGCCAGGTTATATACCATGAAAGAAGAACGGAGGTTTCTCTTGTTACAAGCCAGGTTATATACCATGAAAGGAGAACGGAGGTTTCTCTTGTTACAAGCCAGGTTATATACCATGAAAGAAGAACGGAGGTTTCTCTTGTTACAAGCCAGGTTATATACCATGAAAAGAGAACGGAGGTTTCTCTTGTTACAAGCCAGGTTATATACCATGAAAAGAGAACGGAGGTTTCTCTTGTTACAAGCCAGGTTATATACCATGAAAGAAGAACGGAGGTTTCTCTTGTTACAAGCCAGGTTATATACCATGAAAGAAGAACGGAGGTTTCTCTTGATACAATCCAGGTTATATACCATGAAAGGAGAACGGAGGTTTCTCTTGTTACAAGCCAGGTTATATACCATGAAAGGAGAACGGAGGTTTCTCTTGTTACAAGCCAGGTTATATACCATGAAAAGAGAACGGAGGTTTCTCTTGTTACAAACCAGGTTATATACCATGAAAGGAGAACGGAGGTTTCTCTTGTTACAAGCCAGGTTATATACCATGAAAGGAGAACGGAGGTTTCTCTTGTTACAAGTCAGGTTATATACCATGAAAGGAGAACGGAGGTTTCTCTTGTTACAAGCCAGGTTATATACCATGAAAGGAGAACGGAGGTTTCTCTTGTTACAAGCCAGGTTATATACCATGAAAGGATAACGGAGGTTTCTCTTGTTACAAGCCAGGTTATATACCATGAAAGGAGAACGGAGGTTTCTCTTGTTACAAGCCAGGTTATATACCATGAAAGGAGAACGGAGGTTTCTCTTGTTACAAGCCAGGTTATATACCATGAAAGAAGAGCGGAGGTTTCTCTTGTTACAAACCAGGTTATATACCATGAAAGGAGAACGGAGGTTTCTCTTGTTACAAGCCAGGTTATATACCATGAAAGGAGAACGGAGGTTTCTCTTGTTACAAGCCAGGTTATATACCATGAAAGGAGAACGGAGGTTTCTCTTGTTACAAACCAGGTTACATACCATGAAAGGAGAACGGAGGTTTCTCTTGTTACAAGTCACGTTATATACCATGAAAGGAGAACGGAGGTTTCTCTTGTTACAAGTCAGGTTATATACCATGAAAGGAGAACGGAGGTTTCTCTTGTTACAAGCCAGGTTATATACCATGAAAGGAGAACGGAGGTTTCTCTTGTTACAAGCCAGGTTATATACCATGAAAGGAGAACGGAGGTTTCTCTTGTTACAAGCCAGGTTATATACCATGAAAGGAGAACGGAGGTTTCTCTTGTTACAAGCCAGGTTATATACCATGAAAGAAGAGCGGAGGTTTCTCTTGTTACAAACCAGGTTATATACCATGAAAGGAGAACGGAGGTTTCTCTTGTTACAAGCCAGGTTATATACCATGAAAGGAGAACGGAGGTTTCTCTTGTTACAAGCCAGGTTATATACCATGAAAGGAGAACGGAGGTTTCTCTTGTTACAAACCAGGTTACATACCATGAAAGGAGAACGGAGGTTTCTCTTGTTACAAGTCACGTTATATACCATGAAAGGAGAACGGAGGTTTCTCTTGTTACAAGTCAGGTTATATACCATGAAAGGAGAACGAAGGTTTCTCTTGTTACAAACCAGGTTATATACCATGAAAGAAGAACGGAGGTTTCTCTTGTTACAAACCAGGTTATATACCATGAAAGGAGAACGGAGGTTTCTCTTGTTACAAGTCAGGTTATATACCATGAAAGGAGAACGGAGGTTTCTCTTGTTACAAGTCAGGTTACATACCATGAAAGGAAAACGGAGGTTTCTCTTGTTACAAGTCAGGTTTATATACCATGAAAGGAGAACGGAGGTTTCTCTTGTTACAAGTCAGGTTATATACCATGAAAGGAGAACGGAGGTTTCTCTTGTTACAAACCAGGTTATATACCATGAAAGGAGAACGAGGTTTCTCTTGTTACAAACCATGTTATATACCATGAAAGGAGAACGGAGGTTTCTCTTGTTACAAGCCAGGTTACATACCATGAAAGGAGAACGGAGGTTTCTCTTGTTACAAACCAGGTTACATACCATGAAAGGAGAACGGAGGTTTCTCTTGTTACAAGTCAGGTTATATACCATGAAAGGAGAACGGAGGTTTCTCTTGTTACAAGTCAGGTTATATACCATGAAAGGAGAACGGAGGTTTCTCTTGTTACAAGCCAGGCTATATACCATGAAAGAAGAACGGAGGTTTCTCTTGTTACAAACCAGGTTATATACCATGAAAGGAGAACGGAGGTTTCTCTTGTTACAAACCAGGTTATATACCATGAAAGGAGAACGCAGGTTTCTCTTGTTACAAGCCAGGTTATATAGCATGAAAGGAGAACGGAGGTTTCTCTTGTTACAAGCCAGGTTATATACCATGAAAGGAGAACGGAGGTTTCTCTTGTTACAAGTCAGGTTATATACCATGAAAGGAGAACGGAGGTTTCTCTTGTTACAAGCCAGGTTATATACCATGAAAGGAGAACGGAGGTTTCTCTTGTTACAAGCCAGGTTATATACCATGAAAGAAGAACGGAGGTTTCAATCAGGAATAGAGATTAACAAAACATTGAGTCTGTTTCCGGACAAATGAAATAATACACGGACGAGACGATTCTTCTTCTTCTTCTTTAGTATACAGCAAAACTTTAAAGCTGAAGATTACTTGCTGGTGCGCATGCGTGATAAATGATTTGAAAAATACATACATTTTTGTATTTTACACTTGAGTCAGTTAATGATCTACAAATTGTTTATTTATTTTTTTTTTTTTCTTACAAAATTTTTGGTAAAACTCAATGTTGTTGAATTGTAGATACGTACCGATTCAAGTGTAAGTCTGTAACCCAGGGTATTTGATATAGTGGTAAAACATCCATTTCTTTCATAATTTTGCATAGCTTCTGAAGGGTCAGCTACATTTAAGTAGGTCAAATGAAGATCCTTAAATAATTTCTCAGATTCAATGCATAAATTCCTGTAAATGCGACAAAATATACAGTTCTTTGTAAACTAATATATAGGTCTGCGCCTCACATAAAAAAAACCACGAAGAAATAAATACAGAATTTTAAAAACATGAATCTATTTTAAGTTATGAATTCCTTTAGAATTACGAGGGGCCGTTGTGGTCTTGATCGTATGAAATACCTATAGATGCAATCAGTGTCTATCACTACTAACGGTGCAAGTTCCAATCTCGTTCATTGCGAGGTATACTCGATACAACAATATGCGATAAAGTTTTTAAGTGACTAGGGACAAATTGGTGGTTTTTTCAGGGTACACCGGTCTCCTCCACCAATCATGAAACTAATCGCCACGATATAACTGAAATATTGTTTAAAGTGGTGTTAAACACCAGAATTAATGGTATGATAGATTCAAAACGACAGTAGTAGATCAAATCGAGTGACAGTTTTAGTCTTGCTGTTTTCAACCAATCGCTATAATACATGTCTACCAAAATCTGAAACTCATGAAAATAACCTGCTATTCAAGCCAAGCAAACAATAGAATCTTAATAAAAATAAAAGAATACAAACAAAATAAATATTGCTCAGTTTTTTTTTTATTTATCGTTAAATTTATTTCACTATTTACGGATACAGTCAATGTATTTTAAGTTCTCAAAAAGCACAGCTGCAGGATGAATACATGTATAAGATGTCGGCCATTGTTTGAGCTACACTACTACGCGTCCCTTGCTCAACTCTTTGTGATATCTTTCATCAAACAGACTGATCAGATACATTCAGATGGACAATGCACATATTTATGCATACATCCAAGCTTTAATAAACACTTATTGTACTTTTTGTTTGCGTTCATGCCATTTTCGGTTCACTCAATCTTAATAAAACCACCGAATTCCCTGAGTAATGCCATTTACCTTGGAGGATTAGAGGTATCCCCCGGATGACACGTTTTCCCGCCAATGACACTGGTTTCTGTGTCTTTCTTTAAATACAGCAAGGAACCAGGATCTTGCTTCAAGTCTGGGAAAGCTGTCTTTATGTTGTTAGTGTCTCCTTCTAGGAGGCATTCGTGGTAATGACCTAATACAGAAATGCGATATGTTGTTTACGACTGAAATATCACACCAAGACGAAGGCAAGAGTTTCATGTATACAACTAAACGAAGAAATAAACTGATGTCGTATATTACAAAAACAAGTACAGTCAAACCTGCCCATGTGGACACCTCTATTAAGCAGTCACCTCTATTAAGCAGTCACCTGTATTAAGCAGTCACCTCTATTAAGTAGTCACCTCTATTAAGTAGTCACCTCTATTAAGCAGTCACCTGTATTAAACAGTCACCTGTATTAAGTAGTCACCTGTATTAAGCAGTCACCTGTATTAAGTAGTCACCTCTATTAAGCAGCCACCTCTATTAAGTAGTTACCTCTATTAAACAGTCACCTGTATTAAGCAGTCACCTCTATTAAGCAGTCACCTCTATCAAGCAATCACCTCTATTAAGCAGTCACCTCTATTAAGCAGTCACCTGTATTAAGCAGTCACCTCTATTAAGCAGTCATCTGTATTAAGCAGTCACCTCTATTAAGCAGTCACCTCTATTAAGCAATCACCTCTATTAAGCAGTCACCTGTATTAAGCAGTCACCTCTATTAAGCAGTCATCTGTATTAAGCAGTCACCTGTATTAAAAGGTCACCTTTTTCTTGTCCCTTCATAGAAAATTTCATATGAATTGAATCTCTTTTAAGAGGTCACCTGTCTTATAAGGCCACTTTTTCTGTGTCCCAAAGATGACCTCTTAATACAGGTTTGACCATACTATAGAATTGGTGATCATACAACATCAAGGAGTAAGAGCAAAGACTGATTTGGCTCGGAGTCGGGATAATGTGTCTGTGTAGAAGGACCAGTCAATCTGTGGACGGTTGTTTCAGTTGCCTCTCTTAATGTAATCTCGCAACACTATAGCTGGAAGATTGCTCACTTGGCGGTTCTATAATTACTTTGTCACTCTTTCCCACCATTAATCAATAATGGTAGTAATAACAGCTCAAAAGCATCATCAAACTTATGTTCCGTGTGTCGTAATCATAACCCCGTCTTTCCTCATGACTTACCATCGAGTTTTGTAACAAGAGTAACTCGTTAGGTGGACTAGGAATTGTTTACCCTTACGGAGCACCTGAGTTATGATATTAGTATATAAATTGAAATGAATACAAATATTATTTCTATGTTAATATGAAATTTGGTTTGTAAATACTATTTGTGGTGTGCTATGATATTACAATACGTTTTGTATTGGTCTAGACTCCTTTCTTTTTTATTTGATTTTTTTTTTTTTTTTTTTTTTTTTTTAGGGGGGGGGGGGGGGGGGTGTTTTTGTTTCAGTTTGTTTGTATTTTTTTTGGGGGGGGTGTTTGTGTTTCTGTTTGTTTGTATTTTACTTTTGTTTTGTTTTTTACTTTTTTATAGGTGTTCGTGTTGACCGTCTCTGCTATCCTTCATTGCCATCTAAATTTATGTTTTGCTGGTGTTATTGATACTTATCTTGATTACGAGTATTTTTTAACTGTACCCTGTACTAGGTATTTAACTATTTTGATCTTACCTAAACGTGTTGTTGTTGACTGCCCTGGGATCCTTTTATAGTCTGGGTGAGGAATCTGTACTGGTCTGCAATAAAAAAAAACATGGTATTACTCTTGTTTTAAACAATTTCTTCATTTTCTCTTTCTTGTTTGAACGTGAGATTAGATGCAAAAATTTTGCATTAGGACCAACCTTGAAATCTGATACCGAGAATAGGGAGGAACACATATATGTCCAGAATGAACAAACCATATTGTTTGGTTTTATTACTGTATATCTCACTACGGTTTTCAGTTGAACAAAACCAGGGCGGATCCAGGATTTCAAGTTAGGGGAAAGGGGCACTTAAAAATATTGCGCAGAGCGGAGGGAGGCGCTAAAAATGTTGGGGTATTTCCTGTGAAAAAGCACGATTTTACGCCAAAAAAATCATATTTTTTCCAATTTTAGGGGGCGCGCCCCCCTGGATCCGCCCCTGAAAACGTACTACATTATCAAATTGATCCAAAGTAAATTAACATATTTATTCTTTTGACATTCATCTTGTAATGAATACTTATTGTAATTTAGTATGTTCATCATCGATTGGTCAGTTGAAAATGAACTCTGACGTGACCCCATACGGGATGTCGTTAGATGTTAATGCATCGCCAAAGAAAACAAAGTTACACCAAACAGTTAATTTTAATTAGATTACTAAGTATACGATTCGTATGTTACTTTCGTTTGTATTATGTTACCTATAAGGGATATAACTTTGATAACTTACATTGACGGTGGTAGTTCCTGTAGCAACGTCTTAAGAATGGATGTATCTTGTTGTGTGCTGTTTGTCCCTGGTGTATACCATAAACCTGGGTAAATACAAATTCTAATGTAAACTCGATTCATTGGTTATAATTAATATGGAGTAGGCATTGCCTAGATGCGAGCACAGCATTTCTCTCTGGCCAGTGTGTATATATTTGAGTGAAAGTTGAATATCACATAATAATATGAGTAGGCATGGCCTATAGAGAGGACATTAGTATTTGAAATTAAATGATATCCCCTATGACATCCATTGGAAAGTTAAATGAAGTAGAATAGAAAAGTATGAGAAAAAAGTATGGAATCTTTTATTGTTGCACTAGGGACAGTACAAACATTGAATACTAACTAGTACTAGTACGCGGGTGGTATCAACCATTATAAAGCCTAAAGGGGATAGTAGACGCCGGTGTCTGTAAAATGAAAGTATGGTCTTTTAAGCCATAAGAAAAGAGTTTATTACGAAAATATCAATTAATGCAACCAACATACATAAGCAATATTGGCCCACTTTTTAATATAATAAATATATTCATAAATAGTATCCTCTTTGTGGCTGACTGACTCTTTCCTCCGTATTATTATTTCTCTTTGTTTTCTTTGTGTTTGTCTCCAAATAATGATTAAAATTAGTGTGAATGATTGTAAATGTTGATGTATGAATGATCTTCATGTTGTTGATTAATATGCCCATTTTGGGCCCTATGATTAGGAAAATAAAAATCTTATCTTATACCATGCTATGTACAGCCGATATATATTCATGAAGTGTAAATGATGAATGACGTACGGTCAGCGCCGTCATGTCAGCAATATAGGCCCCGGTCAAAACAGTGCACTGAGGCCCATATCTATACAAACACTCACAGAAATAAATTATAAATGGTCGATAAAATTAAACATATATTTCTTGTATTGATACTTCCAACAAAATCAGTGTTTAAAAATTAAAAATTATGCCGTATACAACATACATAGATTAGCATGGGGTTCATTTGCTTGTGTGACCACCGGGCAACTGTCCATTGTGCCCATACATAAGACCGCACTGCGTACGGTTACTTTAATACGGATAATCTTCATTTCGACATTTTAAAGTATGTGTATTTGGGCCAATATTATGCTATCTCCAAGTGAACAAAATAGTTTTTAATTTTAAAAGAATTATATAGGTACCGCTTTCATGTCTCTGCTTTCACATACAAAATATTTATCAATATTAAATATTTTTTTTATTGGAAAAAGCACAGTAGAGGCGTGATATATATATTAAGGCAATATTCAGTATCGAAATCATACGCTTTAAAATTATCTGTGACATTAGACAAGATTATACAGAGACATGTATTCCTTCTTGTGTAATGTTATTACTTTTTAAAGTTTCAGCAACAAGCTGGTTAATAATTTTATAGCATTTATTTTAGAAAGACTGAGTTTAATAAATAATAACAGACATACATATAGTATGAACGGCATAATTAATAGTTAAATAAATAAAATTCATTGTGTCTTACTATTCTAAACCATTGTCGGCGGCAGATGTTGGTAGTATTCAAATATTTTGTAGGATCAGACTGACGGAAAATGTAAGATGAATAAACAAATGGGTACTGATAGAAATAATTAACACTAACAGGAATAAGGAAAAACTAATGCGTTCCCTGTTCCTTGCAAGCACATCATGGTTAGAAAATGTTTGTTACTTAGCCAAAGAAATAATAAATGCAAAAATTGTATAAAAATGAAAAATGTTAATGTTCACCACTATCTTTTCTTATCAGAGACATATGAGCCGGTGGTAAGGGGCACATGCACCCCCCCCCCCCCCCCCCCCCCACCCCCCCCCCTTTGGCAAAATTTTAAAAAGCTGGATTTTTAGTATACTTTAGGATTTTTGTGATATTTATTTGGAATTACCATTATTCAACACAACTAAACCGTACGAAAGGTAGGAATCAAGTATAAATATGAACGGGTGTCATCCCTTGTGATATTTTAGTACCGCACATTGATAGTAGGGTTAAAATTATTGATAACGAAAGGCCGGGAGCAGGTCCCTGTGATCTCCTGCTAGTTCTTGTACGTGTACTATAGATGCGTATTAAAAAATATTGATGACATTCTCATCTTTGCGTGTCAGTTGTGACCCAAATACGATTTCAATGCTGACCTTTACTTGTTGCAACGTAAAATATGACGTGATAAAAAAAATATTAACATGACGATGAATGGTGGCCAGATTCGTTTTTATTTACGCATTTATTGTAGAACTTTAGGAATATTGTGGTACATGTACACATAATCTTGGAGACAGGAATTGTGTTTGGATTTCTTTTAAACTGGTAAGTCATATATACAGTAACGAAATGTCAATATAAATCTGGAGTGCGACAGTGAAATGCAGTTGGGCGTGACATGAAATGTCCATACGTCAAAAAATGACCAGATTCGTGTTGTCTTAAGAGTCATTCACAGTGATAAAAAAATGAACAGTTGTTGTCCTTAACCTGATAGTCCATGTTAACATAAAGTCCTTTCCGTACGCCAGTGTTGTATTAATCAAAGTTTTGATCGATCCGAGTAAATATTTAGACCACCCGCGTAGATTCTGCAAAAAATAAAACAAAACTAAATCACACCAAGGCGAGTTTTTCTACATCGGCTGCAAATGGTCCAAAAAATAAATTTGATATTTTCTGAAAATATTGTAGTTCAAAATTAAGTCAAATTTATTCTATAATCATCTTTTACTAATCCGTAACTAGAAAGGTTTTTATCTAATAATCTGGACACGCTTGAAAAAAGTGTTGTTTGTTTACATGTCGTCACGATTTACGGAATTGACGCAGTTGCAAATGAAATAGATGTCGTTTTGAAATTTTTTGACTCGGGAATGAAAATACAAGATTTTAATTAAAATTCCGCGAAATGTTGTTGACGACTTTGGCCTATGTCTATGAATAACAATATTTTTAACATGACGTCATGACTTTGATAGCGAGATGTCATTCTGATTAATTTAACAATGTAAGCACCTTTTATTGTCTTTTTTTACTTAAATACGATTTTTAGAAGTTCATGATATCATTTTAGTTTTAAAATCATTTATTGGAGACTTTTTATTTTATTTTTGGCATTCTCTCCGAGACTGCCAACTTTTATCAACTTCCGGACGAAAGGATTTCAATCTCACCATAAGGAAGATTGTGTGTTGCATGCGCATGCCCATGTTGCTGTAGAGCTCTCTGTGCTCGCTATAAACTTTACTTTCTGAATTCAAGATTTTTATTAGTATCATGCATTTAGCTTATACAAAATTCAACTTCAAACATTCGGATAATTCTGTTTAACAAAATTGTATATTTTCTGGTTCATTTATTTATTGTTATCGATAATTAAAGGTCCAGTACATTAGTTGTGTGAGGTAAATCGCATTTTTTCACATCAATTTGGGTTGATTTAGGACTTGATAATCTTACTTACATGAAAAGTTTGAAGACACAAAAGTGGGTAACCGGAAGACACAAAAGGGGTAACCGGAAGCCGTAAATCTAAGAAGGTCAGACAATACAATGCTAAAATAGACCAGCAATGATCCACAAAACATCACCGAGAAAACTAAAGTTTGAGCAACGCGAACTCCATTAAAACCCAGAGGTGAACGCAGGTGCTCCGGAAGGATAGTTATCCAAAATTCAATCGAAGAATCGTTGAAACAGAGGCAAAATCTATACCCCTAACACACGTTTACATTATCTCTCTCTTTCCTGGCTTGGTATGCCTATTTTCAATAAAAAGTAGTGTGTTCAAACTAGTTTTATGGGCTGAAGTTTCAAAAAATATACGGATTTTGATTACCCCTTTGGTATCTTCAAACTCTTCTGCAACAACACATTAATTGAGTTCAGTACATAAAGTAAACTGATATATACTTACCATATTCACCGTGAAATCCTGCTTGAACTGACACAACTATACCATCGTATCGTGTAATAACTGGGGCCAATTGTTTGATATGTTCCTGAATCTGTGGTACTGATGGTTCGGATCTCGGATCGTATTGTGTATCCAAATTCTAGATCAATAATGAATGCCAAACAATAGGTTAATGTTCAGGGGTCCGTTGTTGAACTTGTGATTAAGCTAATCATATGATTAGCCATAATTACATAATTAATTCCTAATCACATACTTAGCTAATGCAATGATTAAATGGGTCCGTTGTTGAACTTGTGATTAAGCTAATCATATGATTAGCCATAATTACATAATTAATTCCTAATCACATACTTAGCTAATGCAATGATTAAATTATGTTGCTGAACTGTTTTTAATCAATGTATTAACTAATCATATTTAATGATTGAATTAGCTAATTATGTGATTAAGAATGAATGTTGTTTAGAGTTATGAGTAATCGTGTTTCATTCCATTTTCAACAATGTTATATCGTGGCACTCAATTTTATTCGTGCAGGAAAACCACGACCGATCTACTGGAAGTCACTGACACACTTTGTCACATAAGGTTAATTGAAGTATACCTCCCCATGGGAGAGAAAGTAACATTAGCGGTGATAGGCATTATTGCGCTCAATCTTTAGTTTTATATGTATGTTTTGTTGATCGTTGTTTGTTCTTTTGTACTTTTTCTTTTGGCTATTGTGTTGTCTGTTCTTCTTAGATATACGGATTCTGATTACCTCCCTTTGGTATATTCAAACTCTTCTTGCATAGTTGGTAATGACAAAAGGTCCTTCACTCATTAATATATTATTACCGGGTTTGTAACAAGTATACCACGACTGTCTCCACTAGCTAGTGCAACAGGAACTGCTAACCTTTTTGGAGCACCTGTGTCCGTCTGGTTTTTACTTTTGTTTTCTTTCTAGTGCTTTATAGATCATTGTTTGTCCTTTTGTCCGTTTACTTTTGGTCATTGTATTATATGTGCTTCTGATAACCGCTTCTGATTACCCTTTAAGTATCTTCAAACTTTTATTTTAGACACATTATTTTTAATCCAAATAATAAAACAGCTTACGTCAATGGGAAATATTATCTTCACTCCAAATCGTGCCAGACTTTTCTATTTCCCCCTTCGCGCAATCAGGTATAGATAAGGAATGTGTACATTTTACTTACATTTTCATACATGAAACGTAGAACAAGACTCCATCCTGCTTCTTTGGCAGCTTTAAAGTCTTGTTCAAGTTTGTGTTTAAAATCATCTGATATTGGTGAACCGTCAGCAAAGGTATCTAGGCTATACATTCTTAACATCAGAATGGTACCATGATTATCCCTCAGACATTTTAGATGGTCTTTCTAAAGAAAGAAAATTTGTCAGTTACATTTTATTTCAATATTTCAGTAATATGCAATATCATTTCTAGTCATTAGAGTTTTTGGGTGTACCTGATGATGGCTATTCTAGACACGCGTCGTGCTCCATAACCTAGTTATCTGCGGTTTTATTACAAAGTCATGAAAACTAACTTTCTGTATTAATACATTCGGATCTAAAGTCAGTGTAATGCTGTTAAACTCATCAGAGACAGGTGTCTTTGACATTTACTTCACTGAGTTTGGTGCTGCTTTGACAACTATTTTACCTATTTTGTTCCAGTATTGTTATAAATACTGTTATAGTGACAGCCGGAATCTTTGAGCCGTAATGAAAGCGGGAGGTTTGGCGCTTTAAAATCTGATTCAACCCACCATTTCTTTAGAAATGCCTGTACCAAGTCAGGGTCATTACGGTTTTCACAGTTTACCGGTTGTTGACTGATTTTCTCTGTTTATATACTTGTGAGTTTTGACTTTCCCTTCGTAAGATTGTTCGGAGTTCGGTAATTTTGTTATTACTCTTATTTATGATATCTGACCGGCACCGGCACCCACAGCTCATAGTTGTGAGTCGGATGGTTGAAACAATCAAAGCTGCTGTCTCCTCTATCAAATAATATATGATGTATGAAACCTATAAGGGACCGACCATTTAACTTGCAGTGGGGGGAGGGGAGGGGGGTTATGGTTTTTTGTTTCGTTCAGAATTTTTTTTTCGGAAAACACGAGAGTTAGAATATTTATTTTTTTTGTCGCACAAAGCGCGAATTTTTTTTCCAAAATTTAACATTAGGTTATATGACAAAAACTCTGAATCAGATTATTTTTTATTTCCTCCACCAAAATCAGAATATTTTTTTCAGCAACATTGGGAAACAGAATATTTTTTTAGAAAAAAAACATGCCCCCCCCCCCCCCTCTGGAAGTTAAATGGTCCGTCCCTAAATACATAATCTTCAACTGGTTGAAAGTGGTCAATATTTGGTAGAGGTAGAAGAAGTAGAAGAAATATATAAAAATACAATGTTTCTCATTGGACAAATAGAATGGTACATCCTTAGAACGTAGTACCACAGGAATTGGTACATCCTTAGAACGTAGTACCACAGGAATTGGTACATCCTTAGAACGTAGTACCACAGGAATGGGTACATCCTTAGAACGTAGTACCACAGGAATTGGTACATCCTTAGAACGTAGTACCACAGGAATGGGTACATCCTTAGAACGTAGTACCACAGGAATTGGTACAACCTTAGAACGTAGTACCACAGGAATGGGGTACATCCTTAGAACGTAGTACCACAGGAATGGTACATCCTTAGAACGTAGTACCACAGGAATGGTACATCCTTAGAACGTAGTACCACAGGAATGGGTACATCCTTAGAACGTAGTACCACAGGAATGGGTAAATCCTTAGGACGTAGTACCACAGGAATGGTACATCCTTAGAACGTAGTACCACAGGAATGGGTACATCCTTAGAACGTAGTACCACAGGAATTGGTACATCCTTAGAACGTAGTACCACAGGAATGGTACATCCTTAGAACGTAGTACCACAGGAATGGGTACATCCTTAGAACGTAGTACCACAGGAATGGTACATCATTAGAACGTAGTACTACAGGAATGGTACATCCTTAGAGCGTAGTACTATAGGAATGGGTACATCCTTAGAACGTAGTACCACATGAATGGTACATCCTTAGAACGTAGTACCACAGGAATGGGTACATCCTTAGAACGTAGTACTATAGGAATGGGTACATCCTTAGAACGTAGTATCACAGGAATGGTACATCCTTAGAACGTAGTACTATAGGAATGGGTACATCCTTAGAACGTAGTGCCACAGGAATGGGTACATCCTTAGAATGTAGTACCACAGGAATGGTACATCATTAGAACGTAGTACCACAGGAATGGGTACATCCTTAGAACGTAGTACCACAGGAATGGGTACATCCTTAGAATGTAGTACCACAGGAATGGTACATCCTTAGAACGTAGTACCACAGGAATGGGTACATCATTAGAACGTAGTACCACAGGAGTGGTACATCATTAGAACGTAGTACTACAGGAATGGTACATCCTTAGAGCGTAGTACTATAGGAATGGGTACATCCTTAGAACGTAGTACCACATGAATGGTACATCCTTAGAACGTAGTACCACAGGAATGGGTACATCCTTAGAACGTAGTACTATAGGAATGGGTACATCCTTAGAACGTAGTATCACAGGAATGGTACATCCTTAGAACGTAGTACTATAGGAATGGGTACATCCTTAGAACGTAGTGCCACAGGAATGGGTACATCCTTAGAACGTAGTACCACAGGAATGGTACATCATTAGAACGTAGTACCACAGGAATGGGTACATCCTTAGAACGTAGTACCACAGGAATGGTACATCATTAGAACGTAGTACCACAGGAATGGGTACATCCTTAGAACGTAGTACCACAGGAATGGGTACATCCTTAGAACGTAGTACCACAGGAATGGTACATCCTTAGAACGTAGTACCACAGGAATGGGTACATCCTTAGAACGTAGTACCACAGGAATGGTACATCATTAGAACGTAGTACTACAGGAATGGTACATCCTTAGAGCGTAGTACTATAGGAATGGGTACATCCTTAGAACGTAGTACCACATGAATGGTACATCCTTAGAACGTAGTACCACAGGAATTGGTACATCCTTAGAACGTAGTACTATAGGAATGGTACATCCTTAGAACGTAGTACCACAGGAATGGGTACATCCTTAGAACGTAGTACCACAGGAATGGTACATCATTAGAACGTAGTACTACAGGAATGGTACATCCTTAGAGCGTAGTACTATAGGAATGGGTACATCCTTAGAACGTAGTACCACATGAATGGTACATCCTTAGAACGTAGTACCACAGGAATGGGTACATCCTTAGAACGTAGTACTATAGGAATGGGTACATCCTTAGAACGTAGTATCACAGGAATGGTACATCCTTAGAACGTAGTACTATAGGAATGGGTACATCCTTAGAACGTAGTGCCACAGGAATGGGTACATCCTTAGAATGTAGTACCACAGGAATGGTACATCATTAGAACGTAGTACCACAGGAATGGGTACATCCTTAGAACGTAGTACCACAGGAATGGGTACATCCTTAGAATGTAGTACCACAGGAATGGTACATCCTTAGAACGTAGTACCACAGGAATGGGTACATCATTAGAACGTAGTACCACAGGAATGGTACATCATTAGAACGTAGTACTACAGGAATGGTACATCCTTAGAGCGTAGTACTATAGGAATGGGTACATCCTTAGAACGTAGTACCACATGAATGGTACATCCTTAGAACGTAGTACCACAGGAATGGGTACATCCTTAGAACGTAGTACTATAGGAATGGGTACATCCTTAGAACGTAGTATCACAGGAATGGTACATCCTTAGAACGTAGTACTATAGGAATGGGTACATCCTTAGAACGTAGTGCCACAGGAATGGGTACATCCTTAGAACGTAGTACCACAGGAATGGTACATCATTAGAACGTAGTACCACAGGAATGGGTACATCCTTAGAACGTAGTACCACAGGAATGGTACATCATTAGAACGTAGTACCACAGGAATGGGTACATCCTTAGAACGTAGTACCACAGGAATGGGTACATCCTTAGAACGTAGTACCACAGGAATGGTACATCCTTAGAACGTAGTACCACAGGAATGGGTACATCCTTAGAACGTAGTACCACAGGAATGGTACATCATTAGAACGTAGTACTACAGGAATGGTACATCCTTAGAGCGTAGTACTATAGGAATGGGTACATCCTTAGAACGTAGTACCACATGAATGGTACATCCTTAGAACGTAGTACCACAGGAATTGGTACATCCTTAGAACGTAGTACTATAGGAATGGGTACATCCTTAGAACGTAGTATCACAGGAATGGTACATCCTTAGAACGTAGTACTATAGGAATGGGTACATCCTTAGAACGTAGTGCCACAGGAATGGGTACATCCTTAGAACGTAGTACCACAGGAATGGTACATCCTTAGAACGTAATACCACAGGAATGGTACATCCTTAGAACGTAGTACTACAGGAATGGGTACATCCTTAGAACGTAGTACCACAGGAATGGCACATCCTAAGAACGTAGTACTACAGGAATGGATACATCCTTAGAACGTAGTACCACAGGAATGGCACATCCTTAGAACGTAGAACTAAAGGAATGGGTACATCCTTAGAACGTAGTACCACATGAATGGTACATCCTTAGAACGTAGTGCCACAGGAATGGGTACATCCTTAGAACGTAGTACCACAGGAATGGTACATCCTTAGAACGTAGTACCACAGGAATGGTACATCCTTAGAACGTAGTACTACAGGAATGGGTACATCCTTAGAACGTAGTACCACAGGAATGGCACATCCTTAGAACGTAGTACTACAGGAATGGATACATCCTTAGAACGTAGTACCACAGGAATGGCACATCCTTAGAACGTAGTACTAAAGGAATGGGTACATCCTTAAAACGTAGTACCACATGAATGGTACATCCTTAGAACGTAGTACTACAGGAATGGGTACATCCTTAGAACGTAGTACCACATGAATGGTACATCCTTAGAACGTAGTACTACAGGAATGGGTACATCCTTAGAACGTAGTACCACAGGAATGGTACATCCTGAGAACGTAGTACTACAGGAATGGGTACATCCTTAGAACGTAGTACCACAGGAATGGGTACATCCTTAGAACGTAGTACCACAGGAATGGTACATCCTTAGAACGTAGTACTACAGGAATGGGTACATCCTTAGAACGTAGTACCACAGGAATGGTACATCCTTAGAACGTAGTACTACAGGAATGGGTACATCCTTAGAACGTAGTACCACAGGAATGGGTACATCCTTAGAACGTAGTACCACAGGAATGGTACATCCTTAGAACGTAGTACTACAGGAATGGTACATCCTTAGAACATAGTACCACAGGAATGGTACATCCTTAGAACGTAGTACTACAGGAATGGTACATCCTTAGAACGTAGTACCACAGGAATGGTACATCCTTAGGACGTAGTACTACAGGAATGGGTAAATCCTTAGAACGTAGTACCACAGGAATGGGTACATCCTTAGAACGTAGTACCACAGGAATGGGTACATCCTTAGAACGTAGTACCACAGGAATGGTACATCCTTAGAACGTAGTATTACAGGAATGGGTACATCCTTAGAACGTAGTACCACAGGAATGGTACATCCTTAGAACGTAGTACTACAGGAATGGGCACATCCTTAGAACGTAGTACCACAGGAATGGGTACATCCTTAGAACATAGTACCACAGGAATGGGTTCATTATTAGAACGTAGTACCACAGGAATGGGTTCATTATTAGAACGTAGTACCACAAGAATGGTACATCCTTAGAATGTAGTACCACAGGAATGAGTACATCCTTAGAACGTAGTACCACAGGAATGGGTACATCCTTAAAACGTAGTACCACAGGAATGGTACATCCTTAGAACGTAGTACCACAGGAATGGGTACATCCATAGAACGTAGTACCACAGGAATGGTACATCCTTAGAACGTAGTACTACAGGAATGGGTACATCCTTAGAACGTAGTACCACAGGAATGGTACATCCTTAGAACGTAGTACCACAGGAATGGGTACATCCTTAGAACGTAGTACCACAGGAATGGTACATCCTTAGAACGTAGTACCACAGGAATGGGTACATCCTTAGAACGTAGTACCACAGGAATGGCACATCCTTAGAACGTAGAACTAAAGGAATGGGTACATCCTTAGAACGTAGTACCACATGAATGGTACATCCTTAGAACGTAGTGCCACAGGAATGGGTACATCCTTAGAACGTAGTACCACAGGAATGGTACATCCTTAGAACGTAGTACCACAGGAATGGTACATCCTTAGAACGTAGTACTACAGGAATGGGTACATCCTTAGAACGTAGTACCACAGGAATGGCACATCCTTAGAACGTAGTACTAAAGGAATGGGTACATCCTTAGAACGTAGTACCACATGAATGGTACATCCTTAGAACGTAGTACTACAGGAATGGGTACATCCTTAGAACGTAGTACCACATGAATGGTACATCCTTAGAACGTAGTACTACAGGAATGGGTACATCCTTAGAACGTAGTACCACAGGAATGGTACATCCTGAGAACGTAGTACTACAGGAATGGGTACATCCTTAGAACGTAGTACCACAGGAATGGGTACATCCTTAGAACGTAGTACCACAGGAATGGTACATCCTTAGAACGTAGTACTACAGGAATGGGTACATCCTTAGAACGTAGTACCACAGGAATGGTACATCCTTAGAACGTAGTACTACAGGAATGGGTACATCCTTAGAACGTAGTACCACAGGAATGGGTACATCCTTAGAACGTAGTACCACAGGAATTGGTACATCCTTAGAACGTAGTACTACAGGAATGGTACATCCTTAGAACATAGTACCACAGGAATGGTACATCCTTAGAACGTAGTACTACAGGAATGGTACATCCTTAGAACGTAGTACCACAGGAATGGTACATCCTTAGGACGTAGTACTACAGGAATGGGTAAATCCTTAGAACGTAGTACCACAGGAATGGGTACATCCTTAGAACGTAGTACCACAGGAATGGGTACATCCTTAGAACGTAGTACCACAGGAATGGTACATCCTTAGAACGTAGTATTACAGGAATGGGTACATCCTTAGAACGTAGTACCACAGGAATGGTACATCCTTAGAACGTAGTACTACAGGAATGGGCACATCCTTAGAACGTAGTACCACAGGAATGGGTACATCCTTAGAACATAGTACCACAGGAATGGTACATCCTTAGAACGTAGTACCACAGGAATGGGTTCATTATTAGAACGTAGTACCACAGGAATGGGTTCATTATTAGAACGTAGTACCACAAGAATGGTACATCCTTAGAATGTAGTACCACAGGAATGAGTACATCCTTAGAACGTAGTACCACAGGAATGGGTACATCCTTAAAACGTAGTACCACAGGAATGGTACATCCTTAGAACGTAGTACCACAGGAATGGGTACATCCATAGAACGTAGTACCACAGGAATGGTACATCCTTAGAACGTAGTACTACAGGAATGGGTACATCCTTAGAACGTAGTACCACAGGAATGGTACATCCTTAGAACGTAGTACCACAGGAATGGGTACATCCTTAGAACGTAGTACCACAGGAATGGTACATCCTTAGAACGTAGTACCACAGGAATGGGTACATCCTTAGAACGTAGTACCACAGGAATGGTACATCCTTAGAACGTAGTACCACAGGAATGGGTACATCCTTAGAACGTAGTACCACAGGAGTGATTTTCATGCCACTTGTATCTATAATTTATCTTACCGTAAGTGGTTGAAAATATCTTGCAGACGTTATAGAATCTATGTAGAAGCCACGTGCAGGATTCAATAAGTTGTCCCTTAATTTATCATCTGGTTCGTGGAAGTTCACTCTGAAAAAGATGGGGCTTTTTCATGCTTCTAAATGGTGTTTAATGAGTCTGCGTGTACATTGAGTTTACATTCCGTTATACAATATTTTATGTATAATTTCTTTATTTGTTAAATAAAAATCATATTGGATTGAAGGATGGATAGCACCAGTGAAACAATTCAATTTGAAAAATATATCTAATTCGTCTTCGATATACTGATTATGATTACCCCTTTGGTATCTGCAAACTCTTCTAAATAACTGACAAAATGAAATCCCATAAAAATCAGGTAGCAAGACCGGAAATGTATAGTCTAACTTTGTCAAAGACAGCAAGGTTCTTGTGTAACAGTTACACCTGGCAACCAATCGCCACACTATTATTTCCCATGGAGTTCAGAATATTACATGGGATTTTCCTCATGGTGGACATTCGCGCAAGATTAAAAAATAGATCTTGGAGTTAAGTAAATCGAATTTGTGGAGAACCAGATGGCGGAACATATTTACGTCTACTATTTCATCAAACTAATTTTTACGAGCATTTTCAATTGTTACGAAACCAACTATAATTTTACCAATTTTAAACCTTGCAATACAGGCAAAAAGAAAGTAGAACCTCGTTTACAAAAAGGCGATAATTGTTCAAGATGGCGGATGACATATGGAAAAGGTAATATTTTATTCTAACAAAGAAATAATGCATCCTCTGTTTCGAAGGTGATATGTTAATCTGTAACAGAATACATGTACTTACTCTTTTTGAGCTCCACAAGAATGCTGCTCTGTTATCAGAACTGAATAAAAGAAAGAAAGATAAATATATAATTCATTGTGTTGTCTGTTCTTCTTCGATATACGGATTCTGATTACCCCTTTGGTATCTCCAAATTTGTCTATACACCGAATAAAGACATTTTTGCTTACCTCTGTGGAATCCTGATCTCACTCCCTGTTGTTGTTTTTTTATCTGAATCATTCCCCAGTGTCGAAAACCTATCATTCCCCAGTGTCGAAAACCTATCATTTCCCCAGTGTCGAAAACCTATCATTCCCCAGTGTCGAAAACCTATCATTTCCCCAGTGTCGAAAACCTATCATTTCCCCAGTGTCGAAAACCTATCATTCCCCAGTGTCGAAAACCTATCATTTCCCAGTGTCGAAAACCTATCATTTCCCCAGTGTCGAAAACCTATCATTCCCCAGTGTCGAAAACCTATCATTTCCCAGTGTCGAAAACCTATCATTTCCCCAGTGTCGGAAACCTATCATTTCCCCAGTGTCGAAAACCTATCATTCCCCAGTGTCGAAAACCTATCATTTCCCAGTGTCGAAAACCTATCATTTCCCCAGTGTCGAAAACCTATCATTCCCCAGTGTCGAAAACCTATCATTTCCCCAGTGTCGAAAACCTATCATTCCCCAGTGTTGAAAACCTATCATTCCCCAGTGTCGAAAACCTCATCTGTTGTGTGCGTTTTTCCGTGTATTTACTTTAAACAAAAATGCACGGTTACTAGTAAATCTTATTTAACCCATCATGTTTGTGTGAATGGATTAGTTATTGTTGTTTAATACCAAACCAGTCTATCGTGGTGAGACAAAGTCACTATCGATGAAATGATGAAGATATCCGCTTTCTGCTAAATAAACCTGTTTAGTTGGATTTTATTGTGCTAGCTCACTGAAACGACACTCTGCGGGTAGACGTGTCGCTCAACTCGAACAAGTTATCCTGATTCCGAGCTAACCAATACTCCTTAATGCTGCGCTCTTAGCAGAAAAGCAACACATAGTCTTTTGTTTGACTCGACCGATGCGTTTTTGTCTTGTACAAGGTGGACATCACTATAATCATCACCATCATAAAGTAACCTATTCTGGCCATCAAATAGCTAAACAATTGTTTCTTTGGCGCTACACAGCAATCGCCGCAATGTATTATTTCAATAGAGATTTTGTATATTTCCAATTTTTTTAAAGACTAAGCTCTAATACCTGGAATATAAAATGACATACATGATTCTTAATATAGCATTATAATTCAACATTGTATATGATAATAGGTCTTATAGGCCAAATAGAAACAGGAACAAACGACAAACAACCAGCTAAAAACAATATATACAGATAACTAAACATTGAGCAACACAATCCCACAAAAACTGAAGGTGAATTTTAATATTTGTTACTACAAAAAATGTACTATCTTGTGAGTGATTGTTGTTTAAGGTGGTACCATACACTTCAGGTAAAATTTGATCTGCTCGTTTAATTTTCTTATTTTTTTGGCAGTGTGTTTGAATATATCCACTGTTATAAATATCAAAATTTTAACAAATTCCAACCAACAGACTCAGAGCTATACATTCATTAGCCACATAGCAGCTTTTCTCTCTGTGGTTTTGATCACCGAGATGCTTGAAATCTGCATACAAATATCATATGATCAAAACGTTCAACTGATTTTAAAGAGTTATCTCCCTGTAGTGTATGGTACCACCTTAACATCAACTAAACACTTCTTTAGTTATATCATATAACTAGAATAAGTAACGTCTTGATAAGATGACCATGCCAGTTGTTTACCAGACAAACACCATAAGCCGTATTTAAGTAGCACTAGTTCACTGAAACAAAAATCTTGAGGCAGCCATTTCGTTTCATACAAAGGTTCAATATTTTACAAAGCAGAAACATAGATTATAAATGTTTTGAAGATACCAAAGGGGTAATCAGAAACCGTAAATCGGAAGACAGACACTTCAACTGCCAACTTGGAGAAAAGGGACACAATGAAAAGCATTGATCTACAAAACACTATACAGATGTGATAACTTAAGATTGAGCAACACCAACTCCACTAACAAAGTGGGGGTGAACCCAGGTGCTCCGGAAAGGTAAGCAGTTCCTGCTCCAGTAGTGACAGTCGTAGTATATCTCATAAGAATCCAGTGATAACGTACGAAAGAGCTAGGAATGACTGGATTGTAGATAGTATATGGTTTCCCACAGTCATTAATTTAATTCATTAATATAATGGCACAAATAAAACATAATATGTGGCCGTGAATTAACGATAGGTCACCAGAGGATACACACCGCACCAATGATATGACTAAAACATTTAGATCACAAAGGTCAAAAGAAAAAAGAACAAAATACAAACAATGGTGCGCATAACACTGCGCAAAAAGCAACACGAACCCAATCAAAAACTGGGAGTATACTCGTGTGAATGGTAGGAAGTTCATGCTTTACTAGTGACACCCGTCGTGTTGCGTATGCTCACAATCTGGTGATAAGTCATATTCGTTTCAAAACAAATCATGAACGAGGAAAGGACGGGTTCTCCGGAAGAGTTGCAATTCCTCCTCCACTGATAGTTGTCCTTGCCTTAGATTGCCAACTGGGATTTGTTTTTAACCAATAATTGTAATTGTCAATCTTGCTCCCAAAGTCTTATACATTATTTGACTTTCTAATGATTTGATTATGAGGTTATACCAGAAATGTCTTTGGTGCACTAAGTTGTACATACCTTTTGTGAAAATCAGTACACATGCAATATACAATGTCTTTAAATGCTACAATAAACAATGAATACTAATATGAGACTGTGAAACACACAAGATATGATTTATGTTTGAATGTATGGTTCCTAAGAATGTAATTCATTAAAACTGAAGGACCCGGGTGGTTCAATGAGTTAGGTAGTTGGATTACCTAACAACTCATACAAGCCTATCACCAAAACGGCGTGGGTTCGCGCCCGGCTTTGTAAATTACAAAAAGGGTGCACTCGACTCGCAGCCGCAAGTGATAAAGTTTACCAGTTGCTTACCCATGGTCGGTGGTTCTCTCCGGCTTCTTCCACCACTAAAACTGGTCGCCATGATATAGCTGAAATATTGCTGAAAGTGGCGTTAAACACCAAAAATCATCATCATCATGAATACTGATATGAGACTGTGAAACACACAAGATATGATTTATAATTGAATGTATGGTTCCTAAAAATGAAATTCATTAAAACTGAAGTCAATCTCTCTCAAGTATCGGTAACGTTAGCCGATTTTGGCGATCTTATTTGGGCCATTTAGTTTATATGCTCTCAACAACTATTGAGATATTTGGCTTTCCAACAATATGCAAAGGAACAAACCCTTTATTAGGGTACCTGATGAAGGTTAATCCAGAAACGCATCGTGCACAGTATATAAAATATTCAAGTTCAAACTCTTCTTGGAATGTTTTATTTCTAAATACACCTATGCCTTGTCTGCTACTATTGCAATTATTTATTTAATAAATTTGAATTTGTCTTGTTTTGAATTGTAAAAAAAATGAAGTCCTTGTCCAGGTTTTTGTTATGTCTATGTCTAAATCCATAACTCTGCAACATTATATAATATTTTCATGTTTTATCGGTGTGTAATTAAATTGACGGTGACATATTTAAGTGCTTCATGTAATACTCCAAGCGGTGGATTTACTCTGCCTGTTGTGGCAACCGAGTCAGTCATGATTGCACCACAACTGGTACAGAAGAAAGTCCTTGTTGACTTGCTGCGGTAGTATTATTCTGCGCAGTTTGACGTCCCTCTTCTATGCGTTGATAGCGTTTTCCTACCAAATGTCATAAAGATTACCTAATTTGGCTCAATCTACGTCTTCGTTTTGTATAGCAAATGCATATTTATAACTAATTGACATGTGTTATATTGGGAAATCTTGCCTCTTATTTTTACATTGCTCTTGTTAATACATATTAATATGGCCTCATTGGGCTTTTGTTTCAATTCAGTTCGATCTTTTTGCTTTTCAACGTGGCCAATGTTCTAATTTGCATGATGTAGTAAAAACATAGACAACTAACTTAGTGCGCGCGGCGCGTTTCTTGAATAACCTTCTTTATGTACGCGATACGCTCCTCGTCAAAGGATTAGAAATCACAGCAATTTAAAGGTCTTTTTTAAACTGATCTATGTTCCTTTTGAAATGAAGCAAAAGAAACTTATAAACACTTTTTTGGGGTCTGTAATGTAACAAAAAACTTCTGGTTTTCAATCATGGACTTCCTAAAAAATATAGATGGAAGCAATGTAAACTTGACTCCAAAAGGTATTATTTTGGGAAAGACTTATTTTCGAGTATTACTTGTATATATGCAAGTTAAAGGATATGTTACCAAACTTGAATGCAGGGTTACAATATCTTAATTCTGAAATAAAAATGGAAAAGAACTCTGCACGTCTTTTATCACCCTCTGTAGTTGGTGATTGCTTCTTGAAGTAGCATTAGCAAATGTACATGGTTAAAATTTAAAAATAGAGATTTATTTATCATTGAAAATGAACTTAGTATATATGTGTGATGGGTGAACAATACATAATTGATTAATGTAATTGAATGTATACATTAGATGTTTATTCCTTTTTAAAAAATAAACAAATTGCAAAACAATTTAAAGGTCTTTTGGAACAAGAAAACGAAAGGGCCTAAACAAGATAGACATCTTCACTTAAAGGTCTATTTTATGTTTTTGTAGACTAACTTGATTATCAACTCAATTAGATTTAAAACCACATTGAGAAGTAGTGATCCGGTAAGTACGGGTTCTGTAGCTAGTTAGCGAGATGGCATTAGCCGAAAATGTTGTTATTTAACACATGTAAATTGATCACCTAAAAATAGAGGGTCGATTTGAGTGATTTAGGTTGTGTCATTCCAAGAATGATGTAACAAATACGAATTTTAGCTAAAAGAATGCGTCCTCTTAATGGTAGACTCTTTTTATAGCATAAATATTCTCCTTTTGTATATATACCTACTTACCATTATGTGTTTCTTTGTTTATCTTATCTACATGATCTATAACATAAGGTCAAGTAAGAACATTATAATTGTCTGTACATATTTTAGATCTATGGTTAAGATAAATATAAGTTTGTACTTTGACACAATTAATATTTAAGGATTGATCGCAATTTTTGTTCGGTTCATGAAGAAATAACCTCAATCAGGTTGTACATACCGTGTAACAGCGGGTTACGCAAGGGTGGGTACAACCTGATTGAGGATATTTCGAATGAACCGAACAAATAATTTCGATCAATCCTTATAAATTAATTCAAACTTTTTTTGTTGTGATATTGGAAAATATATCTATTTTTTCAAAATAAGGCAAATAATCGGAAATAAATTTAAATAACCTGATGACAACGACACGCGACGCCTTGAGAACGACGTCTATTTTAAGATTCCGTTCATTGACAAATAACCTCAACTTTTTAAACCAATCAAAACACGTATAAAATGACATGCGGCTCTAAGATTAATCAATATATATATATATAGTATGTCAAGATTCGCCAAACTAAATAAACAATAAGAAGTGCGTCATTTTTGAAGAGGATTTTTCTACCACGATAAGTAACAAGTACCTAGATAAAAACGTATGCACTAAATGATATCCAAGTTTTAATTACTATCACTAGGTCGATACATCTGTTGGTGAACCATTACTCCCGGAGGATATTATCTGCCCAGTAGTCAGTGCTTCGGCACTGACATGGTTTATTAGATATATTCATTACTGATATTTACAGTTCCTAAATAACGTAATAATTAATAAAACTAAGATTCTCCTTCCTCTATTTTGAGCGTACCTGATGAAAGTTATTCCAGAAACGCGTCGTGTGCACCAAATTTTATATCTACGTGTTAGTGCGCACGACGCGGCATAACTGGAATAAGCTTCATCAGTTGCGCTCATAGTCAAGCAATTTAAAAGCCAAATAATTATAAAGTCTTTGGGACCATGTAAACATATGGCATAAACAGCATAGTCAATGTTGGTTTATGGTGTTTAACGCCACTTTCAACAATATTTCAGTTATATCGTGGCAGTATAATCAAATTCTGCTGAGGTCGTCTATATCTTAGATAGGTTGACCTTATTAGTCTTATTAGATTACATTATTTATAAACTGTCAATTTCAAACAAATATATCTAAAACCATGCAGATTCCGCACCACTGACTACTGGGCGGGTGATACCTTAGTTCATCATGCAGCAGGGGTATCGGCCCAGAGTTAGTAGTAATAACGCCATATCTAAATTAGTGCGTTAATATATATGCTAGTCGTCGTGAACTTGTTGACCGTTACGATATACCCATTTCTATCCTTTTCATCTTCTTTATAGTTTAGCACTCCATCAACATACTGATGATAACGTGCCGGGCATTGCTGTCACTATGCCACGCTTGCGTGGGGACAAATTTAATATATATAACCAAATATTTACAAAAGATAAAATTCAGAGTTATTTCCTTTTTGCTTTTATATACTATACATTTTAGGTTAAAACTATATACAAGTGTGGTGTTCAGATGTTGAAGTGTTGTTGGAGAGCAGATATTGGGGTCTGCTCTCGGAAGCTGTCTAGTGTATGCGTAGTGTATTGTACTACAGTTACAGGTAGGAGGTTCCATTGTGCTATTGTTCTAGGAAAAAATGACACTGGATCTTTTTCAATTTACGTAGATGTTTTCTTTCCTCTTATCACCGACAACACACCTACTACCTGATTGACGGTCTTTCGCACTCATTGCGAGCATATGTACATATAGGTTTCTAGTCTCTGTGGTGATTTCCACCCAATAAATACTTACTATCTACTTGATGTTTTGTTATATTCTTGGTATATAGTTGGGAAAAATCCAAAAGCCTTTGCCATTCTCATATTTTGGAATCTTTGTCTGGTGAACATTCATGAAATAGATCTCCATAATTTCCATGGTCAAAATACAGTAATCAATAGACACCATACAGTTTCCATTTATTAGAAATAAATTAAATGTCTAATGGACACAAAGGACCCGGGTGGCTCAATGAGTTAGGTAGTTGGATTACCTAACTCATACAAGCCTATCATCAATACGGCGTGGGTTCGCGCCCGACTGTATACATTACAAAAAGGTGCACTCGACTCGCAACCGCAAGTGATAAAGTTTATCAGTTGCTTGCCCATGGTCGGTGGTTCTCTCCGGATACTCCGGCTTCTTCCACCACTAAAACTGGTCGCCATGATATAGCTGAAATATTGCTGAAAGTGGCGTTAAACACCAAAAATCAATCAATAAATTAATCTATAGCTAATGGACACATACAATTTCTACAGGGAAGAATATTGAAATGTAAATTTCCAGTTTACGGATGACGACGACGGATGCAAAGTAACAACAACCTCGAATGACCCTTCGGTTCCGTCGAGATGAAAAGCCAGAACAGTCTGCAATTGGTAGTCCCATAACCAGGAAGCTCAAAATGGCCACTTGATATACTGTTACAGAAATAGCCAAAATAATTTCAAAGCAAAATATACTGAACCAGAGGCTCCCATGAGCCTGTAATCGCTCACCTGGATCAAAGCTGCTTTCAATAACAACACAACTGCACTGTGGTGGCCATCTTGGTGGGAGAGCGTGACTGCCGGACACAATTTTGGAAGAGGACCATCCAATGACTATTCCATCAAAGTTTGGTTCTAATTGAGCTACTGGTTCCAGACAAGATGGTTTTTATGTGAATTTCCCATAGGGTCCTATGTTATACTAAGTTCACCTGTTGCAGCCATCTTGGTCAGAGGGCGGGACCATCAGACACAATTTTGGAAGAGGACCATTCAATGACTAGTTTATCAAAGTTTGGTTCCAATTGAGCAACTGGTTCCAGACAAGAAGATTTTTATGTGAATTTCCCATAGGGTCCTATATGTTAAGCTAAGTTCGGCTGTGGGGGCCATCTTGGTCGAAGGGCCGAACCGCCGGACACATTTTTGGAAGAGAACCATCCAATGACTATTTCATCAAAATTTAGTTCTTATTGAGCAAATGCTTTTAGACAAGAAGATTTTTATGGGAATTTTCCATAGGGTCCTATGTTAAATTAAGTTCGGCTGTGGTGGCCATCTTGGTTGGAGGTCTGAAATGTCGGACACAATTTTGGAAGGGGACCACCCAAGGATCATTTCAGCAAAGTTTGGTCGAGATTGGCTCAGTAGTTTCAGAGAAGATTTTTTTTTAATTTCATCCCCCCTTTTTTCTAATTTGCACAATAGGCAAAAGTTCAAAGTTCATAAAAAATCCTGTTTATGTTAAAAAGCTCATCATTATGCTTATACAGTTCAAATTTGGGAACATTCTAGCTTAAAATAGAGCAGTTTTTGGCCATTTGAAGAAATTTCTATTTGAGTAATGGTGGTCATCTTGGATACAAGACGGCGCTGATGGACACAATTTTGAAAGGGGACCACCTAAGGATCATTCAGACAAAGTTTGGTTGAAATTGGCCTAGTGGTTTCTAACAAGAAGATTTTTAAATGATTTTTTGCTTATTTATACCTAATTTGCATAATCGGTCAAAATCGGCAAAAGTTCAAAGTTCATAAAAAATCCCGTAATATATGTTAAAAAGCTCATCATTATGCTTATACAGTTCAAATTTGGGCAAATTTTGGCTTAAAATGAAGCAGTTTTGGCCATTTGAAGAAATTTCTATTTTTAGTAATGGTGGCCATCTTGGATGGAGGGCGTGGCTATTGGACATACAATTTAAAGGGAATCCCCTAAGGATGATTCAGGCCAAGTTTGGTTTAAATTGGTCCAGTGGTTTCAGAGGAGAAGATTTTTGAAAAAGTTTAGACGGACGACGGACGCCAAGTGATGGCAATATCTCACACAGGTGAGCTAATAAAGGGGTCGTCGTGGTCGTGATCGTATGACAGTTGGATTTACAACATGTGCAATCAGTGCCAATCACCACTAAATTTGTCAGTTCGAATCCTGTTCATGGCGAGGTGTACTCGATACAACATTATGTGATACAAGTTTGTAAGTGACTTGCGACAGGTCGGGTGGTTTTCTCTATCAATAAAACTGACCGCCATGATACAACTGACTGCCATGATAAAACTGACTGCCATGATATAACTGACTGCCATGATATAACTGACCGCCATGATAAAACTGACTGCCATGATAAAACTGACCTCCATGATAAAACTGACCACCATGATATAACTGACCACCATGATATAACTGACCACCATGATAAAACTGACCACCATGATAAAACTGACCACCATGATATAACTGACCACCATGATATAACTGACTGCCATGATAAAACTGACTGCCATGATATAACTGACTGCCATGATATAACTGACCGCCATGATATAACTGACCACCATGATATAACTGACCGCCACAATATAACTGACCACCATGATAAAACTGACTGCCATGATATAACTGACCACCATGATATAACTGACCACCATGATATAACTGACTGCCATGATATAACTGACCACCATGATATAGCTGACCACCATGATATAACTGACCACCATGATATAACTGACTGCCATGATAAAACTGACTGCCATGATAAAACTGACCACCATGAAATAACTGACCACCATGATATAACTGACCACCATGATATAACTGACTGCCATGATATAACTGACCGCCATGATAAAACTGACCACCATGATATAACTGACAGCCATGATATAAATGACCACCATGATATAACTGACCGCCATGATATAACTGACCACCATGATATAACTGACCACCACGATATAACTGACCACCATGATATAGCTGACCACCATGATATAACTGACCACCATGATATAACTGACCGCCATGATAAAACTGACTGCCATGATATAACTGACCGCCATGATAAAACTGACTGCCATGATATAACTGACCGCCATGATATAACTGACCACCATGATTTAACTGACCGCCACAATATAACTGACCACCATGATAAAACTGACCGCCATGATATAACTGACCACCATGATATAACTGACCACCACAATATAACTGACCACCATGATATAGCTGACCACCATGATATAACTGACCACCATGATATAACTGACCGCCATGATAAAACTGACTGCCATGATATAACTGACCGCCATGATAAAACTGACTGCCATGATATAACTGACCGCCATGATATAACTGACCACCATGATTTAACTGACCGCCACAATATAACTGACCACCATGATAAAACTGACTGCCATGATATAACTGACCACCATGATATAACTGACTGCCATGATATAACTGACCACCATGATATAACTGACCACCATGATATAACTGACTGCCATGATATAACTGACCGCCATGATATAACTGACCGCCATGATATAACTGACCACCATGATACAACTGACAGCCATGATATAACTGACCGCCATGATATAACTGACCGCCATGATATAACTGACCACCATGATATAACTGACCACCATGATATAACTGACTGCCATGATGATGATATAACTGAACTATTGTTGAAAGTGGCGTTAATCATCATAAACCAAACCAAACTTATACTGAATAACACATCAACTTTAGAGAAAACCGAAGGGGCAATCAAGAATGGACAATCCAGACATAAGTTCAAATTCCATTGCATTGCGGTAAGTCGATGGTTTTCTCCGGGTATTCTTGTTTCCTCCACCTATAAAACTGACCGCCACAATATAACTGAAGTATTGTTGAAAGTGGTGTTAAACACAATAATCCTAACCCTTCTTGTCAGGTCACCCCTTCTGCAATGAAAAAGTGGCCTTTCTTGAAGAATACAGTTTAGTAGTATTTTACTATCTCAGTGCATCTGAAATCCGGTCCACTAAGTCATAACGGTGGCCTTTGTAGAGAGAGGTTTTATAACAGGGTCCTAACTGTAACAAATGTAAAACTGAACACATGTTTCACCATAAAAACTGTATTTGATAACATAAAGCAACCATCTAAAATCAATGTCTAACTTACAATAGTGATCACAGTGACGAGTGTCCTAAAAATATTAAATATACATGTACATATTAATGTATGGAAGCCCGGATAGGACATTTCACAATCCTGCCTTTTAATTTTAACAAAAAGAAAACGTGAAAAGGTGAAAATGCAATAGCAATAACGAAACTGCAAAATGAAAATATTTCTTGTTTTCGCTTTCACGTTTTTGATTTGTAAAAATTAAACAAGAGAAATCGCAAAATGGCCCCACTCCCAGCTTCCATACCAATGTGTCCTATAATTAATTAATGCAATCACAGTAAAATCATATTACATTATTTTCTAAAAATAAAATTAATTGATGGAACATTAATTAATTTACTCAATAAATCAATGAAACAATAATTTGCTCAATCACAAACATTTTCTAATCACATCCAACAGTTCACTAAATATTCTATTATACATCTTCACATATTTTGTGATTATCTTTCATTATGCAAAATATTTCTGATAATTATATTTATAAGAATGTTTTTGCTTTATCATCCTAAAATGGAACTTATATCAGGTCTGACAATATAATATAAGTCAGGTTATTTCAATGGTGAAATCATGAGAAAATGAAAAGCACTGAAAGCACTGTTGTTTTACTTCACTTAAGTTTTAAAATTAATTAATGAAAAAAATGAAAAGCACTGAAAGCACTGTTGTTTAACCACAAAGGCCCCTCAAAAGTTGTGAAAAAACAACAGTTGTCATATATGTTTTAAAGAATCAAAATAACGTCATTCCATTTTAATTTTTTTTTTATTGTGAAGTACTGCACTTCAGATAGTAAGTATGTTGTGTCATAATTACATGTACATAGGACATTATTTTATTAGCACGAGCAAGTTTTATTCATGGGGAATTAGGTTTTAAGGACATTTGACAAGCGGTGTGTATTATAAATTTCCATGCATATATGGTACAGGGATGATTCTGGATAGAAAATAAAATAACTGAAAATATCTGAAAACATCTACATCCCCTTTTAAATAGGTTCATTTTTGACCTGATATGACCGTCTCTGGGGAAAAACCCAGAGACAAATAGCTGAAATCGGTTAAATAACTGCAATAAAACATCCCTGATGGTACATCAATCTAATTAAAATTAGTACAGATTGTCATTTAGATTTTAATACATCGCTCCCCACCCCAAAAAAAAGTTCTAACAAATATCTGGGTTTAATTACACTGAAGGTGTGAAAATAGAAATAATGTAAGTGACATAATATACAATCATCCTCCAGTGAATTTGCCATCAAAGAATGATACCCTTTTTAAATTTTTTGAAAAAAAGTATGACTTGTCACTTTCAGATAACTTCTAACATAAGTAGTACTGGTCATGTAATAATAATGAATAAATAGGTAGCTTTAAAGTGTACACAAAATGTAATTTGTGTATGTGACATTTTCCCTACCCTCATTCTTAAAAATGTACACATTCAAAAATAACAACATACTTGTAAACACAATTTCTTGGTAGCTATGGAAACCGGAAAACTATGAAATGTACATGTTCAAAAATAACAACATAAACAAAATTTCTTGTTAGCTATGGAAACTGGAAAACAATGCAATATACATGTTCAATAATAACAACAAAAACAAAATTAAAATTTCTTGGTGGCTATGGCAACTGGAAAACTATGGAAATAAGGATTTTTTGATTAACTGATATTTATTAAAATAAATTCATCATTTCCCTGATTGAATCAATACTGCACACACAATGATAGTAAATTTTCAAACTTTGTGTATGGAATATCATATATTATGGTGAAAGTGATAAGCTACAAGTCGATTGGACCAGTTTTATAATGAGGTAGGCAATCAATAGAATAATTCCTAACAAAACCACTGTTATGCTAAAAGTCAAGCATATATACACGTGCATCAAGCACGATATGTATAGCAGCATTTTAGCATGGAGTGTCTGATAATGAAAAACAAGTTCCGTTTTGAAATGTCTTGTTAGCACAAACAAAAGTGTAAAATCTATGTAAAAAACAGTGTAGCTATTCTTGCATTCCAAACATAAAGAAAAAATGAAACGTGAGTAAGCGAGCAATGTTGATAATTCATTCATGGACTTCCATTCATTCGTGAATTACTGCGTGGTGTGATTACTCATCATTTGTTTTTCGATATTCGGAATACAGATAGTAGTTAATTCTATAATAATAATACTGTGACAGTTTAGTGCTCAACACGGGTGAGTGATCGTGATGAATATTTAAATTTTTTCTGTTAGTTGCTAAAATACCCAGCACAATGTGAATCATCAAACATACATTTTATAAAGAACAATGCAATATATATTAAATAAATTAAAAATTATAATTAAGAAAAATCAATAATGCACTCAACGCTATTAAATTATTATGCGAGTAATACGATATTGTAAATATTGTAAAATGAATAAAACAATCCATTTTGGACCCTTTGGGACTCTTGTGTGGAAACAAGTAGAGCTAGAATCCCCAAAATCAATCCAGACCACTTTTCTGTGCCAAGGATCATTGTGTTAAAATTTCAGAAGGTTCGGTCAAATAGAACTTAAGTTATTGTGAAAAAACATTGAGCCCAGACTGAATACGGCAATCACAATTGCAAAAGCTTGCGATCACATAATATACATTTCTGTCAAAATAAAATTCCTATGACATAGAAAACATTAATAATGAAATGAAATGTTAATTTACCATGGCGATTAAAAAAGAAAGTCTATAACAATATAAAAACAAGTTTTCACACAAATATAGCATTTATATTTTTTACAGGAGGAAATTAAAACGTCTATAGATATAAATTTACATGGATTTGGGATTTGATCGTGTTGAGCAATTCTTTTGTTCAATTTTAACTTACAGTAGCATAACACAGAAAAATACTGAGAATCCTGTGTCTAAAAACATAATGATGATGGTATTTGTAAGATTACTTCACCCATATCTTGTTTTCCTTTTGATAACCTTGCATCTGGGAAATGAAATTCTCTACACAAAATGACAGATGCCCAGATGTAACCTTTTTCAATAGAAGCAAAGAGCACCACTTCACTGTAGACCAGATGGCCATTTCACACTCATTTATGGGTATTAATTACTCTCAAAGTGTTGTTTGTTTACAGTAAATTTGGATAGTCTCTTTTGTGTTCATTTACACCCACATCCTTTCTTACTACAAGTTGTTCCTTTACTTTAATTTGCGTCTAAGAGTAAAATTGGATAGTCTCTCATGTTCATTTACAACCATATCCTTTCTTACTACAAGCTGTTCCTTTACTTTAATTTGCATCTAAGAGTAAAATTGGATAATCTCTCTTGTGTTCATTTACATCCATATCCTTTCTTACTTAATAAAATCTTTGCTATAACTTGCTTGTATAATAAGACAAATAATAAATCAAATAGAAGCTTAGATTATTAACCAATAAATAAATAATTACAATAAACTCCTTTCTTTTAAAGTGATATACCGGTACATGCGTAGACTTAATTGTTAGGGGGGTAAGGGTTAGGGTTATGGTGTTTAATGCCATTTTCAACAATATTTCAGCTATATCGTGGAGGTAAGTTTGATTGGTGGAGGAAAACTAGCGTACTCTGTGAAAACCATGGACCTGTCACAAGTCACTGACAAACCTTGACCTGTCACAAGTCACTGACAAACTTTGACCTGTCACAAGTCACTGACAAACTTTGACCTGTCACAAGTCACTGACAAACTTTATCACATGACTTAATTGTAATCATAATCACAATTATACGTTTGTTATATATATATATTTGTTTAATTTTTTTAAGTGTACATTAACATCTAACAATACCACGTTTGACGTCATGTTTAATTTTTTTTAGTGTACACCAACATTTAACAATACCACGTTTGACGTCATGTCAGGATAGCATTTCATTCATCTTTCAGAAAGTTCATTAGGATATCACCTCTAATCGGGTTCCGTCAGATGCTAGGACGGGCGAAACGTAGCAGCGCTGATCTTAATCAGATTCATATCGACTGATTGGTGATTAACGCCAACTTTAGCAGTATTTCAGCTATATCGTGGCATCAGATTCATACTACCGTATAAAGTGCATTATTTTATTATGGTAAAAAAAATTTCATTATCACGTTTTTTGATTGATATTTTGTATCACTATTAAGTATCAATTGTAAGTTAATTGCACAATCCCTGATTGAATACAGTCACACCTGTGTTAAGAGGCCACCTGCGGGACAAAGAAAACGTGACCTTTTAAGACAGGCAACCTCTTAAAAGCGTTTTTTTTAAAATTCAAATGAAATTTTCCATGAGAGGACAAGAAAAGGGTGACCTTTTAATGCAGGTGACTGCTTAATAGAGGTGACCACAAAGATTTGACTGTAATTCTTTGAAATTTATAATCTAATACTGCATTTAGAATGAAATGCTAGGCAATACTTGTATTAAGCACAGGCTTTTGGGATTAATTACGAATGCCAATTCCATCATTTTCTCCAACTTAGCTGTAACTTGTACAGTTGTTGCCCTTTTACAAGGCAACCCCCTTCTGCATATAATAAGTGACCTTATAAAAGGGGTGTCCTCTCTTGAGAGGTAAAATTTAGTAGTATTGGACTATCTCAGTGTATCTTAAATCTTGCTCAGTAAGAATGGTGGTCTTTGGTGAGAGTGGCCGTATAAAAGAGGGACTACTGATTGATTGATTGATTGGTGTTTAATGTCAACATTAGCAGTATTTCCCTTATAGAGAGGCCTTTTAAGAGAGGGACTACTGACTCATTGATTGATTGATGTTTAACGGCTATTTTAGCAGTATTTCAGCTATATCATTCTTTGCGGGACTACCGTATCAAATATACAAGTTTATATAAATAAACAGAAAAAAATAATCACACACTTTTTGTTCTTAAAATAATATCAATCAAGATCTTTAGTTAAATGTTAAAATTGTGCATGGAAGTTAGTTTATGGAGTATATAACAATTCAGCAAAAACAAATATACATCTGCAATGTACAGTCAAACCTGTCTATAAAGGACACTTATATATAACAAATCACTGTCTATAAAGGGCACCTCTATATAACAAATCACTGTCTATAAAGGGCACCTCTATATAACAAATCGCTGTCTATTAAGGGCAGCCTCATTTCCCCCATTAATGAATAGTGCATACAATTTTAAACTGTATATAAAGGGCATCTCATAATGGCCACATCTTCAGGTTCCCTTGAGTGGTCTTTATATACAGGTTTGACTATATATGTATCTGCTAAATATATTAATATACTAAGAAACAACACATAAAAAACATGAAACTTAGACATAAATTAACTTCCATATTTAGCAATAAAAATAATATGACGCTATAACATAGAATTAGTACGACCGATTAATAATCTAATGGATTTCAAAATAGTATGGCTACATAATAAAGTCAATGGATTTCAAAATAGTATGGCTATGTAATAAAGTCAATGGATTTCAAAATAGTATGGCTACGTAATAAAGTCAATGGATTTCAAAATAGTATGGCTACGTAATAAAGTCAATGGATTTCAAAATAGTATGGCTACGTAATAAAGTTAATGGATTTCAAAATAGTATGGCTACGTAATAAAGTCAATGGATTTCACAATAAAATAATAAAATTTGTTCTGGACAATACATCTATATGAGACATGAGAATGGAAAACAATTATCATACAAATTTACCTGGGAGCAAAATCCTTCCTTAGCCATTAACACACTAGGTATGCTTAGGTTATTTTAACAATTTTGATTTCTAAAAAACCCATCTACCAGTTTGATCTTTGATCACAACTAAAAATTAATATTATATACAACTATTTAACATATAAGAGGACCAGCTCTATAAATATATTCTTATAAACTTCATATGAGGATCTAAATTTGTGCACATGTATGTCCATCTCAAAACATTAAACAATGTATATGGAAAAAAAAAATGCATTTTAAAGCACCTTCATAACAGTTCATATATTGAAGAAGAGTTTGAATATACCAAAAGGGTAATCGGAAACCGTAAATCAAGGAAGAACAGATAACACAATGGCCAAACCGGTCTAAACAGAACCAATTTTTGTGTGTTGGAATAGACAGGTGTTCTGTATAAATAGATTAGTTAAACAAAGATTATCCTACATTGAGACTATAATTAAAAGTTCAGCTTATGCAGTATTCCGAGTTATTCAGGGTTCAGTTTAAACATGTTTAACAGTAAAAACCTACAATTTGATACATATTTCACAGGAAAATGAGTTTTCTTTCTGTTATACAACATCTCCTGGACTGACAATTACAAAAGAAATATTTATGTTTCTTGGTCTATCTTTAAAATGCTTATTACACTTTAAGTACTTCTGAGGAAAAAAATTGGGCAGATAACTACACCATCAGAAGACATTCGGATATCATAATATAAATTTCGAACATTAGAACTACATGGATAATGAAATTTAAACTTGTGGTGAATTCTTATCAATATGGACAGATTACATATCATTCATACTAATTATAATCATAAAATATTTCAACAACAAAAAAATGACAAAAATCCTGATTTATGAAAAAAAAATGCTTACATCATAAAAAACCCCCCAACATTTTTCACACCTGTTAATGAAAAAAAAACACAGTTAAAAATACTTTTCCTGGAAAGAACAGGTACAATTTCACTCTCATATTCTACACAAATATCAACAATTTTACAGTTAAATAGGACTAGTATATAACTATACATATATTTATACATACTTTTTATAACCTTGAACGAAAACACATAAAATGATATTTAAAACAAAAATGGACATTTGGTTTTAATATGACAAAGAAATGAAAAAATCGACATGTGTTTTGTATTATAGCATGGAAATAAATATTTTGACAATTTTTTTTTGTCTCAAGGAAAATCGATAAAACTATCAAAAGGCTAAGAAAAATCTCATATTTATTTGTATTATGGCATGAAAATAAATTTTTAAACTTTTTTTTTGTTCCATGGAAAATCGATAAAATTATCAATATTTGTTTTTATAATGGCCAAGAAAACTAGAGGGTCAGTGGGCTCTGTGTCACTCACCTTTCATTCTGCTTTGAGGAAACTTAATACAGAACCTTCCATACATGTAGATGCTTCCTACCAAGTTTCGGTTCATATGGCTAAGCAGTTTCAAAGGAGAAGATTTTTGAGAAATCGACCACAATCAGAAACAAGAATTGCATGTGGTGGCCATGTTTGCTAACCGATTGGGACGATATGAGCAATCTTCATAGAGGACATTCCATAGATGATTCCTACCAAGTTTCGGTGGTAGCCATGTTTGTTAACCGATCGGGACAAAATGAGCAATCTTCATAGAGAACATTCCATAGATACTTCCTACCAAATTTCGGTTCATTTGGCCAAGCGGTTTCAGAGGAGAAGATTTAAAAAAATCGGCCAATCAGAAACAAGAATTGCCTGTGGCGGCCATGTTTGTTAATGGATCGGGACGAAATGAGCAATCTTTATAGAGGACCTTCCATAGATGCTTCCTACCAAGTTTCGATTCATTTGGAGAAGATTTTTTAGAAATCAACCAATCAGAAACAAGAATTGCCTATGGTGGCCATGATTATTAATGGATTGGGACAAAATGTGCAATCTTTAGAGAGGACCTTCTATAGATGCTTCCTACCAAGTTTCAGTTCATTTGGCTAAGGGGTTTCAGAGGAGAAGATTAAAATGTGAAAAGTTAAGACGATGGATGCCAAGTGCTCACATTCGCAAGGTGAACTAATAAAAGAATGACTTCCAAAAAAATATGACTTGACAGAAATGTTGAGACCACTGATTTTGACATAGAATTTGGCATGTACGTTTTGTCATATGTCAATTAAAATATACACATACATGAATTGAGGCAGTTTAGGATTTTATATATAGATCCAAATAAAATAAGAATGGAAAGTTGATAGTCAAGTGTAAATTTACAAAATTAATAAAAATATACTTGTTTGAGTGTTAGGGTTATGGTGTTTAATGCCACTTACAGCAATATTTCAGTTATATTGTGGTGGTCAGTTTTATTGGTGGAGGAAAGCAGAGTACCCGGAGAAAACCACTGACCTGCCGCAAATCAATGACAAACTTCATCACATAATTTTGCATCGAGTATACCTCGCCATGAGCAGGATTCGAACTCACAACTTTAGTGGTGATAGGTACTGATCCCATAGGTAGTTGTAAATCCAACTACCATATGATCATGACAACGACAACCAATATTTGATGAACTCCTCAAAACTATTTAACGACATCTTTTGACTGTCAAACATGTGTTTAAAACAATTGCACAGATAAATTTGAAGGACAAATTTGACCATACAAACACACCTATAGATTGACCATCAACTTTCCATAAATATATATTTTTGGTCTACATCTTTGAAATGTTTTATTACATTAGAATTCAGTGTTATCGTCTTTTTTATTGATTGACCCAGAATCACTAGGAGGGTCAATAACGATCTCTATTGGCTTGTTCAGGAGGTGGTCTGTCTCTTCCTCGTCGATGTAGAAATGAGTTTTCTTCGATTTTTTCTTTCCTTTTGATGATTTATGCAACATTGATGATGATGGTGGTGAAACTTCCGACTCACTGGGAATAGTGGGTAAACTGTCGTCTGGAGATTCCTTCCTCCGCGATTTTCTGAAAATGAAGAAATACAAGAATTACAGAATTTTATGAAATCAATTTGAAACTGTTGAAATAAATTAATTTTACATTATTATGCAAAAAAAAATATTTTCCTCATTAATCGCCCCCCCCCCCCCCTTTTTTTTTGGAACCATTCAAACACACTAAACTTTATAATTTTGTAATACTGTCCTTCAAATATTATTTACAAGATAAATATAAGTTGATTCTTTAATGAGTCATAATGCATTATAAAGAACAAGACTTTGTGAAAGGCCATATTTTAAAACAATGGCTAAATTATTTTTGCCTTATATAAGATAAGGTCAAAGGCATATATGATTTTGGGGATGAATATACCAGCTATGTTATTTATTTAATGAAAGTATATTAATTAGCATATCTCCTATATAATTTGCAAAAAAAAAAGAGGAAATTTTCAAATAAAATAAAACTTTTTCTGTTAATAATTGAGTTTTAAAGTGTGCTTCACTAAAATATAATATTTTAATAAAAAAAATCATGTATTGGTACCAGCTTTAGAAACAAGAAAAAAAAAAGAGTCTCTGGCGAGCTTTTCTTCCCCGTTTCGAGGCGAATACAAATACATTATATATCTCCAGACAATTTAATGTACGTATATTGTATTTATACTACAATGTTGTGCATTATTGAAATGTAAACTGGCACCAAAAAGGTAAAAACAATGCAGATTTTGGTTGAATTTTTTATTGGGTGTCTACAGCGGGGACGGATTCAACCAGTGTCTATTGCTCTTCTCTGTACATAAGACATGGACACCAGAGTCTCGTTTATCCTGTTTCTACAAATACACTCACGGGTCAAAAGTATTTCCCCACTAAGATATTTCCCTATATATTTCATATAAAACCACTTATTTTCATAACATTCTCATGAAGTTATTCCTTGGCCGATTTTCATGAAATTTTCACCTTTAATAGTAGAATTATTAGAGTTTATTTTAATATCTTCATGTAATTTTTTCGAACTTTTATTTACAAGCATTTATGATTTAAACACAAATGTAAATTCTTGACGTCACAATTTTATATGATTATATAGTAAGATTTGGTGAAAAAATTAAACTTTGTTTTTAAATCAATTCTTAGGGAAAATAGAAAATAAATTATTTGAAAATTATGTGAAGAAGAAACTATATTTATTTCTGCATTTAATGCTGAAAATTTCATGAAAATCAGATAAAGAATGACTTCAAGAGAATGTTTTGAAAAAATGTTCAACATCCGAAAAAAATCAATAATATTCAATGATTGAAGTGTTAGCGAAAATCAGTTCAATATTGAATTGTATAATAAAATATATACTATAAAAAATGTATGTTGTTGAAAAAAAATCACAGGGTGGATCGTTTTACAATATAAAATTATTGTCACAAAATATCTAAATATAGCTATATAGGTTTTCCATCTAACACGAGCATGCGCACGGGGTTGTAGTAAAAAATGGCGGTTGCATTACATTACACAATAATTTGAATACACGTGGAGAACAAGCTTTTTATACTAAATATACTGGAAAATAATTATCGATTTCGTTAAACTAGAATGTTCTACACTTGAATTGGTCAATTAGGAACAAATAAAATAATCACCATGAGATAATCAACACAGGTGAACATCAGTCGGCACTTAATTATCCTGATCAGCTGATTGAAAATTTACTGGACCGAGACGATCACATAATTTGTGTACTACTAATTAAACACAGCTTAAAGGTATGTCAATAAAACTGCACAAAGTGATACATTGTTTTGACAGCTTGATTATTTTATTGTATGAACATCCGTTTACCATCTATTGTGACACCCACAGATGGCCTGATTTGAATGTCATCGATGTCTGGCTACCAGACTCCCCATAAAAAACAAGTTTAAAAACAAAATTTTATTTAATTTAATTTTCATAATTATTTCGTTTATGACACATAAGAATAGTATTCTTGAGTTAATACTTACCGAAGAACATCGTTATAGGGCAAATGTTTACCGATGTAAAAAAAAAAAACACAAAAAAAGTTTGATGTGACGATACTTACCCAAGTTGTAATCGGCATCCTCGACCTATGGAATGCTTCGACCTATCTTAGTATTTCCCAAAAAATTTAGCCGAAAAGCAGCAATTCGACCTATCGTCCCCATCGACCTATAGTCCGTAAATTACGGTACATTTCCTTGTACCCCCCCCCCCCCCCCCCCAACATATATTTGAAAAAATGGAAAAAAACGACTAAGAGGTATGAAATCGAAAAAATTCATGAATTTATTATGAGATAACTGACAAATCTGATCATGTGGAAAATTCTATGAAAATGTGAAAAATATTCTACAATCAAGGATTGACTTATTCTATTGTAGTTAACATAGATTGTTCAGTTGTACCTAACACAAACTGATCGGTTCATGTTTGTTTATCATATAAATCATTAAGTAGTGATAACACACTAATTAGTGGCGGCGATTTACTTCATCCAATTGTTTTCTGACGGAAGAAAGAGAAAAGAACGAGGCTGTAAAAAAATAGTTCGATTTTTGTTTAGAAAACGTTGACAGTTATGTTTCTATGTTTATATTTGACTTATAGTATAGTGGTTGTATGTTAGTGAAGTGCTATGAATTGATTACTAGAACATCTTACAGTTGGATTTTTTTATTGGAAGTGTGATTGTTTGTAGATATTACCATTCTTACAACAAGTGCTAAATATTTAAAAAAAAAAAGGATGTTTCAATAAGGGCTGTCCCAGAATTAAATGTGTGGCACCTTCATTTTTTTTTACATGGGTGGTTCCTTTTTTGATAAATAAAATTTTGTGGGTGGTAGGGGTCATCAAAATAAAAATTTCATGCCTGGTTGGTAAATTAAAACCTACACAATTAATTTGTGTGGTTCTTCCTCAGTTTTAAGACAATTAGTAGGGTGCCCAGTGTTAAAAAAGACGCGTAGTTATCGAGTTTGGGTTAACGGAATTACACACGGCTAATTTTGGTTTTAAACGCTAGAAAAATTATTACATTTTGTATTTTTAATTGTCGTCGTAAGTTTCTGTGGTCACGAATTTTCTAATTTCACGTTTTTCAAAGGTACCCTTGGCTGACACATTGTACATGGTATTTTCAGGATGAAAAATAAAAATATTCTCCACTATCTAAATAGCTAAAAAGGTTTTTACATAAGAGATAATGTATCAAAGATATAATTAAAATAAAAACGGGATGTAAATAATTGATTTTTGAAAGAGTATATCAGCCTTACTTTAAGCCTCAAGTTTGACCCCAAATTAACTGTATTTTCAACAAAAGCAAAGTAATTACACTACATTATAAATTGATGAAATGTACATGAGAGCCAAAAATCATAATCTGTCAGCGGTTGTTGAGAAATTGGCAAAATATAAACTCAAATAACAGTGTAAATTTCCTCTTTGTCATACACGGATTGTCATGTACCCGTTTTTGTTAATGATGTGTCGCTCGCCGGTCATTAACTAGCACGACCTCTGTATCAATGCATTTAGTATTTTCTCTTCTTTTATGGCAAATATATTGGTTTTAATTGTTCAGTAGAATTGTTTGTGGTTTTTATGTTTTAAAAACATTCATTTTTATGTCGGCCGTTGATTGATTTTACTGTTTTTAAAATTTAATTCATGTGTTTCTAATACACGAACCAATCCTTCAGGATACGTTATAAGTCCGGAAATGGCTCAGTTTCACAGCCCAGTAAAACTTTGTCCGTCTAGTCCTAAAAGAAGTCGAAATGAAGTGAATTGGGACAAATGCATTATTTGACAAAGTTCATTTTGTGACTCGCTAGTGATAAATATGCGAAATATTAGCAAAAATAGCTTTATCGAAGCACTGGAAGCCAGGAAAGATGATGTTTATGTTAGAATTTTGCAGGATGTTTCTAGTTTAGATTGTATTCGCTGTGAAGATTTAAAAATTTTGTACCGTCGCGCTTGTTACAAATCATACACAAGCAGGCGCAATCGCAGTTATTCTATGTCAGAACCCACTGCAGTTGAACCGGGACATACTACATGTATAACAGAATCATTTGTGCCAGATTCGAGTATTAACCAACTGTTAAATTGGGAAGTATGTTTTCTCTGTGAAAAGAAAACATTTAAAAAAGATAGAAAACTGAAAGAAATTGAATCAAATGATCGTCGGAATAACCTACGGGAATCGACTGTTTTCAAAAATGATCAAAGAATCATCAAAATACTTGACAGCGAAGAATTTACTGATAATGCTGTCTATCATTCCGGTTGCATTACTAAGTACTTGCTAAGGTATTGTCCGGGCCTTTAACTGCTATATATGAGATTCCGCCAGGAAATTTGTTTGTCGACTGTACGACCAAAAAGGAAAACTGAAGGAAGATCACGTCGATCTTAACAAATTAAGGGTAAGGTTAGCGACACTGAGGGATGCATGTTTAGCTAATCTTCACCCTGTGAGGCCACCTTCACTCAGCATGTTTTGCGATCCTCACTACAGATAAATATTTGGATGACTGCCCATGTTGCAAAACCGCAATGAAGTCTGCAGTGCTATTTGGATGGGAAGACAGGAATGGATTAGTTCCAGTTTATCGTTTCAAAGGCCAGATGTCTTCTGATTTTTTGCAAGACCTTGTTTGTACTTGCAAAGGAAAATCTGTGTGCATGAAAGGGTGCATTTGTTTTGAGCAAAGTCTATCTTGCACAGACCTTTGCCTTGCCAAGCTGGCGACTTATGCCGCAATGAAAATACCCACCTAGCAATATCTAGAAATACTGATGAAGATGATGACATATGATCTCAATTTTTTCTTTTTCATCCAGTCTCCATCTATTTCACCGAATAAAACTGTTGTTATCAAAACTATGATTTCAGATAAAACAGTCTTTCGTTTCCAACATTGTGACCATCAACTCACGTTAGTCATAGTTGTCCAGTTACCACGACTTCCCGTTGACGTCTTTTGTTTCATTGAGGCTTGGTCTAATGTCTGTTTTAGGCAAGCATCACTGTTTGCTGTGCTTACTAAACTTAGACAAGTTCATACGTACTATGTGTTTTTCAGTAAATAGCATTTTCATTTGTTGCAATGTTTTTAATGTGTTCTTTTTATATGTTGTGGTGGTTATGTCATAGCTTGTTTCCGTTTTATGTTTTTTCTGGAATTTGCCCAGTCTCCGGACTATGATTTCTTTAACATTTTCTATGACTTGTTCCTTTGTTCCTTCGGTATACTACTGCCGATGTTTAAAAAAAAAAACAAAAAAAAAACCAAACCTGTCAGTGGACTCTGACCTTGACGTGGTTGGTGGGCTTTCAAACTAACAAGAGACCACTTTTTTATTTGCCAAACACCTGAGATATTTGGAGTGTTCAGAGTGGTTTGTAGCCACATATCGTCCAAACGCATAATATGTCCATAGACCTTATGTTTTTAAACAAATGGCGTTTGACCTTTCCATAAATTGCCATGTTTTTGCACAGAATATTCGTTAAGTATTGATTGATCCTACAAATGATATGATGCAAACACATAAGCCATTAAATTTGAATTTTGGTACCTTTTACAAAGTTTGAGGTTAATAGATATTTTACCAGTAATTAGTCAAGGTGTACCATAACTGAAACATGATTTTTTTTTTGGAATCCGTCCACCAGTTGTCAAATGTTAAGGTTTAACAAATAATTTGAAGGTTTCCTCTAAATGAATATCAAATAAAAATGAGAAATGTTCAAACTATGACAGGTCAAGGTCACTTTTATTTCTCATATATACGAAAATTATAAAATGACATTTTTTTTTAGAAAATGGCCTTTTGCTATATATTCAAACAATGTAAAATAAAAATTAAGCATAAAATAATAAAATATTAAGCTTAACAAATAAAATTGGCATTCCAGTTTAAAGTTCTTCACTGTCTTGTCGAAGAAGGAAGCCTTTTAAAACTTGTGGTGTGTTAGTTCCAATTTTTAGATCTTGACCTTTGACACCAATTTAAAAAAAACGTGCCCACAATACATAACGACGACATCTTTATTTTGATGCGGCTTGTTCTCCTCTTTCCAACGATGTATCATACAGGTGTGTGTAATTCCGTTAAGGCAAATTCGCAAAAATCTTCCGTCGGGCACCCTACTAAATTACTGCCGCTTTTACGCTGCCGAGAATGTTGACAACCGTTAAGAAATCCTAAACCTGTCACGTTTTTTTGTAATTGCATTATCTCCCCTGTCACCGGAAACGAAATCGATTTATCTCCCCTTCATCGTGGAGCCATCAGGCGACCGAGAAGCAACATAGCAAGGTAAATAAAAGAAGGATAACGTTTACATCATTTGATTTTCGAAGCATTTGAAGGGAAAGATTGATGCCCTTTGTGGGCTTCTTAAATTGACAATAAAATATATTCTAATGTCCCACAAAACGAAAATGCAGAGTTGACAAGGGGACATATACTATAAACCAATTTTATGGGTGGTGGTTTTTAAGTTACAATTTATCGTTATTGGTACAATTTTTTTTGGTGGGTGGTGGGGGTGAACAATATGTGCCTCCCGATCCCCCCCCCCCCCCACACATTTAATTCTGGAAGACCAAAAATTATATTTTTGCAAGAATTAGAGACTGTAATTAATGCATATTTACTTTGTGAAAAATTCTAAGGATCTTTTTAATCAAGTGACAAAAATTTTGAAGTGCAGTTTCGTTGTTTCGATAGAAACTATTTTTGTCGTTGTTTTGAAGTGTCATACTAAAACACCTTGGATATATATTTATTGGCGGGGTAAATTCTGAGTGGAATATTTGATAAAATTATTGATAAATAAGAATGAATTCAGCATCTACATCAGTTTCTGTTAAGACCACTTCGGAACGAAAGTTCACCACAAAACCTAAACCAGGACAACAAGTGGACCTAGAGGTAAGTCAAATAATCCAAATTAAAATTGCCACTCGTTTTTTTTATTTTTTTGATTTGTTAATGTTATTAAGGCCCTCCATATTAAAACTGTTTTCTGTTAACTCAAGTTAGCTTTTTCCAAATATTTGATGTATATACTTAATGCAAAACAACTTCCTGAAATACTAAACCAACTTGTGAAATATTAAACCAGAGGTTCCCAGGAGCCTGTAATCGCTCAACTGGTCAAAGCTGCTTTCAATAACAACGCAACTGCACTGTGGTGGCCATCTTGGTGGGAGAGCGCGACTGCCGGACACAATTTTGGAAGAGGACCATCCAATGACTATTCCATCAAAGTTTGGTTCCAGACAAGATGGTTTTTATGTGAATTTCCCACAGGGTCACCTCAGCAAAGTTTGGTTGAGATTGGCTCAGTAGCTTCTATTTTTAGCTTGGCGGTCATCTTGGTTGGAAGTCGGGATCACCGGACACAAATTTGGAAGGGGGCCATTCAAGGATCATTCCACCAGTTTGGTTGCAATTGGCCCAGTGGTTTCTGAGGAGAAGATTTTTATGTGAATTTCCCATAGGGTCCTATGTTAGCTAAGTTCGGTTGTGGGGACCATCTTGGTTGAAGAGACAAACCGCCCGACACATTTTTGGAAGAGAACCATCCAATGACTATTTCATCAAAATTTAGTTCTTATTGAGCAAATGTTTTCAGGCAAGAAGATTTTTATGGGAATTTCCCATAGGGTCCTATGTTAAATTAAGTTCGGCTGTGGTGGCCATCTTGGTCGGATGTATGAAATGCCGGACACAATTTTGGAAGGGGACCACCCAAGAATCATTTCAGCAAAGTTTGGTTGAGATTGGCTCAGTAGTTTCAGAGAAGATTTGTTTAAATTTCATCCCCCCCCCCCCCCTAATTTGCATAATCGGCAAAAGTTCAATGTTCATAAAAAATCCCATTTATGTTAAAAAGCTCATCATTATGCTTATACAGTTCAAATTTGGGAACATTCCGGCTTAAAATAGAGCAGTTTTGGCCATTTGAAGAAATTTCTATTTTTAGTAATGGTGGCCATCTTGGATACAGGACGGTGCTGACAGACACAATTTTGAAAGGGGACCACCTAAGGATCATTCAGACAAAGTTTGGTTGAAATTGGCCAAGTGGTATCAAACAAGACGATTTTTAAATGATTTTTTGCTTATTTATGCCTAATTTGCATAATCGGTCAAAATTGGCAAAAGTTCAAAGTTCATAAAAAAAATCCCATAATATATGTTAAAAAGCTCATCATTATGCTTATACAGTTCAAATTTGGGCACATTCTGGCTTAAAATAAAGCAGTTATGACCATTTGAGGAAATTTCTATTTTTAGTAATGGTGGCCATCTTGGATGGAGGGCGTGGCTATCGGACATAAATTGGCCTAGTGGTTTCAGAGGAGAAGATTTTTGAACAAGTTTAGACGGACGACGGATGCCAAGTGATGGCAATAGCTCGCACAGGTGAGCTAAAAACATCGATGGGTTGATCCCGTTATATACCAAAGTAAACTATATTTTTATGGATGGTCGAAAATATGGGTATAGAAGATATTAGTTTTAGTGATCACAAATGTCCAACATTTAAGGGCAATATATTGTTCCAGATATATAAATGTTAGTGTTCACTGTCGTCCAATATTTAAATGTAAATAATTATTTAAGATATAAATGTTAGTGTTCACTGTCGTCCAATATTTAAATGTAAACAATTATTTAAGATATAAATGTTAGTGTTCACTGTCGTCCAATATTTAAATGTAAACAATTATTTAAGATATAAATGTTAGTGTTCACTGTCGTCCAATATTTAAATGTAAACAATTATTTAAGATATAAATGTTAGTGTTCACTGTCGTCCAATATTTAAATGTAAACAATTATTTAAGATATAAATGTTAGTGTTCACTGTCGTCCAATATTTAAATGTAAACAATTATTTAAGATATAAATGTTAGTGTTCACAGTCGTCCAATATTTAAATGTAAATAATTATTTAAGATATAAATGTTAGTGTTCACTGTCGTCCAATATATAAATGTAAACAATTATTTAAGATATAAATGTAAGTGTTCACTGTCGTCCAATATTTAAATGTAAACAATTATTTAAGATATAAATGTTAGTGTTCACTGTCGTCCAATATTTAAATGTAAATAATTATTTAAGATATAAATGTTAGTGTTCACAGTCGTCCAATATATAAATGTAAACAATTATTTAAGATATAAATGTTAGTGTTCACTGTCGTCCAATATTTAAATGTAAATAATTATTTTAAGATATAAATGTTAGTGTTCACTGTCGTCCAATATTTAAATGTAAATAATTATTTAAGATATAAATGTTAGTGTTCACAGTCGTCCAATATTTAAGTGCAATGCTACATTGAAGAAATAAATATTAGTGTTCACAGGTGTCTAACATTTAAGTGCAATAAATTATTCAAGATATACAAGTGTTGCTGTTAAAAGTCCCCCAACATTTTAGGGGCATTACAATCATTAAATATATACAAGTGTTAGTGTTCACAGTTTTGAAACACTTAAAGCCAATAAATTGCTAAAGTGTAAACATTTGACATATCTCAAGGTTGCATGTTTGGAAAACAATGGTCAAGTATAGATTGCCAGTTTTGACAAATAAAAACGTTTTAATTATGGACTTCATTGAAGATGTTTTAATTCTCCAGTTAATATGTAACATATTTCCAACCTGAGACTCGCAACGTTTTCAACTTTCCTTCTTTCTTTATATATCTGCTATGCAATACCTGGGTAAAAGCGCTTTTCGCTTAGCGCAGAAGTGATTCTGCTACGAAAAAATTAATAGATTTTCAAGGGGAAGCTCCGGACGTTCAAATATGACAGATATATATTGAAATAAAAACTCACTGTAATGCATTTCATACTAGATTAAAACATGTCTGTTCTTGTGTGTGTGTGTGTGTGTGGCTTTGTTGTAAAATTGAAATATTACATTAATAACATCAGAATGCAACAAATTATTAATGAATTTAAAAATTGATACTGACATAGTGATTTTATACGACTACAAAGACCTGTGCTTCACAAAACAAGTGTGACCACACTAACCGCCCATCGTCATCATTGTGCTATATCTTATCAAATCACAAATTTAAGTGAATGTGTTAAATGGCCCTTTCCTTTAATTCTTGTAAAAGCTGTGAGTATAATTATCTCAAAATCTATATTTAGATATCTTATTTTGTGCAAGAAAGGTTAGAAGATACCAAAGGGAGGTAACCAGAAGTCGTAAATCTCAGAAGGACAGACAATACAATGACCAAAAGATACCAAAGGGAGGTAACCAGAAGTCGTAAATCTCAGGACACAATACAATGACCAAAAAAAAAAAATGACAAAGGACAAAAGGACAAACAATGATCACAAAACATTACACAGAAAACTAAAGATTGAGCAACGCAAACTCCACTAAAAACCGGGAGTGAACTCAGGTGCTCCGGAAGGGTAACCAGTTACTGTGGAACTCAGATGCTCCGGAAGGGTAAGCAGTTCCTGCTGAACTCAGATGCTCCGGAAGGGTGGGTAGTTCCTGCTCCATTCAGATGTCCAATCAACTTTCTTGGGTCTGAATCACTCATCGCTCATCTAGTTAAAGTTGGTTGAAATTTAATCTTTGGATGTGCCTTGTTATAAATGAATGTTATATTCTGGCTTTTAATTTTTACATTTACAATCAAAAACACAATCTTGGTACATTAAAATTAAGTGATCTAAATATTTTTTGTTGGTAGAGTTTTAGACTCTATATTGCGGCAGTTCTAAATAAATCTAGGAAGAAAACATTCATAACTTCTTGTGGGCCGAGGTGAACACAACAGCTTTATCACAATATGGCGTCCCTATAGTTAACTAATGTAAACCAAACACATAACCCAAATTACTAACTAGTTAGAGTTCTTAACCAAATTACTAACCAGTTAGAGTTCTTAACCAAATGACTAACCAGTTAAGAGTTCTTAACCAAATGACTAACCAGTTAGAGTTCTTAACCAAATGAATAACCAATCAGAGGTCTTAACCAAATGAATAACCAATCAGAGGTCTTAACCAAATGATTAACCAGTTAAACATCTAAACCAAATGAGTAAACATCTTAACCACAAGATTAACCAAGTTGACATCTTAACCACAAGATTAACCAGTTAAACATCTTAACCACAAGATTAACCAGTTAAACATCTTAACCACAAAATTAACCATTTAAACATCTTAACCACAAGATTAACCAGTTAAACATCTAAACCAAATGATTAGCTGAGTAAACATCTTAACCACAAGATTAACCAAGTTGACATCTTGACCACAAGATTAACCAGTTAAACATCTTAACCACAAGATTAACCAGTTAAACATCTTAACCACAATATTAACCAAGTTGACATCTTGACCAAAATTCAACCAATTAGACACCATAAGCAGCAGATCAACCAAGAAAACATCTTAACCAAATAAATAACATGTTCTACACCTTAACCAAATAATTAACCTGTGAAGACATTTTAACCAAAAAATTAACCTGCTTAGACATGTTAGCCAAAAACGATTTACCGATTACAAAGGTTAATCATAAGCTGTTCATAAAAACTAATGAAATTAATTTCTGATTTACATGTACAATTAAGAAATATTGCATGTAAATGTGAGGCTCAAAAAGGATTTGAACTTGGTTAAAAATTTGCAGTCATTCTGAATTTTTTTTTTAAAAGACCATATGCTATCTTTTTCCCCCCACCAAAATCATAACAAAATTTCTCTAAAATTAAATTTGCAATGTGATCCTTTATGAGCCTCAGAATGATATAATATAAGCTGAATATAAAATGAACAAAAATGAAATTCTTTGTACTTACGATGTTTCAGGTAACAAAAGATATTCTGATCCTTACATGTATACAGACTCAGACACTGGTTCTAGTCTGTTAAATGTTTTTTTTTATTATAAATAAAATAATAATAAAAAAAAATTGTACATTTTTAAAGTAAAATGAGATTTTATAAAATAAATACTTACCATCATAAATTCTGAGTTAGTCCATCTGCGCATGTCTAACAGGCGGAAATCCCCAACTAAAAATATCATCCAATGAAACAAAGGAATGACCTTGTGCCCGTAAATCCCTGCCTTTATATCATCCATTTAATTTCCTAAAGCAAGCATGAAACCGTAGGAATAAATCAGAGGATGAAGGGGAGGCTGGGAGGGATCTTTAATTAATTTAACAGAGAAGCAGGTAAAAACACATCACAACTAGAAGACACTGCTACATGGGGAGCAGGGGCTGATAGGCTAGAAGTGACGGTCTGTGGACAAACAACGGAAGCTGCTACAGGTCCAATATTACCACCAAAAGACCAGAAACCTGGAAAAGCCTGACCAGGAAAACCTGAGGCCAAGGGGGGCCTACACCATGACATGGGGTTATTAGCCAAAGCAGGTAAAGTAAAACCACAGTATGAAGCTGGAGGCCTAGAACCAGGTAAAGTAAAACCACAGTATGAAGCTGGAGGCCTAGAACCAGGTAAAGTAAAACCACAGTATGAAGCTGGAGGCCTAGAACCAGGTAAATTTAAGTTAATAGAGATACCATGGGAACATGAAACCGAACCGGTGGTGTCAACTGACCTTGAGACAGTGTGAGTGACAGTGGCAATGGTAGGGATACCTCCGTTATAACCGACAGAACCTACATGTTGGGTCTGCTGACCGGTACTACTAGTCACCGAAGTTAATAAGTCGGTTGACTGACTAGTAGTATTATGAAGTACTACCAAACTTACTGTAGCTGTAGGGTAGGGTAACGATCCATCCAAAAAAACATCACTGTCAGTAATGGCTTCGAAAGGGCTTGTAGCCGTAGGGTAGGATAACGACCCATCCAAAAAAACATCACTGCTTCAATGGCTTCGAAAGGGCTAGCAACATTAATCTCCATTTGTAAAGTTTTAAATACCTATTGTACACAATAATACAAAGCAATAACAATATTGGGGATACCTACAATATTCTTACAATAATATCTTCTCTGCATAGAGTGAAAGAAAAACACATGTGTCTTCGTGTGCAGGCGGAAATTAAATGGATGATATAAAGATTTATGGGAACAAGGTCATTCCCTTGTTTCATTGGATGATATTTTTAGTACTGGATTCCGCCTGTTAGACATGCGCAGATGGACTAACTCAGAATTTATGATGGTAACATATTTATTGTAATAAAATTAAAGCTTGTTCCTGACATATTTTCAATCTGAAATGTAACATTTTACTTGTAGTGTTCCTAAGTTAACCTGTAGGACAAGTCACAGTAAAAAGTTTTGACATATTTTTGAGATTTGTCAAGTTGTATGTAATGTTTCCAAGCTATGACAAGTTGCAGCATTTTTTTTATACATGCCCCTAAATGGTTAAAAAAAAACAATCAAGACAAAGGATGAACAAACCAGAGGTCCACTTATGACTTAATTGGTTATAAATGATCTGTTAACTACATTTTATCAGTAATTTGAACATTTTCTCTTTGATCTCACTGAGCGATTTTGTCAGTAACAACGAACATCAGTGTTATGTCAAACACATTATGACGTTACCGATTAAAGCGATAAGGGACGTTTTGAAGTTATCAACATACATGTCACACTCACTTCAATACTAATGATAATGTCTGTCTCAAACTTCAAAACTGCAAACTTTGTTGTCGCCAACAGAAATCTTACCCTCGGGTGGCTACGATTTCTTGACTTTGTATTTTTACTGGCCTTAGGCAGGGGTTTCAAAGTTTTTTATAATAGGAGGTACAGTGTTCGACATTAACGGTTGTCCGGGGCAAGTGAAATGTGTCTTCGGGCAATTGAAAACGGCACCCAACTTGTCCGATCGGGCAAGTGAAAATAATTCTGTGATATGTTCAATTCCTGAAGAGCAAAATGATTAATATTGAATTATTCAGTGTTGGAAGTCGCGGCAAATTTTACCTAAACATCGCGTCGTATGTATCTTGTATTTTACGCCATTTTGTTTTATTTTGTTACTACGGAATTCCCATTTCTCAAATAAAGATCGTGTTATTTATATTAACACTGCATCAACATCGTATTTATTTATATTAATGCTGCATCAGCATCGTATTTATTTTTGCCGGCCAATGAAAAGCTAGAGTTATTTGCGGTGTTCTAATATTAGAAAATTATCCCTGATGTGTATTTCCTTTGCGATCATAATATTGAAAGCGTGATAGAATACTGGAATAAAAATTCAAACAAACTATGCAGTCATTGTCAGTCTATGATAAGGAACATTTATACTTAAATTTTCTAACAAAAATATTTCAGAAATCCTCATCAATCACCCGTATTTATAAAACTGTCATATACCCGCATATTGATAGGTACGTCTACTCAATATCTCAGACTCAGTCCCAGAATTTGGTGCCAATATGGCACAAGTAACCCTCGGGAAATTTTTCAGTGGGGTTCCTCAGAAAAGGAAATCGGATGGTGAACACATTTCCCTTTGTACACACATTTTTTCACGTGAATGAGAATCTAGAAAGGTTTCCACGTGTTGATAATATATTATCGAACGATCAAAGCGTGCTTTTGGGGATTTAGAAACTTTTGTAACAGGTGAACTTTAGTCACGTGCCGAGTCGACAGTAATTGAACATCCGAAGGCTTGGGGCTCGGCTTGGGTGATATAAAGGTTAATGAAATTTCAAAGAAGATCAATTGAAGTGTACAAAATAAATTGGTAAACAAAAACGGCAGTTTAAAAGAATTATGGCTTTTATGAATCTTTTCTCGGAACAAGATCGATGAGAAACTAAAATATTTTTGATCTACACTTACCACGAAAAAACATCGAATGAAACTGACAAGTCATTATTTTGCAAAACATTGAAACACAGACGTTTAAATACACTCTTTATTTTGTCCTTAAGCCCGGTATACACGATGCAAGTTTTGCATCCAAGTCTCCATTCAAGTTTTTTGATCGTGTATACCATACAAAAAACTTGAACGGACTTGGATGGAATAGAAATGCATCCTATTTTTTTTTCAACTTGGATGGAACTTGGATGGAGATTGGCCAATCAGAAGACAGAATCCTTATCAGCATCAATTTGTGAATGTAAATAATAACAACTACACGTGTTGTGCAAAGATGGCGGGAAAAGAGGAAACTCCAAAATGCAGGAAAAAGACAGTTACATGGACTAATGAAATGATTGAAGATCTAATAGACTTCATAGAAATACATCCCATCGTCGCCTTCGAAGCCATTCACGAGCCCATATTGACCTCTTTTTGGAGCTTAATCTCCTTCGCAGTACAATTGTACATAATAATGCAATACAAAGGGAAGCACCCTCCTCTCCTCCCAGAAATGCCATTTTGTTTGTTGTATCTCGCGCCAAAACTTGTGTGTATTCATCAAAATTTCTTGCATCGTGTATACACAAACTTGAATTCAAGTTTTCTTGAATGGAGACTTGGATGCAAAACTTGTATCGTGTATACCGGGCTTTAGACATCAATTTGTGTTAGACATATTTACAAAGGAAATTGTAATCAAAACAAGCATAACTTGCTGCAATTATGAATACGAGTATTTTAATTATATAGCCAAATGATGCACTTAGTTACACTATGCCCACATCATAAGGTGTAAATAATTAATATGAGGGGTTATTCTACTCTATGAACGGTCATTGTAGATTGCATAGTTCTGCACTACATGCATATATGGCACTTAAGAATTCGGGCTAGTAGTTTACAGTTTCGGGCAAGTAAAATCAATATGGCACTTGCCCGAATGGACAAGTTGGTCAAAAAGTTAATGTCGAACCCTGAGGTACTTACAAAATTAGGCCGAGGGCCGTAAGGGGTCCAGGGGGCGGAAGCTCCTGAAATCTAGCATTTTGTGGACCAAAAAATGCACTTCAGAGACTGCAAAACATTAAGTGTTTTTGAAAGAAAAATCCCATTAACTTTAGAGTTCAGATTTCACCAAGAGTGAAGACCATGCATAATGCCTGGATTTTTCCCCCCAATTTCTTTATTGAATATTTCAGTTTACAGACTCCAGCCAAGATTATTCATAGATAGTCTGCCATATCTTAAAAAAAACCAAAGGACCATAAAGAGCTACGGTTCCGCAGCTAGGCTTGACCAAGCCATTGTTATCAAAACTTAAACTTCTCAAAATTCTTTTGTTGGCTTTGTCCTTTTCTTTTTCACAATACCTTGGCTTGTGTGTTTTTTTTTACTTTATTACCAGTAATTAAACTCATCAAAGATCATTGGCTCGGATCAAGACATATAAGTGTCATAATTAATGAAACCAAGGACGTATATAGAATACGTCCTTGATGAAACATATAAATTTAATTTGCAATCATCAATCTTTAATAAAATTTATAATTTTAATAGATCAATACAAATATAATTAAACAAACACAATATATATTGTTACTTTCACGACTTATAATGTGGAAAAAAAATGTTCGAACAAAAACGATTCGCGGGAAGACATTTATTAACATTTGAATCACAAAAGTTAAATTATTTTGGAAAAAAAGGGGGCCCGGCGTTTTGACATTACAATGTAATTCGTATTTGAGCCATGTCCGGTCCCTTTTCAAGATTTCTAGTAATTTTCTATCCCTTATCTCCTCGTACCCCCTTTTAAAAATGTTTTACAGCACACTTTCATTTCTGTGAACAACCGCGGTAGGGCCCCGTCAAAATATGTAAATCAATTAGCCATAAGTTTTTATTTTTTCATACCGGAAGTTAAACAATATGGACGGAGTTAAGCAACAAGACAACGCGCCCCAGAATGATTCGACCCTGGGTTTTAAATGGATAAAAAAAATCGCACAAAATATTGTGTAGTCATATATTCATAATACATAATGATCATACTTATATTACTGGAGATTACACTAAATTGTGTTTGAGCATAATTTGTAATCGGTCATTTTTTTATTTTGAAATGATGTCAGTTTTGTTCCGGTCCGAGTTTTACACAAGGATGAAAAGATGTTGGGGCGAAAACATATCTATTTACCGCATGCGCAAACTGCTATTTACGATTCTAAGGTAAAGTTATTTTTAAAACAGGGAATATCCCATCAACTTGGTCGTGACGCAGTTGTTCGATTTGAATGCGAGAATTCAGCAATTGACGTGATCATTAATTTTTTATGAAAAAAATTCCACAAGCCTATCAACCATCGTACTTGTGGTTTTGACCACCGCTAATTTTGGGGGGTTCAGTAATTTCTGCCGGTACTATACACGATCTTAGGCGGGTAAAAGTACCGGGTACCGGCCCACTTTGAAACCCCTGCTTAGGTTCTATTGGTCTTACCTGAACTTAATCTTTTCAGATGAATCATTGGCAGTTAAATTTTTCCAGATCCCTGTCTTAGACATCTCCTCTGATATATTGACTTCATTCTGCCCAATTGTAATTATCTCGCTGGGGATGTTGTTGAGGTTGCCACCAGACAGAGGAACCTCTATCTGTCCCGTTGTGACTGGACTGTCCATAAAACTAGTCTGTTCTTGAGTTTCCTTCTCCTAAAAATAAATTTTTACATTTAAAAAATAATAATTTAATTGCATCATCAGTGGCAGCTTACGGTAATAAAAAATGTTTTTTTGAATATGATCTATAAAAGGTTTTGTTTGATTGGATGATTTTGGAGTATAAAATTCCTACTTTTATGACTGTAAAGCCATTGTCTGTAAGTCAGTTTGATTGGATGATTTTGGAGTATAAAATTCCTACTTTTATGACTGTAAAGCCATTGTCTGTAAGTCAGTTTGATTGGATGATTTTGGAGTATAAAATTCCTACTTTTATGACTGTAAAGCCATTGTCTGTAAGTCAGTTTGATTGGATGATTTGGAGTATAAAATTCCTACTTTTATGACTGTAAAACCATTGTCTGTAAGTCAGTTTGATTGGATGATTTTGGAGTATAAAATTCCTACTTTTATGACTGTAAAACCATTGTCTGTAAGTCAGTTTGATTGGATGATTTTGGAGTATTAAATTCCTACTTTTATGACTGTAAAGCCATTGTCTGCAAGTCATTTTGATTGGATGATTTTGGAGTACAAAATTCCTACTTTTATGACTGTAAAGCCATTGTCTGTAATTCTGTTTGATGCACCTATGCAATCAGCCATCATGTGTCATGGCCATGAGCATATGAAAGTTGACGATCAGAGCCTGTCGTCACAAACGTTGAGTACTTGATTCTGCCAAAGGATAGGTGTAAATTTTCTGAGATGTTTGTTGCTTGCGACAGGTAAATGGTTTTCTCAGCTTCCCTCAATAAATATAACTGCTCTATATATATAAAACTGACTGCCACAATTGTTGAAAGTGGCATTAACTGAATTATTATAGATTGGCTTGTTGTCGGATGACTTGTGTCATGGACCATATCGATTTTCCAATACCAATGGTTTTATTTTAAATGGAAACTTACAATACAAAACAAGATACATATGTACATATACGACCTCAGGAAACAGTGAGTAAGTGAGTGATTGTTGTTCAACGCCAACTCAGCAATTTTTCAGCAATATCATGGCGAGAACAAGTTAATTTTCAATGAGATGATGATGATGTCCGCTTTGTTCTAGACCAACACGCAGAGTTGGATATTTATAGTGCTAGCTCACTGAAAAAACACTCTACGGATAGACATGTCATTCTAACACATTATCCTGATTCTGAGTCAACCAGTCTTTGCTCTTTCTCCTTAATGCTGTGTGCTTAGCGGAGAAGCAACAAATACCAACTTTATAGTCTTTGGTTTCATCAGGGCTCGAACCCACGATCCCCCAGGAAACAGAGTAATCCTTATTTCAGATAGAGTGCACTTGTACCTCTTGAAATAGAGCAGTATGGTAAATTATTTTGTTATTAAATTATCATATACAGCCTCTGATCTGTTGTAGTATAAACATACTGCCTTCAGTTGAGGGTGTTATGGTAGATTACCACATGAAGAAAAAAAAAATCTTTTCTTTTTTTCTGAGTGTGACAATCTACATAACAACCTCAATTAAAAGCAGCATGTTTTTTTTTTATTATTATACTGAATGTCTATTTTCATTCTTAAACAAATAATATTGATATATTACCAATAAATATAAGTATATTTCAACATTTTTATAAACAGAACAACAAATTATAACAGTTATATCAATGTGGAAGTGTTACTTTCAAATGTAATATACTGTCTGATTGTATCCTATCTCAAATGAAAGTGGAAATTCAAGTTTCAGCAATGATTTGAAATATTTGGCATGATATTTCAGTTTGAATCAGCCAAGAAATTTGCATAAATTATAATAGTAATATTATTACATATTTCTCTTTCATCTTCTTAGCGTCCTCTTTGGATCGGTGATGTGCTTCTGGCATAATATCATCCAACCATATCAATTCTTCTTGTGTAAAGAACCAATCCATACCCTTTCTTACAAAGCACATGGCTAACACCTAAACAGATATAAAATAGTCTATTTTGAAGGTTCAGTTCGTTTGTTTTATCAACTCGTAGTATTATACAATGCAGTGTTTGACGTGAAGCGGTAGTCTGAAGCCTGTGTCTAGTAAAAATTCTATCGGACTAGTTGTATGGTGTTGCTGGTGGCCCGATTGGTCTAGTGAATTTGAAAGTAGCCAAGTGTAGCTAAATACCTTTTCTGAGTGACTCGACGAAAATTTTCAATCGTTAATGTGATAATTTTCTTTTATTTTCGTCCAAAAATAGTCTCCGACTTCTTTACTCATAAAAATGACCATAACCTAATAACGGGTACCTTCAAATATAGTGATTCGTGGGTACTTAGGCATTTTAATTTCGGCAACCAGTCGTAAGATGCATCTATGAAACCTGTTTAAACCCACCCTAGGCCTTTCAGTAAGGGGCAGTCCCAGGTACTTTTACCCACTTAAAATGGTCATTGGTACCTCTTAATTTCAAAGAATGTTGCATAAGATATTAATGATAAATGTTCAAATTTAAAGAAAAAGTACCGCCTGTTAACAGTGTAAGAACTAGTACACTTGAAAAATATTGAAAGCCCTGCCAATCCTGAATGAAGTGATTATAGCGTTCATTATAATAACGCTGTTCATTCGATTATGTAATAAGGTTGACATTTTACTCACATGTAAAGCACTTGCATGGCTGCATTGTTTCACTAAGAGGGGAGGTATAGGAACATACAATACGGTTGTTTCGAATCATTTCCATTCCGTCAAAATTTTATTTTTGTCCGCCAGATCACGTGATTTCGATGGACTAATCAGCATTGAACTTCCGTGTCAATGTACACAACAAAAACTCCAATCGATATGTGCCGTTTTAACGTTCGATCCTCAACTTTAAAAAATCTTAACATTTTCTGTAAAAGACAGATATCAATTAAATTATTTTATTTGTATCAAAGACTTCAATGCAGAGACAATTACTTCTTTAAAATTAAATTTGTTTTCTTTCTTTATTTGCGGCTGTCAGCATCATCAAAAGGAAAACGATATGCCTTTATGTATATATTTCTGATATCACAGATAGTGGGGTACCAAACACCAGTATTTATTCAGCGGTTTCCTTGGCGTCTCCATATTACAATTACTTATAATCTACCGCATCTACGACTATGATATGCTGACGTTGTCACAGTAATAGCATAAACACAGGAAGTCGCCTGCCGATTTGTTCAGACGTCAAGAGAAGAAAAAGACGGAACGTGGTCGGAATTGACATGATTCGAAACAACCGTATTAGTTTAACACTGCCACCAAGCCAGTGAGCCGTCATGTATCTGTGTTAGGGGTATAAATTTTGCCTCCTTCTATGATTTTTGCTATTAGATTTGAAGCTGTTCTGACCATGTGGTATTTTTTGTTTTTCAACCTAATTTATTTCTGTATAAACCAAACTCAAATTAAGTTCTAATATAGGAAATCTTTGTTAATTTAACCTGTATAAAACTAGCACTTGTCTATGACCAATCAAAAAATAGTTGGTCCCAAGGAAGTTCGGTTTAGACAGGCTTCACTGTATAAACAAGAAAAGACTGATTAATATCTCGTCAATTTTTGTTGTAAACGTAATGAAGCCAATGAACCATCAAATTAAAATCAAGAGGAAATATGCAGAGCTGAAATGTAGCCCATTAACTAATTTATAATTAAAACAATTTAATTCTGTCACTGATGCCTCCATAAGCAAGTGAAGCAAGAGAGATATAGTAAAAAAAAAAAGTTGATCACATACTACGTTCCTACAAAATAACTAGAGGCTCACCTGAACCTGCATCGCTCACCTGATGTGAAAAGTTAACAGACGACGGATGCCAAGTGATGGCAAAAACTCGCATTGCCTTTGGCAAGGTGAGCTAAAAACTTTAGTCAGGTCATGGTCAGGTGACACAAGCCTGCTGGACATATACCTTCCACGATCAATGTGTCAACCAAATATGGCAAGTCTAGCTTGCATGGTAATGAAGAAAGTGACATAGTCTTTAAAACTTGACCATGAAAATACCAGTCAGTCGACCATGAAAACGAGGTCGGGGTCATGTGCCACAAGCCTGGCGGACATGTACCCTCCATGATCAATGTGTCGACCAAAAATGGTAAGTCTAGTGTGCATGGTAATGGAGAAACTGATCTACTCTTTAAAACTGACCATGAAAATACCAGTCAGTTGACCATGAAAATGAGGTCAATGTCAGGTGTTCACATGGAAATAGAGAAACTGAGCTAACTTACCATCAGTGGAAATACTATAGATATTTGTTTAATAGTTTTAACTGTCCATAATAAAGATAAACACATGATCTGAATAAATGTAAACAGATGGACACGCTTGACCGGAACATGGCGCAGAAACATGTAGTCTGGCTGATACTTCGCCGGCATAAATACAATCATCATACGGTGAACGAGCTGCATCCCTTTAAGTGACGACACACCCATATACAGAAACACTCCATATAACACAGGCATAGGTATCATCTACAAAAGAATAAAATTAGTGAGTGATTGTTGTTGAACGCCAAGTGAACAATTTCTCTGCTATATCATGGCAAGAACAAGTTAGATTTTGATGAGATGATGATGAGGTCCACTTTGTACTAGACCAACATGCTTACTTGTATTATTAGTGCTACCTCACTGAAACAATGGTGTACGGGTAAACATGTCGCTTCACTCGGACACATTATCCTGATTCTTACCAGGGTTGATTCCATTACATGACTTAGAGCCGCTTTGGCAGTCCCAAAATAATGTCCATCAGCGATGCAGATTTTATACCACCCCATGATTTATTCATCACTCACAAGTTTTCATTGCCTATGGAGTTTCTAGAACTACACTAAATTCCGTTTTCAGATTTATTAAAATGTCAGAGACTTGAAATTTGTTCATTCAGACCGGTACGTTCCCATTCGGAACTTCTCCTTCTTCTTCCTAAACGTAATGAAAGCAACCTTTTAGCCTTAAAACTGATATATATTACTGAACACAGAAATAAGTTGACTTCTCTCATTATTACGACATTATAACCCCGCTGAACCAGTGGTGGAAAAATCTGTAATCCTCATAGAGGATTAAAATGTCTCGTGCCTTTCCCCGCAAGTTGTCAAATCGGTAATTGGCTAGAATTGTGTAGAGGTCCACCAAAGGATTTTGAAATAAAGTTCGTGTTAAATAATGGGAGAAACAAATTCTCCTTCAGTTGCCCATGTGGGTTACGATATTTCTCCACTTTCGAGAGTTAAAATTAAAATTTTAACCACTCGACTAACGGCTTGTGGTTAAAATTTTAAATTTAACTCTCTTGAGTGGAGAAATATCGTAACCCACGGGCAACTAAAGGAGAATCTATATTTCCACACTCCCTAAATATCAAAGATTGCTTATGTTCAATTAAATTAATTTGAGATGCTTATATATTGAGGATGGCAACAGATTCATGTTCTCAACCGAAATTAATAAAATGAATGAAACCGGAAGTTGACACTGTAAAATTCGGAACCGGATCGTGCCATTAAATACGGATTGTTGGTTAGTCATCTTTTTAGATAACAATATACAGAGGAACATTTAAAGGCTGCCGGAATTGAATTTTTTTTTATATTAAAAGTTACCAATATTCGATGTTTTATACTAATTGCAGTTGAAATTTTTCATAATATCATACGTAAATAGCCTAGAACGAAGGAAATACGTCACTGTTTGATTCTCTTGCATCCAGTAAAGCATTTCAATGTTTACCCACGCAATATTCATACGACCTGACAGTGAACTCATTCGGGAAAGTGTTTGCGCATGTGTAAAATTGTTTGTTGATGAAGGAAATGTGCACATGGCACAAGACGAATCGTGGAAGAATAAAAACATTGACGGATTCTATGCGAAAACGACACAAAAAGAGGATTCAGCAAGCTTTGTGTAAAAATTAAAAAAAGATGTTATACCGACCTACTCCATTTTTCAACACGTAAGCATAATTTAGTATATTTTTTCGGCCAAATCGTATTTTGACAGTAGAATTGCATCGGTTTTTTATATATTCTTTTTTTCAGGAGAAAACGCTAGGTGTACCTCTTTTAAATTAGAGATTAAAATAATGAACTTCATGTCTGTTTTTTTTCTAAAAAAATATAATCAAGTCAACTCAAGTGTTGTCAATAATATGTAATACAATTTGTTTACAATTTTCCCTTTATCCCTTTGCACAGTTTGGGTTTGTTTTTATTGATTTCATCACATATTTCCGATTTTAAGTGTCATTCTTACTAAATACCATTATATAATATTAACTGATTACCCCGGGATCCAATTTCATAGATATCTTTGTTAAATTATATTAATTCTAACATATTTACATGCACCATGTTCCTTGGTTATTAATAGCCGTTATCAGTGTTCGGCAAACCTCGGAAAAGCAGCCGACTTATAATTAGGTGTGTTAATGGCGATTCCACTGACAGACATTCAAATTCTTTTCACTAATTACGACATTATAGCACATTTTTTTAAACCTGGCTTCTTGCTTAGAACATTTTATTAGTATAAAACATTGAATATTTGCAACTTTTAATATAAACAAAATAAACAGCTGCGCCAAGAGCGCATGATACGCCCGTCGTCAACATTTATACAATATTTGTAAAGACTTTCTATCCCATAACTCTTGAATGAAAAATCTAAATTTCACCAAAAAGTATACAGACTGTAAGACTATCAATTCCAATAACTGTGCAAAGCTTGAAGTGAATTGGCTAAGGGGTTCTCAATTTACAGCGCGACATACGAAAAATCGCCTACAATTTGATGAATAAAGACCCATAACTCTGGAATGAAAAATCCAAATTTCACCAAAAAGTATACCATCAATTCCAATAACTCTGTGAAATTTGAAGTGAATTGGCCAAGGGGTTCTGAAGTTAGAGCGTGACATGTGAAACGGATGGATGGATGGACAGACAGTGGTATACCATAATACGTCCCATCTTGAAGACGGGCGTATAAAAATTCAATTCTGACAGCCTGTATGCCTTTAATTGAAAAATATTTGCATGAAAATTTATTAATACTAGTAACCCAGACTAAAGTGAATAACTTGTCTATTTGTATTTCAATTGCAAATGTACATTTTGATGTATATTTATTTTCAATTGATGTCCTAAAATTTTTCAAAAAGATGTGTATTGGATATTTTTATAGTTAATTTTTTATACCATACTGCAGAATATATTTTCAAATTTATAAACTTATGAAATAAAAATTAACTGCTACCTTTTACTTGTTTACTAAAAAAAAAAAAAAAAAAAAAAAAAAATACAATATCTGTATACTCTACATACAACATACAGTAAAAGGAATAAGTTAAACACAGATATTTACATTTATCCTGCAATCAGTACATTTGCTGTACAAATATACCACACGAATAAATTTTTGCTTTATTCGTAGCCTACGAATAAACTTTTGAAGCCTACGAATAAACTTTTAAACCTACGAATAAACTTTTAAGCCCCACCCATAGATTCCGGAACTACTTTTTTGTGTTTTTGCTCTCCTGTGAAGGAGTTAAAATATTAACCGTAACCAATGTCAATAATCGACGTCGTCTTTTTCTAATAAATGTTTTCGTTCTCACTATTTGTAAATTTACAAACCGACAAAATGAAACTAATAATTTTAAAATTTCATATTTTTTATACATATTTTACGATAAAAAAAAATCCTAGAAGTCAATAAAAAACAAAACAAAAATCTTAAACAAATCCGAATCATTTATAACTTGACAGGGAAGCTTTGAAAACAAAACAAAAGCAACTAAAACTACAGGACAAAGGGAATTAACCAAAGAGGGCATGCCCTCCAACAGATGAGGAAATTAACATCCTTTATAACAGAAATGTTCTGGGCAGTCACACATCACAATCTTTACTAAACACACTTATATGGTTAAATAACTCAGTACAGTTTGAACATCAAACTCTAAGATTACTACATATATTTTATTATAAAATTTCTTCATATTAAATGTTCAATTAATTCACATCAATTACTTCAACATATCAGATAGTAGATTTCTTCAAGGTGAAAATAACACATATTCCTGCTATTGCATCAAGTCACTTTAAAATTATAGATAATTTTTTATATTCTGAATTCTTTATGACACCACAAAATATCTATATAATTTGTTTTAACCATTTGGAATAATTGTATTCAGTCACTTCCTCCAATCATTTTGCATCTTTTATTAAAACATTTTTTTCTTTTGCAAAATTCCAACAAAGTTGTATGATTTGTCAGTTGAGACTAGTGTTTTATCTGCTGGAATTCTACTCACTGTTGATCAGGATTACAGTACATTTTTTATTTTGTGCAATTCCATTTGAAACTGATTCACATACCCCTGGCCTGTATGCAACAACTGAGTGATAGTTCTTGAAAAATGTCCTTTGTTTAATCAGATCTTTATAAAACGTTCATAAGTTTTTATGCAATTATTTCTTTCATATATATAGTCTTTGCACTTATTTCAAACATCACATGTACATTGTACACTGTTAAACCATTAATCCAACCATTCATCTGAAAGACATTAATATAGCATGGATTATAATTAAAATACATGTTATTATATATTTACTAATAAAATAACAAGAAAAAAGGAACAAAATGCAGACTAAATTAGCAATGTTTGAATATTTGAAACTTCAAGCTTTCATAATGCATTTTTGTATGATCCGACTCAGAAAATATATTCGCACATTAGTCATTACTCGCAACAGCCAACATTATCATGTAAATATTGTTCATTCCAGAAAAATATATCCTTCACTCTAATATTTTTCTGGTCACAACACTTATGCAATAAACCTATGTCCATAATATTCTTGGTTCCTTAGTGACATCGCATTATGTAATTTACCAATCAATGGATTATGGTTTAATAATAGCAAATTTGATATGAAGAAAATAGTTGGTGGGGATTCTACATACATGTAGACTTCAATGCATATATTAATTCATTTGATTATGATATACAAACAGAAGTTAAATATAGTAATTAAAATCATATCTGGTGCTTGTTGACACTAAATCAGATCTCTATTTTGATTTTTTTCAATTTACCATGTATATATGAAAGTTTTATTTTATTCTATAAAAATAAATTCCAATTTTCTATTGAAACCTATGTAAAGTCCAGAAGATTGGTATTAGCTTCTCCTCCTTTATATACTTGCATTGTCGAAAAATACATAATTTATTTGTACGAGCTTTAGAAACAGGTAGAAAAGTGCATGAAAGAAAACTTTCCAGTCTCATGAAAAAAATGAAGGATAGTTGCAAATTAGACATTAATCAATCAGTGCCAGAAAATATCTTATCCCGTCCAGAAGTTAAGAGAAAACAATGTGGAGGGGATAGATATTATGCAAATATCAGGGCATAACAATGTGGCATTTATTAATAATTACTCAACATTGAGTGAGGAAAGACACAAGAAAATATCAAACATCCTCAGCAACACTGAAAGTGAAACTAACAGAAATGCTTTTCAGCAAACTTACCTCGTAAAACCTCCACAAATTCTACAGCCAGTAGCACTTCTGATGTTTCGTGTCGAAGCAATCCCGATGTTCCTTTTTACAGTTCCAATACAAATATGTCAAGTCAAATTAGTTCTATGTTTTACGGCGTGGTCATCCATAACAAATGGTGAATGTGTACACAATTTTCACAAATGACTAAATATCCCAATAACTGAGCATTTGAGTGTTTGACATTGTTGTTAAATACATTTCCGTGAATCAGTTCAGTTTGTTGAGATAAATGATTAATCTTTCTGTTTTCTCTACTCTACCTAGTTTACTTAAAACATGCTCGAATCGTCTATACATGTATGTGTGTATTGCTTTCACATGTTTACAAACTGTGTGGGTCATACTTAAATACGCCTGCAGTAGTAACCAGGTAAATATATACGCCTGTGTGTCATACAAAGGTGGACGCCTGCAACTATATGGTTCTTTTTTATTTATTTTTTTTTAATATAAACTAGTAAAAGGAATATATTGGATGTTTATTATTTGATATAAAAAAATAAAAATAAAAGTGAACCATATAGTTGCAGGCGTATACCTTTTCACACAGGCGTATATATTTACCTGGTTACTACTGCAGGCATATTTAAGTATGACCGCATGTGACGTATGATCGCTAAATTAATGTGTTTTCATATCTATGAAAAACATATTAAATATATATATTTCAGGTTCTAAACTATCAATTTTCAATATAGATTTTCACCTTAATCAATAAATCTTCACTTAAATAAAGTTATTTCACTTCCTTTTGAGAACTATTTGTTCGCGAATTTTTGTTGGCAAAAAAAATCTGGTATTTTACTACGCCAAATAGTGAGGATTCAGTTGCATTAAAAAATGCATTTTTACGAGTTAAGATTATTTTTTAGGACATCGTGGATTGCAGGATAAATACAATATTGGACTGTTGACGGTAAATATAGAATTTATTTGACTCGGCGCGAAACGGGGAGAAAGACTCGCTAGAAGCTCGTCTTTCACCCCGTTTCTCAGCCTTGTCAAATAAATTCTATATTTACGGTCAACAGACCAATATTGTATATATATTCACTGGAAACTATGCACTATAATATGTTTGCTGACTGACATAATTTTGCTCACAATCACATACAGACTCCCTGTCTAATTCAACTGTTTACTAAATTGCCATCAAACGTCATTATAGACAAGTTTGACATCACAAAAAAGCATTCCTTACAAAATTAGGATTTTTTTTATAGGTCAAATGGATCAGGACAAGAACTGATTAAATTTAATTATTGCTGGATCTATTGTATGACATACAAATTAATTCAACATCTCTGGAACCCTTTTTTTGCATACCCATTTCCGTTCAAGAGTTAAAAATTAATAATAGGTAGTTAATTTCTGTTTAGAAAATGTGGGAGTTTATCAGCGGCATGTTTAAAAAGCCTATATTTCCTGAATAAATGGGTTTTCAAAATGAAAAATAATTCATTTATGTCCGAATGTTTTGATTTTTCCTTCACATCAACTGAACAAACCTGGGTCCTTAAAAATTAAAAGTCAGCAACCCAGCTGACCCCTGGTATAAAATAATTAAGTTTTATCCCTGATCCACATGGTTGAATGCCGATGGTAAGCTTGAAAGTATCTCATTTCTATGCAAACTCAGTTGATCAGTGCCCAATGCTAAGATTGTGAGAACAGATAACAGTTACAGGTCATATGAACGTCTCGTAAAGGAGACATACTTGTCTTAAAAATGAAAAAAATGCCCAGATACTGTCACAATGTGTCTCTTAAAAGAGGACATGTTTTCAGTTAGAGAAGGACATGTTACGAAATCCATGCAGGGTTAGTCAAGTGCCTGTGGAAACACTGTTTTGTTCAAAGAGTAACACCTATTTATCCAGAGTGGCAAAATGAATCTGCTTCTTCATATGACCATTATGAGAATTTGTCAAAATTAAAGTCTTTTTAACACTCATTATCATGGACTTTGATATAATTATATCCATCTAATTCTTTTAAGCAAGTATCCAGACATTGCAATCTGAGCAGTACAAGCGTTTAAAATATCGTATTCTGATTTTTTTTTAAATGACCCATTACAAAATTTCCCAATTCTGTGTACATGGGGCCCATTTTAAAATAGCTGGAATCACCCCTGCTTACCCAACCAGTCTTTGATCTTACTTCTTAATGCTGCATACTTACGTGGATTAATGGCAAATGCAATTTTAAGGTTTGATTATCATATGAAAAGTTAACAATGAAAGAGGTTCTTTGCAACCGTCCCAGCTGATCTTTTAAATAAGATTTTGTGATGTTTTTAATGATGATTCAAACCCCGAAACAGGTAAATTTGATGTTTGATTTTTGGTGTTTAATGCCACTTTCAACAATATTTCAGCTATATCATGGCGACCAGTTTTAGTGGTGGAGGAAGCCGGAGTACCCGGAGAGAAACACCGACCATGGGCAAGCAACTGGTAAACTTTATCACTTGTGGCTGCAAGTCGAGTGCACCCTTTTTGTAGTTTACAAAGCCGGGCGTGAACCCAAGCTGTATTGGTGATAGGCTTGTATGAATTATTAGATCAAACGACCTAACTCATTGAGTCACCCGGGCCCCAAAAACAGGCAAAGCTGTATCTATCAATCCAGTATACATGTATATAAAAAGCCTTGTGATTTCATTGAACAATCTAATTAATTACCTGTAAAACTTTGGTAATAAGGACAGACAGTCCTATAGCCAGAAATATGGCTACACCAGTTACTCGTTGTTCTCTGAAAAGACAATAATCAGATTTAATTTTCTTCTTTTTGTGAGTCTTGTTTAATCCCAACTCAACAATTTTTTAGCTACATTTTTGTATATCATAGTACAAACCACTACAATCACATCATATACATGTAACAATCTTACAATAATGACTGCTTCATTTAAAGCCTCTTCTTCTTTTAGAAATCACATTACTATGAATGGTGACTGGTTGGGTTTGGTTTGGTTTATGATGATATAAACCACTTTCAACAATATATCAGTTATATCGTGGCGGTCAGTTTTATTGGTGGAGGAAACCGGAGTACCCGGGGAAAACCATCAATCTGTTGCAAGTCACTGACAAACATTATCACATAATGTTGTATCGAGTACACCTCGCCATGAATGGGGTTCGAACTCACAACAATAGTGGTGATAGGTATTGATTGTGATTGTACAAGTAGTTGTATGAATGGTGAATGAGCATTGGGTGTACATGGATTTACCATGTGACTCCTCTGAAAACATATGTCCTAAAAAAAATGTCTACAAGTGTTACTGATCCGTTAGTATTCCAAACAGAATAAAATATCTTATGAAATCCACTCTGATATAAAGAATAAAATCAGTTTTGAAGGTTGAGACAGACAATATCACTAGCATCACATCAAGTCCAACATACCCACAACCCAGATTCAGTGCTTTCAAAAGTACCCGGCGGACTTCCGCCACCTATAACGATATGAAGCATCATCTACTTTCATGCTTAAAAAATGAACGAGAATAAAACTTCAGTTGCTCCGTAAATAAACAAGAACATTAAGGACAAAAATAGAATGTCTACAATTACCAAAATTTCCTTTCTATCGCCGATTTTGATTTGTGAGTATTGTATATTATCGACCAATTAAATCGTCCTTTTCGAAAACCAGCTCAACAATCAACAGTAGTCTGGTTCCCATCTGGTATTTGAAACACCCTGCATTACCAAATGCATACTGAATATTTAGGGAGGGGACCAACAGGAGCATGTAATGAAACAATTTAGTCAAATTAGAAAACCAGGAGAGAAAGGGAAAATGATAGTATGTTTTGAGATCATTTCATACAATTAAAATAATAATTTCTTGTCAAAGCAAAGGTTTAAGAGTTACGTATCCACATTGTCATTTGTCATACATTGCAGCACTGCCGAATAATAAAACGATCTTACTCCAAGTACCCAATGAATTTTATAATCAGTAGTATGCTGATAACATTTTAAGACATGCTGGCAAGTTTATTTTAACTATCTTTATTGCAAAGAAATATATTCTTTCAAGTATAAGGGGAACTGTCCACACATTATTATTATTTGCAGTATCTTTTTTGTCCAAGGTTAAACACATGGCTAAGATATTTGTCCAAGGTTAAACACATGGCTAAGATATTTGTCCAAGGTTAAACACATGGCTAAGATATTTGTCCAAGGTTAAACACATGGCTAAGATATTTGTCCAAGGTTAAACACACGGCTAAGATATTTGTCCAAGGTTAAACACATGGCTAAGATATTTGTTCAAGGTTAAACACATGGCTAAGATATTTGTCCAAGGTTAAACACATGGCTAAGATATTTGTCCAAGGTTAAACACATGGCTAAGATATGGGGAAGGGAGGAGGTAGTAAGGGAAAAGCCTTTTTCCTCTGGGCCATGTTGCCCATATTTTGTCACATATCTGGACTTAAGTTTTTCTTCCAGTGAATTTCTAGATAAGGTACATAAATAAGAGTACCTGATTACATTTCAACAATACTGACAGACAACTTCTGAATTTGATATTATAAAAGAAGTCCTCTGCTTCCAGAAATTTAATATAAACCATTTACATCATTTCAGATTAAAATTCATGGGGTTATCACCGGAGAAATTTTGAATCAACACAGGAAAAACCCTGTGTTAACATTACAATACAATATGTACATGGTGTATTAAAGAAAACTACAACAGATATGATTGACCTTTATAAATACGGAAAAATGGGGCCAGGATAGAATGCAGGAATTTGCACCAAGTTTCGTAAGTGGCTGAATTTTTTTTCGACTGGCTACGTTCAGCGAGCAAGTGAGTGATAGTTGTTTAAGGCCACTTCAGCAATTTTTCAGTGATATCATGGCGAGAACAAGCTAATTTTCAATGAGATGATGATGAGATCCGCTTTGTTCTAGACCAACACGATGAGTTGGATTTTTATGGTGCTAGCTCACTGAAACAACAGTCCACAGATAGACATGTTGCCTCACTCAGACACATTATTCTGATTCCGAGCCAACTAGTCTTTGCTCTTACTCCTTAATGCTGCGTGCTTAGCAGAGAAGCAACAAATACCAATTTTATAGTCTTTGGTTTGACCCGACCGGGGCTTGAACCCACAATCTACCACACTCGAGGTGAGCATTCTAACCATTAAACCTGCGTTCAGCAGTATTCACCTATGACCGGGGCTTGAACCCACAATCTACCACACTCGAGGTGAGCATTCTAACCATTAAACCAGTGTTCAGCAGTAGTCACCTATGACCGGGGCTTGAACCCACAATCTACCACACTCGAGGTGAGCATTCTAACCATTAAACCAGCGTTCAGCAGTAGTCACCTATGACCGGGGCTTGAACCCACAATCTACCACACTCGAGGTGAGCATTCTAACCATTAAACCTGCGTTCAGCAGTAGTCACCTATGACCGGGGCTTGAACCCACAATCTACCACACTCGAGGTGAGCATTCTAACCATTAAACCAGCGTTCAGCAGTAGTCACCTATGACCGGGGCTTGAACCCACAATCTACCACACTCGAGGTGAGCATTCTAACCATTAAACCTGCATTCAGCAGTAGTCACCTATGACCGGGGCTTGAACCCACAATCTACCACACTCGAGGTGAGCATTCTAACCATTAAACCAGCGTTCAGCAGTAGTCACCTATGACCGGGGCTTGAACCCACAATCTACCACACTCGAGGTGAGCATTCTAACCATTAAACCTGCGTTCAGCAGTAGTCACCTATGACCGGGGCTTGAACCCACAATCTACCACACTCGAGGTGAGCATTCTAACCATTAAACCAGTGTTCAGCAGTAGTCACCTATGACCGGGGCTTGAACCCACAATCTACCACACTCGAGGTGAGCATTCTAACCATTAAACCAGCGTTCAGCAGTAGTCACCTATGACCGGGGCTTGAACCCACAATCTACCACACTCGAGGTGAGCATTCTAACCATTAAACCTGCGTTCAGCAGTAGTCACCTATGACCGGGGCTTGAACCCACAATCTACCACACTCGAGGTGAGCATTCTAACCATTAAACCAGTGTTCAGCAGTAGTCACCTATGACCGGGGCTTGAACCCACAATCTACCACACTCGAGGTGAGCATTCTAACCATTAAACCAGCGTTCAGCAGTAGTCACCTATGACCGGGGCTTGAACCCACAATCTACCACACTCGAGGTGAGCATTCTAACCATTAAACCTGCGTTCAGCAGTAGTCACCTATGACCGGGGCTTGAACCCACAATCTACCACACTCGAGGTGAGCATTCTAACCATTAAACCTGCGTTCAGCAGTAGTCACCTATGACCGGGGCTTGAACCCACAATCTACCACACTCGAGGTGAGCATTCTAACCATTAAACCAGCGTTCAGCAGTAGTCACCTATGACCGGGGCTTGAACCCACAATCTACCACACTCGAGGTGAGCATTCTAACCATTAAACCAGCGTTCAGCAGTAGTCACCTATGACCGGGGCTTGAACCCACAATCTACCACACTCGAGGTGAGCATTCTAACCATTAAACCAGCGTTCAGCAGTAGTCACCTATGACCGGGGCTTGAACCCACAATCTACCACACTCGAGGTGAGCATTCTAACCATTAAACCTGCGTTCAGCAGTAGTCACCTATGACCGGGGCTTGAACCCACAATCTACCACACTCGAGGTGAGCATTCTAACCATTAAACCAGCGTTCAGCAGTAGTCACCTATGACCGGGGCTTGAACCCACAATCTACCACACTCGAGGTGAGCATTCTAACCATTAAACCAGCATTCAGCAGTAGTCACCTATGACCGGGGCTTGAACCCACAATCTACCACACTCGAGGTGAGCATTCTAACCATTAAACCAGCATTCAGCAGTAGTCACCTATGACCGGGGCTTGAACCCACAATCTACCACACTCGAGGTGAGCATTCTAACCATTAAACCAGCGTTCAGCAGTAGTCACCTATGACCGGGGCTTGAACCCACAATCTACCACACTCGAGGTGAGCATTCTAACCATTAAACCAGCGTTCAGCAGTAGTCACCTATGACCGGGGCTTGAACCCACAATCTACCACACTCGAGGTGAGCATTCTAACCATTAAACCAGCGTTCAGCAGTAGTCACCTATGACCGGGGCTTGAACCCACAATCTACCACACTCGAGGTGAGCATTCTAACCATTAAACCTGCGTTCAGCAGTAGTCACCTATGACCGGGGCTTGAACCCACAATCTACCACACTCGAGGTGAGCATTCTAACCATTAAACCTGCGTTCAGCAGTAGTCACCTATGACCGGGGCTTGAACCCACAATCTACCACACTGGAGGTGAGCATTCTAACCATTAAACCTGCGTTCAGCAGTAGTCACCTATGACCGGGGCTTGAACCCACAATCTACCACACTGGAGGTGAGCATTCTAACCATTAAACCTGCGTTCAGCAGTAGTCACCTATGACCGGGGCTTGAACCCACAATCTACCACACTGGAGGTGAGCATTCTAACCATTAAACCTGCGTTCAGCAGTAGTCACCTATGACCGGGGCTTGAACCCACAATCTACCACACTCGAGGTGAGCATTCTAACCATTAAACCAGCGTTCAGCAGTAGTCACCTATTTCACATGTTTCTCCTTCTACTTTAAAATGTTTTGAAAGCACTGCAGACTTATAGTGGCAGTGGGTATAAAAAAAATTTAATCAATTATTTCATTAAATGATATCTTACCTGCAACCTAGAAACTTGGGTTGTTCACCAGGAGCCGTACACTGGGACTCCTTTTTCAAACTCATCACATGAGTAATAGACAGTACTGTGGCTGCTACAAACCATGGTAGACCCAGAAATGAATTGACAAGAATGAGTATCGCTACAATTAACAGGTCTAAATGATATCCACGGCCTTTCTGTAAAGAAAAAAAAATATATACAGTTGACTCTCATTGTCTCAAACTCGGTTGACTCGAATTTTCGGTTGAGTCGAATTTTTATCGAAGTCCCGAACTTCGTTGTGTATAAATATATATAATTTGACTCCTGTTGAGTCGAATTCGGATGAGTCGAAATTTCGATTGTCTCGAATAAAAGTTTTGGTCCCGAGATGTAGAAAGCCATATTATTTACATTCGTTAAGTCGAATTTACCTGTCAAAATATGTGTACTACCTTGGGATTAAAATTGGATCACAGGTGAAACATCTGGTCATTGACTTTGACATTTTTACCTTAGGCTATTTCACATGTTTATTTCACAATCTGTCAGATTAATTAGTGATAATATTTGAATTGGCTTGGTATTGTACACACAGGTTAGATGTGTACAATAACAAATTATTGATTCATAATAAGTGCGCTTGGGTCGGCATACATCAATGAATATAAAAAGTACACAAAGGAAGCATTTTATCTATTGAATTATTTGTCGGAAATTAATTTTGATTAAAGAAGAATAGTTTTCTTCTACACTTTGTTGAATAATAAAAACACACCATTTATTGTAAATAAACAGTATAGCACAAAGAAAGATACGTCATGATGGGTGAAGTTTAATGATAATGCAACAGCTGAAAAACCATAAACAAAACAGATAAACATATTCATACACACAAAAAAAGATATCTAGAAGTTATCAGTCGTTCCGCAAGATTCAAAGAATTTAACAGAGAGAAAAAAACAGCAACAAAAACATCGAATATGTTTAAAATCGTTCCGAGAATAGGCACATGCGATGCTGGTTTTAGCTCTTCATAATTTCGCTCAAGTTGTCTCCCTTTCGTCGTTAAACAAACTACACTTCCGGTATTTTCGTAGCTCCTCTGAGTCGAACTATGGTTGACTCGAATTTTTTCCATGGTCCCCTCGAATTCGAGATAACGAGAGTCAACTGTACAGTCAAACATGGGGGACGAACGGTTAAAAAGAAAGTGAACAAAATACAAAACCTGAAACGTGGTTTGTTTATTTTTAACTTTGGGAATTTGGTCGTTATTGTTGTGATGTATAAAATATAGAAACTGAGCGATTCACGTTACACATGTCCTATTTAATGTAATTTATTAAAACTAAGGTCAATTTGCCTCAGACGTAGGTAACCGTAGACGATTTTGGCTATCCTTTTTAGGCCCTTTGGTTTACATGCTCCCCAGACATAAATTATTTGGCTTTCTAATCCCTTAACTACGAAAGTATCTGATGAAGTCTATTCAAGAAACTACAAAAGTATCTGATGAAGTCTATTCAAGAAATTATGAAAGTATCTGATGAAGTCTATTCAAGAAACTACGAACGTATCTGATGAAGTCTATTCAAGAAACTACAAAAGTATCTGATGAAGTCTATTCAAGAAACTATGGAAGTATCTGATGAAGTCTATTCAAGAAACTACAAAAGTATCTGATGAAGTCTATTCAAGAAATTATGAAAGTATCTGATGAAGTCTATTCAAGAAACTACGAACGTATCTGATGAAGTCTATTCAAGAAACTACAAAAGTATCTGATGAAGTCTATTCAAGAAACTATGGAAGTATCTGATGAAGTCTATTCAAGAAACTACAAAAGTATCTGATGAAGTCTATTCAAGAAACTATGGAAGTATCTGATGAAGTCTATTCAAGAAACTACGAAAGTATCTGATGAAGTCTATTCAAGAAACTACAAAAGTATCTGATGAAGTCTATTTAAGAAACTACAAAAGTATCTGATGAAGTCTATTCAAGAAACTACAAAAGTATCTGATGAAGTCTATTCAAGAAACTACAAAAGTATCTGATGAAGTCTATTCAAGAAACTACGAAAGTATCTGATGAAGTCTATTCAAGAAACTACAAAAGTATCTGATGAAGTCTATTCAAGAAACTACAAAAGTATCTGATGAAGTCTATTCAAGAAACTACGAAAGTATCTGATGAAGTCTATTCAAGAAACTACGAAAGTATCTGATGAAGTCTATTCAAGAAACTATGGAAGTATCTGATGAAGTCTATTCAAGAAACTACAAAAGTATCTGATGAAGTCTATTCAAGAAATTATGAAAGTATCTGATGAAGTCTATTCAAGAAACTACGAACGTATCTGATGAAGTCTATTCAAGAAACTACAAAAGTATCTGATGAAGTCTATTCAAGAAACTATGGAAGTATCTGATGAAGTCTATTCAAGAAACTACAAAAGTATCTGATGAAGTCTATTCAAGAAATTATGAAAGTATCTGATGAAGTCTATTCAAGAAACTACGAACGTATCTGATGAAGTCTATTCAAGAAACTACAAAAGTATCTGATGAAGTCTATTCAAGAAACTATGGAAGTATCTGATGAAGTCTATTCAAGAAACTACAAAAGTATCTGATGAAGTCTATTCAAGAAACTATGGAAGTATCTGATGAAGTCTATTCAAGAAACTACGAAAGTATCTGATGAAGTCTATTCAAGAAACTACAAAAGTATCTGATGAAGTCTATTTAAGAAACTACAAAAGTATCTGATGAAGTCTATTCAAGAAACTACAAAAGTATCTGATGAAGTCTATTCAAGAAACTACAAAAGTATCTGATGAAGTCTATTCAAGAAACTACGAAAGTATCTGATGAAGTCTATTCAAGAAACTACAAAAGTATCTGATGAAGTCTATTCAAGAAACTACAAAAGTATCTGATGAAGTCTATTCAAGAAACTACGAAAGTATCTGATGAAGTCTATTCAAGAAACTACGAAAGTATCTGATGAAGTCTATTCAAGAAACTACGAAAGTATCTGATGAAGTCTATTCAAGAAACTACGAAAGTATCTGATGAAGTCTATTCAAGAAACTACAAAAGTATCTGATGAAGTCTATTCAAGAAACTACAAAAGTATCTGATGAAGTCTATTCAAGAAATTATGAAAGTATCTGATGAAGTCTATTCAAGAAAAGTGTTGTGTGCACACATAATTAGATTTCTACATTTTTATTTCAAATTTATTTCGTCATACATTTATTTACATACAATTAATTTATTTTCTTTTCTGTTAACGATTACAGCCGTAATTTGCTGATCCATAAAAATCAAGATGGTCGCCAAAAGTGCCGGGACAATGGCCGCAAATATCGTCCACAGTGGATTTTCTCCAAATGGCATCACAAGCCATTCTCTGTTGGGGTTAGTAGGCTGAAACAAAATTAAAAAAATTAATGACAATTATGTTGGTCTAAATGAAGTGCTTTCTACAAACACCATATTAAAACTATTGTTAACCCTTATTACGCTGCATATCATTCAGGTGCTAGACAGGATATATAATGTCAAATTACCAGCTTCAAATTTATATACCCTGAGTCGTCCACCGAGGGATTTATAAATCCGAAACATAATGGTGCATAGCTATTAATTTTAAAATTTCAACCATCTTGATGCCCTCTTTTAACATTAAAGAAAGCTTGTTTCTGTATCAAACGTAGTTTTTTGCGCTTTGAATATATTAGAAATATTATTTTCTCACCCCTTGGATAAAGAAGTACGTTAATTTAGGTGAAAAAGATTTTTCTATCTTACCCCGGCTCCAGGGTAAGACAACACACCGTTTTTCCCGCAAAACTGTTTTCCATTGTTGAATTAAATTGTCGATTTATAGTGTCTTGGCAGTATTTTAAATGTATTTCACAATAAATATATTATAAATGCTACTACAACAGCGATAAATGCCTGTAAAAAAGTTATTTGACGTTGGTCAAAGGGAGGTCATTTGTTTTTATTTACGTTAGTTACCTAACAAGGGAGAGCACTCTATATTTTCTCAACGCTAACAAATATTGACACGAGAGAAAGAGATGAGAAAAAAGAGAATCTATCACAAGTTTGTTAACTTTATTATTTTGAACCTCTTTAAAATTGTAAAATGAAAATCTTGTTTTATTTTATTACGTGGCATTTTGGTCCTGTGATATGGTTTGCAAATTAATGCGCCAAACTACACAAAAAGTAAACAAACATTGACACGGTAGAGAGGGGTGAGAAAAAGAGTCAAACACCGTAAAAGATGCAAGATAGTAAAATCTGTGAAATCTTGCACCTCTCCCGGTGTTAGACCCTATATATCTGTTGTCATAGCGATGACATTTCAGCTCCATTTTAGGTTTTAGGTTTGAGTTTATGGTGTTTAACACCACTTTCAATACTATTTCAGATATATTGTGGAATTCAGTTTTATTGGTGGAGGAAATAAGAGTGCCTGGAGAAAATCACTGACCTGTCGCAAGTCACAGACAAACTTTATCACATAATCTTTTATCGAGTACACCTCGCCATGAACAGGGTTCGAAGTCACAATTTTACCATACAATCACGACCACGGTGGCCCCAGCTCAATTCTAAGTTTTATCAAGAAGAGCATGCTTATTTTACCAACCAGCACAATGAAATGACCATGGTAAGCCATTTAAGGATTAATCGCAATATTTTTTCGGTTCATGAAGAAATAACCTCAATCTAGTGGGTTACGCAAGGGTGTGTACAAGATGATAGAGGTTATTCCGAATGAACCGAACAAATAATTCCGATCAATCCTTATAAATTAATTCAAACTTTTTTTGCTATGATATTGAAAAATATATATATTTTTTCAAAATAAGGCAAATAATCGGAAATAAATTAAAATAACCTCAAAGGTGCCTCATTCAAAGAAAATCGCCTGATGACAACGGCACACAACACCTTGGGAACGACGTCTATTTTCAGATTCAGTACATACGAAAATGTACTCAACATTTTAAACCAATCAAAACACGTATAAAATGACATGTGGCTCTAAAATTAATTTATAACATAATACAGTGAGTGATTGATTGTTATTTAGTACCTAGTCAGTAATTTTTTATCAAGTTACATTTCAATGAGATGTTAATGTTCACTTTGTACTAGACAAACACACAGAGGAAGCAGTGAGTTGGATTTTTATTGTGCTAGTTCACTGAAATGACATTTTGCTCCACTCTTACTCCTCAATGGGGCATGCTTAGGCCAAAAAAACAAGGGCAACGCAAAGCGTGGCGTATCCCCTCGCCTAAAAATTAGACCCTGTGACCTTGAAAATCAATAGGGTTCCAGATTCACTTAAGGTCTAAGTATGTACCAAGTTTGGTCAAAATCCATTGAAGGATGTTGATTCTAGTGTTCACAAGGATGTTATGCAGTAAATATTTGACCTGGTGACATTGACCTTTGACCTATGACCTTGAAAATCAATAGGGTTCCAGACTCTCCTAAGGACTACGTATGTACCAAGTTTGGTCAAAATCCATTGAAGGATCTTGATTCTAGAGTGTTCACAAGGATGTTATGCGGTAAAAATTTGACCCTGTGACCTTGACCTTTGACCTTGAAAATCAATAGGGTTCCAGACTCTTGTAAGGACTAAGTATGTACCAAGTTTGGTCAAAATCCATTTAAGGATGTTGATTCTAGAGTGTTCACAAGGATGTTACGTGGTAAAAATTTGACCCGGTGACATTGACCTTTGATCTGGAAAATCAATAGGGTTCCAGATTCTCCTAAGGACTAAGTATGTACCAAGTTTGGTCAAAATCCATTGAAGGATGTTGATTCTAGAGTGTTCACAAGGATGTTACACGGTAAAAAATTTACCCAGTAACCTTGACCTTTGACCTTGAAAATCAATAGGGTTCCAGACTCTCCTAAGGACTAAGTATGTACCAAGTTTAGTCAAAATCCATTGAAGGATGTTGATTCTACTGTTCACAAGGATGTTATGCGGTAAAAATTTGACCCTGTGACCTTGACCTTTGACCTTGAAAATCAATAGGGTTCCAGATTCTCTTAAGGACTAAATATGTACCAAGTTTGGTCAAAATCCATTGAAGGATGTTGATCCTAGAGTGTTCACAAGGATTGTGACGGACGGAAGGACGGTAGCATTACTATATCCCCTCGCAACTTCGTTGGCGAGGGGATAAAAATAGAAGTGTTTACTGTCACATGTCAAAAAAAATCTAGGGTCGGTCGGTCGGCATTATTATTATTTTTTTTATTTTTACTATCGGCAAAACCGGAAATAGTCGTTCCCGGTTCCTGAATCCGATTTCGGTATTTCATTTTCGAAATTTCCAGTAAGCCGTCATTTGTTTTGAAGCTGTATTATGAGAGTTACGCAGTTTTTCTACCTTCTTTGCTCTCAATTTCGACAAAAAGCTAGCGGTTGAATAAATAAAACATTGCTGCTGAATAAACAACAAAAATGGTTATCCGAATTCTGTGTAAAAATTGATAGGGTCGCTAGCAAAAATTAGGGTAGATCTGGTGACCGTAAACACACATATTTTTTTTTTTGGCCTTAGAGGATAAGCAACAAATACAAATGTTTTAGTCTTTGCTTTGATCTAATAGATTAGAAATACAATGCTAGGACAGGCAAGGGAATGACATTTTTCATCATTTGTTTGAAAAGCTAATAGGCATATGTAAACAAACAAAAAATCACAGAGCCTCATATTCAACTAATCATATTACTACAATAAAACCTGCCCTGGCAGTCATCTCAATTAAACAGTTGTATTAAAAGGACACCTTTTTCTTTTCCTCTCATAGAAAATGTCATACGAATTGAACCTCTTTTAAGAGGTCACCTATCTTATAAGGCCACTTTTTCTTTGTCCCAAAGGTGACCTCTTAATACAGGTTTGACTGTATGCTAAGAACACTTACCCTGAAGTTATCAGGAACCATTAGCTTTGGCGTGTTTATAGCCATTAAATAATCCAAAAGGACCATAAGCAAAAGGGCTATTAATACTGCAAAGTCACTTAATAGCAAACGAACCTGAAAAAAAAGCCCATATTAATACTGCAAGGACACTTTGTATCAAACACACCTGAAAAAAACATATTAATACTGCAAGGTCACTTTGTATCAAACACACCTGAAAAAAACATATTAATACTGCAAGGTCACTTTGTATCAAACACACCTGAAAAAAACATATTAATACTGCAAGGTCACTTTGTATCAAACACACCTGAAAAAAACATATTAATACTGCAAAGTCAAAAAAACCATGCACTGACAATACTAAAATCTTCAGACACCTTAATTATCTGAATTACCTAATAAAGAGTAATTCTCGTTGAAATGAGCAATTTGTTCATGGTTAGAACAAGTTACATTCGATGACGTTATTTTTATAGCACTAGCTCACTTATAACGACAGTCCATGTGTGGACATATCGCTCCACTCAGACACATTATCCTGATTCCGAGTCAACCAGTCTTTGTTCTCACTCATTAGTGCTGTGTGTTTAGTGGAGAAGCAACAAATACCAATTTTATAGTTTTTGGTTCGACTCACACCAACGATCTACTGTGGTTAAGTCGAACAAGCTAACCATTATACCACTCATGCAGCCTCTGAATTGCTTATAAGATGGATTATGGAGTGTGCAATGGCAATCTCCGATACCTAACCTGTATTTTATCGATCTTAAATGTAATTTTAAAATTTTAGTTACATTGAATATCAGAAATTTAAGATAATGCCTTGAATTCAATCAAAAACACAACTTTATGCATAATTAAGGGTTAAGGTTAGGGTTATGGGGTTTAACACCACTTTGAACAATATCTCGGCTATACTGTGGCAGTCAGTTTTATAGGTGGAGGAAACCAGAGTACCTGGAGAAAACCACATACAAGTCACTGACAAACTTTATCACATAATGTTGTATCGATTACACCTCACCTCAGTGGGATTCGAACTCACAACTTTAGTGGTGATAGGCACTGATTGCATAGTTAGTTGTAAATCCAACTACCATATGATCACAATCACGATGGCCCCTTTAGCATAATTCAGGAGCATAACTCTGGAAAGATAACAGTTAGATGCAATAAAATCAAATTTGATCTGTAGTTGATTAATCTAAATGTAATTTCAAAATATTAGTTAAATTAACTTAAGATAATGTTGATAAACGAAAATTGTATAATCAGTGAATTAGTTTTATACATATAAAATACAATTGCATAATCAGTGGATTTTCTATCTGGATATTGTAATTGGGTCTAATTAAATGCTGACAGTTCCCATGAATTTGAGTTAAGGTTTGAAAATGTCATTTGTACCGATTTATTATTAGGGGACCATAAAAATAGCTTTACTGTTCGAGAAATCAGGGTTTATTTGAGAAGGAATTAATGGCAAAATTGATGAGATAAAAAGGCAGTTTGAGCGATCCATGGTATATGAGCCATTCAAGTTCGAGCCAGCGAAGTTTGACAGTAAATACAAAAATAACTTTTTTTAATTCTCTCTGAATCCTCCTAACTTTTCTATCGCTTACCCATAATACTTACAGGATGGGGAAACAATCTGCTAGTCCTCAACATTTTAAGTCCTACGGCTATTTCAAACGTTCCAAGAAACAAGATGACAGACAGAAAAAAGACATCAGGGTAATGCTGGTTCAATCCATGACAGTTTTCAAACTTGACATTACCTCCTATCTGTAGACAGTACGTACAGTTCAGTAGATTCCAATTTATCGAGCTATTGTCTGGTGACATACTTGTATTACCAAGGGGTGATGGTGTCGTGCTATTAAAAAGTGTTGTATTTCCTTCACTAGGTGGCGGAGAACAGCAGCATTCATAATACGGATCCTCGTTGGTTCCAAATTTGACGGGATGCGTTTCCGTAATGTTATATAATTTAGCAATCGCTTCTTTGATGAAAATCAAAGCAATTAACAAAGCAAAACTTTCTTCGGTGAAGCGTGTAATGTAACGGACCAACGCACTCAAGTCAAACAGCACCATCAGTAACAATAACACTGTCGTCCATATTCCCACCCATAATCGTAACTCCAAGTAGATCCATCCTTGATCTCTATAAAAATAAAAATCTTAAAAACATTAAATAATAGTGTTAAGGTTATGGTGTTTAAACGCCACTGTCAACAATATTTCAGCTATATCGTGGCGGTCAGTTTTATTGGTGGAGGAAACCGGAGTACCCAGAGAAAAACCACCGAACCTGTCGCAAGTTACTGACAAACTTTATCACATAATGTTGTATTGAGTACACCTGGTCATCAGTAGGATTCGAACTTACAACTTTAGTGGTGATAGGCACTGATTGCATAGGTAGTTGTAAATCCAACTACCATACGATCACGACCATGCCAGCCCCCATTAAATATTACAGAAGGTAAAAGAAATAATAGCTTTTTGTACATCATAAAAAAGAAAACAAATAAGATGTACGGGTATATTATTTTTTTTTGTATTCTAATTTGTATCAGCTGATTAATTCCCTGGATAATCATTGGAGTGTAACAGCAGCTGATTAATTTCTGGATAATCAGTGGAGTGTAACAACAGCTGATTAATTCCCTGGATAATCACTGGACTGTAACAACAGCCGATTAATTTCTGGATAATCAGTGGAGTGTAACAACAGCTGATTAATTTCTGGATAATCATTGGAATGTAACAGGGTACATCAAGAGAAGCTTGGACTCTTGACCTGAATAGTAACAAGAAATAAGTCAGAATAAATAAAATAATTAAGTTGTTTAAAAAAAATCAGTTGGAATTAATAAGAAATCAATGACTAAGTGAGGTAAGTCTCCAAATTTTATTTTAGAGAGAAAACTTCAATGAGATGTATCTAGAAATCTAGTCTGTTCAGTGTCAGGGCTTTCAATATTTTTCCAGTGTACCAGTATTTCATAATTTTCATGAATCTCTTATACAAAACTCTTTAAAATCAGGAGGTACAAAATACCATTTAAATCAGGTAAAAGTACCTGGTTCCCTCCCCTTATTGAAAGGCCTGAGTATTAAATAAGACTTCTTCTCTTTTACATTTTTTAACTTTTGTCATGGTAGTTTTTTCAATAATGTTGTATTCTTGTAATATCTTCTAATTTAGTATGAATTTCCAAACTTGAGATGGCACAAGCAGATGCAGGGCTCACCACACATAGTAAAAACAGGGCGACTTGACTTCTCTCTCTCTCTTAACTTAAGGGCGAAGTGAGGGAAAATCTGGGAGACTTCCGAAAATCGATCCAAATTTTAACGTTTCTTTCCCAGCTACCGCATGTTCCCCTACCTTTCACAAAAACGAACAATGATCTTAAAAGGATGTAATTAACGAGTTTGGAATAAAATATTGAACGTCAAACCCTGTATGGGTCACATTTCAGGAACATGGGAGCTCCTTTCATGTGAATATTGAAGAAAAAGTATGATTATTGGCGAAAAAAATATGGACTTGAAAAGACTGACTGAAACTTCGCTTTTTGACAGAAATTGGGCGACTTCATTGTTACCAAGGCGAAGAAGTCACCCACTTCGCCTGGTTTGGTGAGTCCTGCAGATGTGATACCATATAGCAAGCTATTTTAATAGGCGCTAAACAAAATTTAGGATTTTGCATGAAAAACATTTACGGTAAGAAAATCATCAGTATTTAACCAAGTAACCGATTTATTTTTATTAAAATGTGTAAAAATGATTACATTACTGTCTAATCAACTTACACACAAAATTGATGTAAAATGGTCTCGAACACCAGTACAGGCCCTGTACTACCAAGAATAGTCAATGGCTGTCCAGAACAAAGGGCATATATCACACCTACAATACACCCAGCTAGAAGACTCTCAAATGCTGCCTGATAAAATAGAGGAAAGAATAAGTTAAGATCACAACATATTACAATCTCCTATCAAAGAATTCTCGGTCGAATAGTGAGTGTTTTAGGCTTAGATTTATAAGTGCTAAATGCCACTTTCAACAAAATTTTAGTTATATCGTGGCGGTCAGTTTTATTGGTGGAGGAAACCGGAGGTCCCAGAGAAAACCACTGACCTGTCGTAAGTCACTGACAAACTTTATCACGTAATGTTGCACACCTCGCCAACTCACAACATCAGTGGTGATAGACACTGATTGCATAGGTAGCTGTAAATCCAACAAGATATGATTATAATCTAACGATTATGAAGTCTCCCAAACCGGCCACTGACAACCGGTTTAAAAAATAAATTAAAAGCTACCTTTGAAATCGAACAGTGTTGAATTTTTGCGATATTGTGGCGGCCATTTTGAAAATGGAGACTGGTAGAAATTTTTCGATGTCGGGAATCAATTCAGGACGTTGAAATCGAACAATGTTGAATTTGTGCGGTATTGTGGTGGCCATTTTGAAAATGGCGACCGGTAGAAATTTTTAGATGTCAGGAATCAATTCGGGACATCATAATCTACCCACATATGAAATGGCATTGAAATCGGACAATGTTGAATTTGTGTGGTATTGTGGCGGCCATTTTGAAAATGACGACCGCTAGAAATTTTTCAATGTCGGAAATCAATTCAGGACATCATTATCTACCCACATATCAAATTTTGATGATATCGGACAATGTTGATTTTTTGCGGTATTGTGGTGGGCATTTTGAAAATGGCGACCGGTAGAAATTTTTCAATGTCGGGACATCATTATCTACCTACATATCCAATTTTGATGATATCGGACAATGTTGAATTTTTACCGCCCATATTTCGTGCCGTGTTTTGGCAGCCATTTTGAAAATGGCAGACATCTCGAAAATTTTGAAAACGCAGAATTGCTCCTCTAATGGTGACCTATCACTATGTCAAATCCCCACCCCCTTTGAACCCCTCAAAATATGACTTTGACCCCCTTTACCACAAAGTTGAAAACTTTAGGACCAACTAGAAACATATATCTATAACTCCACCAAGTTTCATGAAATTCTGGCCAGTAGTTCCTGAGATCTGCCGTGGACAAATTCATGGTCCGCGGAAAGAAAGGAGAAAGAGAAGAATAATAATAATAAAAATAATAATAATAAGAAACGGAGCAAAAACAATAAGTCTCCCAAACTTTGTTTGGGAGACTTAACTACCATACGATCAAGGCCACGACCGCCCCTGAATTGATTACGTAATACCATACAAGAATAATGATTTTGCTGTGTATAAATAAATGTGGTTTTGCCTATTAATAACATATGGTTATTCTTATTATGAAGAAACTGGAAACATGTCGTCATTCACTTTCTACCATTTGTTTGTCAGGTACAATCTTCTAATGTACCCAAATCAAGGTTGATGCAAACTTGCCTACCCCTTTTTGTTAAAAATCGTAAGATGCTTGAAAAAAAATAGTAAGTTGAGATAAAAAATAGTAAGGCTCTTTTTATTGTCACAAAATGCAATTTTAAGCACAGAAACTACACATATTGTGAATGGCACATGATATAACCACATAATGTTAACATTTTAAATCGATTTTGGGTTTATTATCAAAATTTTGACGTTTTAACATCGTTTTTTTAATAACCGGAAATGCCGATATGATCTATAATATACAGAACCGCAATGAAATGACGGACCGGAACCGAAAACTTTCCGGAAATACTGCAAATTTGTCGAATCGTAAGGAAATTGACAACAATCGTAAGGGCGTAAGATAGCCTAAAAAATCGTGAGCCTTACACCAAAATCATAAGGGTAGGCAAGTCTGTTGATGGGATAAAATAAAATAGAAAACAAAAAATACTACACTGTAACAATACCAAAATATGATTGAAAAATCATATAAAGATACAAAATTGATATCCTCTAGCACACATATACACGACATAATATTTTTTAACTATTTTTACCTGTCCCCTCTACAATCAAATGGAATAGTCTAGACCTGTCCCTCTACAATAAAATAGACTAGTCTAGACATGTCCCCTCTACAATAAAATAGACTAGTCTAGACCTGTCCCCTCTGCAATCAAATGAAATAGTCAAGACCTGTCCCCTCTACAATAAAATAGACTAGTCTAGACCTGTCCCCTCTACAATAAAATAGACTAGTCTAGACCTGTCCCCTCTACAATAAAATAGACTAGTCTAGACCTGTCCCCTCTACAATAAAATAGACTAGTCTAGACCTGTCCCCTCTACAATAAAATGGAATAGTCTAGACCTGTCCCCTCTACAATAAAATGGAATAGTCTAGACTTGTCCCCTCTACAATCAAATGGAATAGTCTAGAATACCTACCATATCATTATCGGTGGCATCACCAAGCAGTCCTCCAAACGTAATGATTGGTGTCAAACATGCAAAATATAAGAAAATAAATGAAGCAACACACTGTACATGTAACGCATCCTTAAAATCACTGCAGTAAAATGGAATCTTCCTCTTAATGTCATCGATAAGTCCTCCAAATAACCTACAAATATAAGTAATCGATAAGTCCTCCAAATAACCTACAAATATAAGTAATCGATAAGTCCTCCAAATAACCTACAAATATAAGTAATCGATAAGTCCTCCAAATAACCTACAAATATAAGTAATCGATAAGTCCTCCAAATAACCTACAAATATAAGTAATCGATAAGTCCTCCAAATAACCTACAAATATAAGTAATCGATAAGTCCTCCAAATAAGCTACAGATATAAGTAATCGATAAGTCCTCCAAATAACCTACATATATAAGTAATCGATAAGTCCTCCAAATAACCTACAAATATAAGTAATCGATAAGTCCTCCAAATAACCTACAAATATAAGTAATCGATAAGTCCTCCAAATAACCTACAAATATAAGTAATCGATAAGTCCTCCAAATAACCTACAAATATAAGTAATCGATAAGTCCTCCAAATAACCTACATATATAAGTAATCGATAAGTTCTCCAAATAACCTACATATATAAGTAATCGATAAGTTCTCCAAATAACCTACATATATAAGTAATCGATAAGTCCTCCAAATAACCTACAAATATAAGTAATCGATAAGTCCTCCAAATAACCTACAAATATAAGTAATCGATAAGTCCTCCAAATAACCTACAAATATAAGTAATCGATAAGTCCTCCAAATAACCTACAAATATAAGTAATCGATAAGTCCTCCAAATAACCTACAAATATAAGTAATCGATAAGTCCTCCAAATAACCTACAAATATAAGTAATCGATAAGTCCTCCAAATAACCTACAAATATTAGTAATCGATAAGTCCTCCAAATAACCTACAAATATAAGTAATCGATAAGTCCTCCAAATAACCTACAAATATAAGTAATCGATAAGTCCTCCAAATAACCTACAAATATAAGTAATCGTTAAGTCCTCCAAATAACCTACAAATATAAGTAATCGACAAGTCCTCCAAATAACCTACAAATATAAGTAATCGTTAAGTCCTCCAAATAACCTACAAATATAAGTAATCGTTAAGTCCTCCAAATAACCTACATATATAAGTAATCGATAAGTCCTCCAAATAACCTACAAATATAAGTAATCGATAAGTCCTCCAAATAACCTACAAATATAAGTAATCGATAAGTCCTCCAAATAACCTACAAATATAAGTAATCGATAAGTCCTCCAAATAACCTACAAATATAAGTAATCGATAAGTCCTCCAAATAACCTACATATATAAGTAATCGTTAAGTCCTCCAAATAACCTACATATATAAGTAATCGATAAGTCCTCCAAATAACCTACATATATAAGTAATCGATAAGTCCTCCAAATAACCTACATATATAAGTAATCGATAAGTCCTCCAAATAACCTACAAATATAAGTAATCGATAAGTCCTCCAAATAACCTACATATATAAGTAATCGATAAGTCCTCCAAATAACCTACAAATATAAGTAATCGTTAAGTCCTCCAAATAACCTACATATATAAGTAATCGATAAGTCCTCCAAATAACCTACATATATAAGTAATCGATAAGTCCTCCAAATAACCTACATATATAAGTAATCGATAAGTCCTCCAAATAACCTACAAATATAAGTAATCGATAAGTCCTCCAAATAACCTACATATATAAGTAATCGATAAGTCCTCCAAATAACCTACAAATATAAGTAATCGTTAAGTTCTCCAAATAACCTACATATATAAGTAATCGATAAGTCCTCCAAATAACCTACAAATATAAGTAATCGATAAGTCCTCCAAATAACCTACAAATATAAGTAATCGATAAGTTCTCCAAATAACCTACATATATAAGTAATCGTTAAGTTCTCCAAATAACCTACATATATAAGTAATCGATAAGTTCTCCAAATAACCTACATATATAAGTAATCAATAAGTCCTCCAAATAACCTACAAATATAAGTAATCGATAAGTTCTCCAAATAACCTACAAATATAAGTAATCGATAAGTCCTCCAAATAACCTACAAATATAAGTAATCGATAAGTCCTCCAAATAACCTACAAATATAAGTAATCGATAAGTTCTCCAAATAACCTACATATATAAGTAATCGTTAAGTTCTCCAAATAACCTACATATATAAGTAATCGATAAGTTCTCCAAATAACCTACATATATAAGTAATCGATAAGTCCTCCAAATAACCTACAAATATAAGTAATCGATAAGTTCTCCAAATAACCTACATATATAAGTAATCGTTAAGTTCTCCAAATAACCTACATATATAAGTAATCGATAAGTTCTCCAAATAACCTACATATATAAGTAATCGTTAAGTTCTCCAAATAACCTACATATATAAGTAATCGATAAGTTCTCCAAATAACCTACATATATAAGTAATCGTTAAGTTCTCCAAATAACCTACATATATAAGTAATCGTTAAGTTCTCCAAATAACCTACATATATAAGTAATCGTTAAGTTCTCCAAATAACCTACATATATAAGTAATCGATAAGTCCTCCAAATAACCTACAAATATAAGTAATCGATAAGTCCTCCAAATAACCTACATATATAAGTAATCGTTAAGTTCTCCAAATAACCTACATATATAAGTAATCGATAAGTCCTCCAAATAACCTACAAATATAAGTAATCGATAAGTCCTCCAAATAACCTACAAATATAAGTAATCGATAAGTCCTCCAAATAACCTACAAATATAAGTAATCGATAAGTCCTCCAAATAACCTACAAATATAAGTAATCGATAAGTCCTCCAAATAACCTACAAATATAAGTAATCGATAAGTCCTCCAAATAACCTACAAATATTAGTAATCGATAAGTCCTCCAAATAACCTACAAATATAAGTAATCGATAAGTCCTCCAAATAACCTACAAATATAAGTAATCGATAAGTCCTCCAAATAACCTACAAATATAAGTAATCGTTAAGTCCTCCAAATAACCTACAAATATAAGTAATCGACAAGTCCTCCAAATAACCTACAAATATAAGTAATCGTTAAGTCCTCCAAATAACCTACAAATATAAGTAATCGTTAAGTCCTCCAAATAACCTACATATATAAGTAATCGATAAGTCCTCCAAATAACCTACAAATATAAGTAATCGATAAGTCCTCCAAATAACCTACAAATATAAGTAATCGATAAGTCCTCCAAATAACCTACAAATATAAGTAATCGATAAGTCCTCCAAATAACCTACAAATATAAGTAATCGATAAGTCCTCCAAATAACCTACATATATAAGTAATCGTTAAGTCCTCCAAATAACCTACATATATAAGTAATCGATAAGTCCTCCAAATAACCTACATATATAAGTAATCGATAAGTCCTCCAAATAACCTACATATATAAGTAATCGATAAGTCCTCCAAATAACCTACAAATATAAGTAATCGATAAGTCCTCCAAATAACCTACATATATAAGTAATCGATAAGTCCTCCAAATAACCTACAAATATAAGTAATCGTTAAGTCCTCCAAATAACCTACATATATAAGTAATCGATAAGTCCTCCAAATAACCTACATATATAAGTAATCGATAAGTCCTCCAAATAACCTACATATATAAGTAATCGATAAGTCCTCCAAATAACCTACAAATATAAGTAATCGATAAGTCCTCCAAATAACCTACATATATAAGTAATCGATAAGTCCTCCAAATAACCTACAAATATAAGTAATCGTTAAGTTCTCCAAATAACCTACATATATAAGTAATCGATAAGTCCTCCAAATAACCTACAAATATAAGTAATCGATAAGTCCTCCAAATAACCTACAAATATAAGTAATCGATAAGTTCTCCAAATAACCTACATATATAAGTAATCGTTAAGTTCTCCAAATAACCTACATATATAAGTAATCGATAAGTTCTCCAAATAACCTACATATATAAGTAATCGATAAGTCCTCCAAATAACCTACAAATATAAGTAATCGATAAGTTCTCCAAATAACCTACAAATATAAGTAATCGATAAGTCCTCCAAATAACCTACAAATATAAGTAATCGATAAGTCCTCCAAATAACCTACAAATATAAGTAATCGATAAGTTCTCCAAATAACCTACATATATAAGTAATCGTTAAGTTCTCCAAATAACCTACATATATAAGTAATCGATAAGTTCTCCAAATAACCTACATATATAAGTAATCGATAAGTCCTCCAAATAACCTACAAATATAAGTAATCGATAAGTTCTCCAAATAACCTACATATATAAGTAATCGTTAAGTTCTCCAAATAACCTACATATATAAGTAATCGATAAGTTCTCCAAATAACCTACATATATAAGTAATCGTTAAGTTCTCCAAATAACCTACATATATAAGTAATCGATAAGTTCTCCAAATAACCTACATATATAAGTAATCGTTAAGTTCTCCAAATAACCTACATATATAAGTAATCGTTAAGTTCTCCAAATAACCTACATATATAAGTAATCGTTAAGTTCTCCAAATAACCTACATATATAAGTAATCGATAAGTCCTCCAAATAACCTACAAATATAAGTAATCGATAAGTCCTCCAAATAACCTACATATATAAGTAATCGTTAAGTTCTCCAAATAACCTACATATATAAGTAATCGATAAGTCCTCCAAATAACCTACAAATATAAGTAATCGATAAGTCCTCCAAATAACCTACATATATAAGTAATCGTTAAGTCCTCTAAATAACCTACATATATAAGTAATCGATAAGTTCTCCAAATAACCTACAAATATAAGTAATCGATAAGTCCTCCAAATAACCTACATATATAAGTAATCGATAAGTTCTCCAAATAACCTACAAATATAAGTAATCGTTAAGTCCTCTAAATAACCTACAAATATAAGTAATCGATAAGTCCTCCAAATAACCTATAAATATAAGTAATCGATAAGTCCTCTAAATAACCTACAAATATAAGTAATCGATAAGTTCTCCAAATAACCTACAAATATAAGTAATCGTTAAGTCCTCCAAATAACCTACATATATAAGTAATCGATAAGTCCTCCAAATAACCTACAAATATAAGTAATCGATAAGTCCTCCAAATAACCTATAAATATAAGTAATCGATAAGTCCTCCAAATAACCTATAAATATAAGTAATCGATAAGTCCTCCAAATAACCTATAAATATAAGTAATCGATAAGTCCTCCAAATAACCTATAAATATAAGTAATCGATAAGTCCTCCAAATAACCTATAAATATAAGTAATCGATAAGTTCTCCAAATAACCTACAAATATAAGTAATCGATAAGTCCTCCAAATAACCTACAAATATAAGTAATCGATAAGTCCTCCAAATAACCTACAAATATAAGTAATCGATAAGTCCTCCAAATAACCTACAAATATAAGTAATCGATAAGTCCTCCAAATAACCTACATATATAAGTAATCGATAAGTCCTCCAAATAACCTACAAATATAAGTAATCGATAAGTCCTCCAAATAACCTACAAATATAAGTAATCGATAAGTCCTCTAAATAACCTACAAATATAAGTAATCGATAAGTCCTCCAAATAACCTACATATATAAGTAATCGATAAGTCCTCCAAATAACCTACAAATATAAGTAATCGATAAGTCCTCCAAATAACCTACAAATATAAGTAATCGATAAGTCCTCTAAATAACCTACAAATATAAGTAATCGATAAGTCCTCCAAATAACCTACATATATAAGTAATCGATAAGTCCTCCAAATAACCTACAAATATAAGTAATCGATAAGTCCTCCAAATAACCTACAAATATAAGTAATCGATAAGTCCTCTAAATAACCTACAAATATAAGTAATCGTTAAGTCCTCCAAATAACCTACATATATAAGTAATCGTTAAGTTCTCCAAATAACCTACAAATATAAGTAATCGATAAGTCCTCTAAATAACCTACAAATATAAGTAATCGATAAGTCCTCTAAATAACCTATAAATATAAGTAATCGATAAGTCCTCCAAATAACCTACAAATATAAGTAATCGATAAGTCCTCCAAATAACCTACAAATATAAGTAATCGTTAAGTCCTCCAAATAACCTACATATATAAGTAATCGTTAAGTTCTCCAAATAACCTACAAATATAAGTAATCGATAAGTCCTCTAAATAACCTACAAATATAAGTAATCGATAAGTCCTCTAAATAACCTATAAATATAAGTAATCGATAAGTCCTCTAAATAACCTACAAATATAAGTAATCGATAAGTCCTCCAAATAACCTACAAATATAAGTAATCGATAAGTTCTCTAAATAACCTACAAATATAAGTAATCGATAAGTCCTCCAAATAACCTACAAATATAAGTAATCGATAAGTCCTCCAAATAACCTACATATATAAGTAATCGATAAGTCCTCCAAATAACCTACAAATATAAGTAATCGATAAGTCCTCCAAATAACCTACAAATATAAGTAATCGATAAGTCCTCTAAATAACCTACAAATATAAGTAATCGTTAAGTCCTCCAAATAACCTACATATATAAGTAATCGTTAAGTTCTCCAAATAACCTACAAATATAAGTAATCGATAAGTCCTCTAAATAACCTACAAATATAAGTAATCGATAAGTCCTCTAAATAACCTATAAATATAAGTAATCGATAAGTCCTCCAAATAACCTACAAATATAAGTAATCGATAAGTCCTCCAAATAACCTACAAATATAAGTAATCGTTAAGTCCTCCAAATAACCTACATATATAAGTAATCGTTAAGTTCTCCAAATAACCTACAAATATAAGTAATCGATAAGTCCTCTAAATAACCTACAAATATAAGTAATCGATAAGTCCTCTAAATAACCTATAAATATAAGTAATCGATAAGTCCTCTAAATAACCTACAAATATAAGTAAATGTTCATTAAAGTGGGTGGATTGGTTTGGTTTATGGTGATTAAGGTCACTTTCAACAATATTTCAGTTATATGGTCTGTTTTATTTTATTGGTGGAGTACCTGAAGAAAACCACCGACCTGTCGCCAGTCACTGACAAACTTTTATCCCATATTGTTGTAACGAGTACACCTCGTCATGAACGGGGTTCGAACTTGCAACTTTAGTGGTGATAGGCACTGATTAGACAGGTAGTTGTAAATCCAACTACCATACGATTATGACCAGGACATCCCCCTAAAGTGAGTGAACGGTGGGGGCATAAAAATAATATAACTGAAATCAATGAAAAATAGCTGAAACCATCTACACCCCATTTCAAATTTCTGACCTGTTCCGACTCTGTCTTGCAACATTCAGTTTATTTTTCACCACAGAAAAATAGGCATAATCAGTTCAACAACTGAAGAAATGTTTTTTCCCCTGTGTTAAGCAACAGAGAAAATAAAATGTCTTTATTTATCTGTCGGTTCTTTGTAACGATTCGTCGATATGTTCCCCACCCCAACAAAGAAAAGAAAATATCTTATTTACCTGCCACTTCTTTTTGTCAAGGAACAAAGAAAAGAAAATGTGTTCTTTACCTGCCGGTTCTCTGTAACGATTCGTCGATATGTTCCCCATCCTCTTCATCTTCAGGAACTGGTCTACCATTAGGTAAATTTGGAGCAGACGGCTGTCTACGAGAATCCTAGAAATAGAAGTTGTCAACTTCAGTCACTACACATGTTAATAAAAATAAGTTGGAAAAACAAATACCCCCCGAATAATCTGTAATCATGATAAAAACCGCTAGCCTTAAACTGGCGTAACATGCTTACATCAGAACAGTACCATCGACCAGTACCAGGCAAGGCTAGGGTCCATTACTCTACTCGTGCAGTCCCACATGTAAATAGTGCTCCATCCTGTTTTTAACTGTAAATACAATTTCTATTTTAACTGTACAGTACGGACATGCACGGTGTAATTACACTCAGCCTTGAGTACACTCTTTACAGGTGTACAGTACGGACATGCACGGAGTAATTACACTCAGCCTTGAGTACACTCTTTAAGGGAAGAACAAGAAGAAGGTTGTTAAATGAGATTTTTGCTAATATAACATTCTTTTTTTCCCGACAAATTCAGGGAAATAGGAGTGATTTTCTGATAAGCTAAATATTAAGACAGATTCAACATTACCAGCAACTTACCTGTGATGGGACACTCTTTGGTGGTTCTATTCTAATACTAGGATCCCACTCACCAGGGGGCAGCACAGTTACTTGATCAAGAAATTCATCAATTCCCGTTAAAAGATCCTCTCTGTTTTTCGCATGATATGAAACATCACGGAAAACCTGACAAAGAAAAAATGAAACATTATAGGAAATGTAGTTACCCGGTACTTTTTTCTACTAAAAATAGTCCTGATATAAAAATTTGAAAAAGCTGTACAGCAATTTGTTTTCTGACGTTTGGATGCCAACAGTGGAAAGGTCTACATATGATGTAAAAATAATATTGATGAGTGTCATTTCTTTCTTAATTGTCAAATAAATACACAACCATTTAATAATTTTGATAAAGTAGAACATAATTTTAATAACTTTACAGAGGGAAATAATTTAGTAGTATTTTATTACTTCAGTGCATCTCAAATCTGGCCTAACAAGAGAGGCGATCTTTGGTGGGAGAGATCCTATAATATTTGTGGCATTTCTTGAGAACATTCTCAGTGCATCTGGTGGCCTTTGGTGTGAGTTGTCATATTATAAAGAGGTGCTGCTGGGGGGACAATTTAGTAGCATTTTACTATCTCAGTGCATCCGAAATCTGGCCTGATAAGAGAGGCAGTCTTTGGAGTGAGGGGCCTTATACAAGGAATGACCTCTGGTAGAAGGTACCTTATAAGGGGGGTGGTCTTTGATAGGAATGGCCTTATAACAGAGGAAATGCATTACATAATATTCTACTGTGATATATTATGACAGTACTAACCTCATCAGAAAACAAAGTGCCTATAGACCTGCCTATTTCATGAAGGTGGGGTCCATTGCCCATCGGTCCTAGAATAACAAATATAAACTTTGTAGGTACTGGGACTTCTGTTAAGTCAGCCATTAGTGGCTTCAACAATCGTATAAATGCCACAATATGGTGGTTCGTCAGGAAGTCTACTTCTCCTACGAGGATGTTAGCGGCTTCAGCTCCTGGAGGGATTTTCTTCATGAAATGCAGATTCAACTAAAAATAAAAAAAGATTTGAGAATTAAATCAAAAGTATTATTTATTGTCTATAAAGTCTGTGATGTTGTCAAATAAACGGAATTCACCTGATTAAAGGCTTCACTAATTTGTTGTTCTTTTAAGTCTCTCTAAATAACTAATCATTCTTAAAGCATCTTTAAATATTTCAATATCTTAATTCCCATATACCTTTTTTTGTTCTTGATTTGGATTTTTTTTTATTACTTTTTCTTTTGAAGGGGGCAACTCCACTATTAGCAACTAAATCCAAGTGAGGATGTACTGATACTGTAAACCCCACCTTCTCCTCCCCCTCCCCCCACCCTAAAAAAAAACCGTCTTTACTGCCATAACAGCCATTAATGATGACCTAATTTCTATTTAACCTGAACTGACAATGACCTAATTTCTACAACCTGAACTGACGATGACCTAATTTCTACAACCTGAACTAGGTAACCTGACACGATTGATGTCTTCATCATACAACAGAAAGCTAAAGTTATCAATACTAAGAAAAAAACTCGAAAGAATTCTAATTATCTTGACTAACATAATAATAATGTTAGACTTGAACTGGCTTCAATAATCTACTCAGCTATAATGAATTAAAATGAAGATATCATAAGTCTAATCATTCAATACACACACTACCACTATATCAATAATTCTAGCATTTAATAGGACTATGGGATGTTTTTTTTCTTTCTCAAGGTTGCGTCAGATTCTAGAGATGGCAAATGAACCTTATATAAATGATATACACAATAGTGATATGAGGTGGCAAAGTTTTATTGATTATGGTGTATGCTACATAAACTTGTAGGAATCTAAAAAAAAAAAATTTCTTCCTTTTTTTAAATCTTTATCCTGAAAATAATGGAAGAATGTGCCCATGGGACATGGATACCCCTGCTTTCTACTCAAGTATACAGTCTTCGAAATTAGACTTTCGAATTTACTGGCCAGAAAACTTATTTATATAGATTCTATTGAAAAAATTTGGCAGAAGTCACTGGTCCGGATCAATTCACTGGCCGTGGGCCACCGGACCACTGCTTAAGTCGTTGACTGAGTATACATCTAGGCATCACTTCACAATGGGAAGAGTGGTAAAGTCTGAAATCTAAGATGGCCGTCCTTTTAAGGTCCCTGACCTAGTGTATAAATTTCATATAATTTGCTTAAGGGGAACTTAAGTTATTGAGCAAAAACCAAATGTGGGGTGCACAGACGGACATTAGGACATGGATAAAACATAATGACCTTGATGCCTAGTAGAGGGGGCATAAAAAACATCAACATGTTGATGGAGATCTAGCATGTTCTAGAAGTTATCAATAATTCACATTTTATCCAGACTTACTCAGCTTTCCATTAAATGTTAATATGTCCATACACCTGTAGGTATAATGGGGTTAGGGTTAATGTTGTTTAACGCCACTTCCAACAATATTTCAGTTATATCGTGGCGGTCAGTTTTATTGGTAGAGAAACTGGAGAAAACCACTGACCTGTCGCAAGTCACTGACAAACTTTATCACAAAATGTTGTATAGAGAAAACCACTGACCTGTCGCAAGTCACTGACAAACTTTATCACAAAATGTTGTATAGAGAAAACCACAGACCTGTCGTAAGTCACTGACAAACTTTATCACATAATGTTGTATAGAGAAAACCACCGACATGTCGCAAGTCACTGACAAACTTTGTCACAAAATGTTGTATAGAGAAAACCACAGACCTGTCGTAAGTCACTGACAAACTTTATCACATAATGTTGTATAGAGAAAACCACCGACCTGTCGCAAGTCATTGACAAACTTTATCACATAATGTTGTATAGAGAAAACCACCGACCTGTCGCAAGTCACTGACAAACTTTATCACATAATGTTGTATAGAGAAAACCACTGACCTGTCGCAAGTCACTGACAAACTTTATCACATAATGTTGTATAGAGAAAACCACTGACCTGTCGCAAGTCACTGACAAACTTTATCACAAAATGTTGTATAGAGAAAACCACAGACCTGTCGTAAGTCACTGACAAACTTTATCACATAATGTTGTATAGAGAAAACCACTGACATGTCGCAAGTCACTGACAAACTTTATCACAAAATGTTGTATAGAGAAAACCACAGACCTGTCGTAAGTCACTGACAAACTTTATCACATAATGTTGTATAGAGAAAACCACCGACCTGTCGCAAGTCATTGACAAACTTTATCACATAATGTTGTATAGAGAAAACCACAGACCTGTCGCAAGTCACTGACCAACTTTATCACATAATGTTGTATAGAGAAAACCACCGACCTGTCGCAAGTCACTGACAAACTTTATCACATAATGTTGTATAGAGAAAACCATCGACCTGTCGCAAGTCACTGACAAACTTTATCACATAATGTTGTATAGAGAAAACCACAGACCTGTCATAAGTCACTGACAAACTTTATCACATAATGTTGTATAGAGAAAATCACTGACCTGTCACATGTCACTGACAAACTTTATCACATAAAGTTGTATAGAGAAAACCACCAACCAGTCGCAAGTCACTGACAAACTTTATCACATAAAGTTGTATAGAGAAAACCACCGACCTGTCGCAAGTCACTGACAAACTTTATCACATAAAGTTGCATAGAGAAAACCACCGACCTGTCGCAAGTCACTGACAAACTTTATCACATAATGTTGTATAGAGAAAACCACCGACCTGTCGCAAGTCACTGACAAACTTTATCACAAAATGTTGTATAGAGAAAACCACAGACCCGTCGTAAGTCACTGACAAACTTTATCACATAATGTTGTATAGAGAAAACCACCGACCTGTCGCAAGTCACTGACAAACTTTATCACAAAATGTTGTATAGAGAAAACCACAGACCTGTCGCAAGTCACTGACAAACTTTATCACATAATGTTGTATAGAGAAAACCACCGACCTGTCGCAAGTCACTGACAAACTTTATCACATAATGTTGTATAGAGAAAACCACAGACCTGTCGCAAGTCACTGACAAACTTTATCACATAATGTTGTATAGAGAAAACCACTGACCTGTCGCAAGTCACTGACCAACTTTATCACATAATGTTGTATAGAGAAAATCACCGACCTGTCGCAAGTCACTGACAAACTTTATCACATAAAGTTGTATAGAGAAAACCACCAACCAGTCGCAAGTCACTGACAAACTTTATCACATAAAGTTGTATAGAGAAAACCACTGACCTGTCGCAAGTCACTGACAAACTTTATCACATAAAGTTGCATAGAGAAAACTACCGACCTGTCACAAGTCACTGACAAACTTTATCACATAATGTTGTAAAGAGAAAACCACCGACCTGTCGCAAGTCACTGACAAACTTTATCACATAAAGTTGTAGAGAAAATCACTGACCTGTCGCAAGTCACTGACAAACTTTATCACATAAAGTCATATCGAGAACACCTCTCCATGAGCGGGATTCGAACTCACAACTTTAATGGTGATAGGCACTGATCACACATGTAGGATCACGACTGTCTGCCTAAACAAATATACATGTACATCATGTATGAAGATTTATTCAATTTGTAGATCTGTTATAGCACTGATAGACATTTTAATTAAAGAATCTGTTAAAGAATGTATAAAGCTTTATTGATTTACGACTCTTCAGCAACTTCTCCTTAGTGATGATATAATAGATTGTGATTGCATTACAACACAAGGCATTATTGAGCACTATCGGAAACTCTCTCTCGCTGACTTCTGTAACGAGATGAAATTAAAATGCAATTTCATTAATATTGAAATAATCAAGAATTGAATGTACATAGCTTTCTCAAGGCTAAATAAAACATAGGTCTTTGGCTAAAAACTCTCGTAACTTTTGTAGCGAGGTGAAATTAAAACGCAATTTCATTAATATTGAAATAATCAAGAATTGTGTGTATTTGTATATTTTCTCTAGCTTTCTCAAGGCTAAATAAATCATAGAAAATTGACTAAACACTCTCTTGATAACTGCGGTTAAAAGGAGAAATTAAAACGTAATTTTATAAATATTGAAATAATCAAGAACCGTGCATAGTTGTAGCTATGAAATTGGATAAAACTCTCTAGTCTAGGTAATTTTTGTAAAGAGGTGAAATTAAAATATAATTATATAAATATTGAAATAATCAAAAACCATTTATATTTTGTATCTTCCTAGCTAGGAAATTGACTAAAATTAAAAACTCTCGCGATCCTCTGTCAATCAGGTGAAATTAAAACTTAATTTTATAAATATTGAAATAATCAAGAACCGTGGATATTTGTGTATCTTCTATTGCTTTCTCAATGCTAAATAACGCATTGGATACTGGCTACAAACTCTCCATAACTTTTTGGTTTAATGCCACTTTCAACAATATTTCAGTTATATCATGGTGGTCAGTATTATTGGTGGAGGAAACCGGAGGACCCAGAGAAAACTTTATCACATAATGTAGTACACATTGCCCTGAGAGTGATTCGAACTAACTTCTGCAATGAGGTGAAATTAAAATATAATTTTAGAAATATTGAAATAATAAAGAATCCTGTGTATTATCTCCCCTATATCTTCATCAAGGTTATGACAAAGCATTTTACCTGTCCAATCTATAAATCATCAGAATTATTTCAGGGATATTTTTACATTAGGAATATATCTATCCTATTAAATTTCAAGCATCCATTCGTTAATCATTTCCTCGGTTAAACGAGAAACGGATTAATTTGTGATTTATATTTCAAAAGAGGAATATTCAATTTTCGGTTCCCTTTGAATAGTACTATTGATGTTTTAATTGTTTCATCAATTTTTCAGCTACCAGACTTAAATTAAATACTGTAAGACATTAACTGCACAAGGATAAAAGTGATGCTGAAGAATAACCTTAGGTCTCCATACATACAAGTCTAAAAATAGCAACATGGAAGAACATATTTAAAAAGATTCACCTCTTTACCAGTGAATAACGATTTGAAGTGAGAGGTAGTTGCACATATTTGTTGATATTGGTAGAATTGATGACCATCACTTTTTACATTTTCTTTTCAGAAATGTTTATTTTTTATGTATTAAAGTGTGTAGTATACTAAATAAACAGCTCTTTTAATTTCACATTCATTATGGAATCAAACAACCTTTTAACTTTAAGAAACTGGAAACACAAGAAAGAATGGTGAGGAGAAAAAAGGTTTTACTTCATGAAAGGGGGGATATGGTATGTATATTTTTACATGCATAAAGTTTTAGCACATTTCATTGGAAAATGTATCATTCGACATAACTGAAATTTATATAACCAAAATAAAGTGGATGCTTTTTTACCAGGTATCACTCAATATGAATATTAGAAAGACTGACCCTTTAAAAATGAAATGGTTTAACCTGCAACAAAGTTGGCAATCAAAATTAAGTAAAACTTGGAACAAAACAAAATATTTACTATAAACAGCTGTCATATGGTATTTTGAACCCCTGACAAATTAACCACGGATTTCATGGGGTTCAAAATACTATATGACAGGGGTACATGTTATACCCCAAAATGTCATGTAAAATCAAGTGATGACAACTTGACTTGAATTGAGGGTTGTCACAAACATTCTCTCGCAATAGAGGGCACTGTAAAAAGGAAGATAACACAACAATAATAATAACTGAACCTCTGATAAAGGGAGATAAGAGATTTATGCTGAAAAAATATGGCAATACGTTAGTTAGTCTATGATTAAATATTAGAAAAAAAGGTTAAAATAACTAAATGGACATATTTTCAAATTATTTTGTAAAAAGTTCAATGGTGAAATTGTATTTTGTTGGAAGTTAACTGTGCTGCAAATCTGAAAAAAAACAAAAAAAACAGTGCCTTGACAATCGGTTAAGGAGTGGTCAACACGGAAAATTCCAAATATTCACAACGGAATGTTGAAGTGTCAAACCATTCAAATGTTTGAGGGGCAAAAAACACATAATTTCTTACCTTATGTCCAGCCTATAAACAATATCTAATATGCTTTAATTATCATCAAACTATACAGGCCGACATGAGCCAAAACTATACAACCCTGACGTAACCCTATTTCGTCAACACGTGTAAATGAATCCTGCTATTAAGGTCAGGTAAGTGACATCAATATAACATCTCATAGTTACATACAGAAATCGACGATAATATGTTAGCATCAAGTACTGGTAGATGTTTTGTAGATCGTTGTTCGCCCTTTTTTACTTTTTCATTTGGCCATTGTGTTGTCTGTCTTACAGATTCTGATTACTTATCCCTTTGGTATCTTCAAACTCTTCTTATCAAAGTAAAATATCATACATATAACTTCTATTTCTATATTAAATTTCTAATAATAGAGATTTATGATTTTAGTTGATGCATGTGTCTTATCCATTAGTCTAATAAACATGACAACAAATTTTACATGCAAATCCCTATTAACCTCTATAATTAATATGATTGATAGCAAAATGTGTCCAAACCGAAAACATAATCTGTTACCATGGTTACAGAAGATACAGATAATTGATGGTGTAAGTATAATATACTACCAGGCAACGTAATCTATTGTTACGTGAGAAAAGACATTCAGGAAGACTAAACAGTAAAGTAAACATTTTCTTTACTACTAGCAAGCCCTGCTATGTTTTTATTTTTGCCCATGCCAGTCCTTACCTCACTTGTTGTAATACTATGAGTACTGTGGGTACTATGAGTACTTCGCACACTCAATAGATTACTATCCTACATAATTTAATCAATAAATTTGAGTACAATTATAATGTTTATAAAAATGGGCTGACAAAATGAAAATATCATGTGACTAAATCATAAAGGGAAGAAAGTCATACAAAACAGTCTACTAAAGCTGCCCCAGCAACACAAGCATATCCATATATGACCATATATTGTATACCTAAGTATACAAAGATTAAAAAAAAGAGGTCCCTTTAGGTAAAGGGTTTGTGTTTTTAGTGTAGATTGGCAGCAGTTTTTAACTTATATTATATTATGATTACTGATTACCAGACTGAATGAGGAAGCTAAAAGTTAAATTCTCAGTTGTTAAGGCCTAAAATAATTTTTTATTTGTTTGGCATTGCCGCCCGACCCACTGAAAAACTTGCTGCCCAAATTATTTTATTTGCGTTTCTGACAAATTTTTTTTTTACTAAAAAAATCGGAATCGCGCCAGAATTTCAATCGTGTCCGCAGAGTTTGCTCCGGGCTTTATTTATTTCAAATCTTGATCGTAAAAGCGCTTGATGTACACTGTATTGAGAGCAAACGTTTAAACGACATAGAATAGAAAATGGTCTGCTGAAACGAAAATAATGTCGAAGAGGCCGGCAGTGGAAAACATCCCCCTATGCTGCAATGCATCAGTTAAGGGGGGTGAACATTTTATCAAAAATAAGATCTTCAGTTATTCTATGGACGAAACATGGGAGGACGTTCTGAAAGACCTTTTAGAAGACCGAAAATATAAAGCTTTCAAATGTAAAAAAAAAAAATCCCTACCTACCTACCCACCTGCTGATAGTGTGGGTCGGCAATGCCAAACAAACAATATTTTAAGGGTGGCCTAAGCATACATATGAAGATTTCCTTTATCATGAAAGGCAAAACAACAATTAAAAATGAAATGAGTATTATTATTAGAATAATAAATGTAATAATGTGATTTTTATTAATATGATTAATAAGTAGCTTCCCTTGTTGCCCAACAACCAATCGAAATGAAAATTAGTAGCTTCTCTTGTTGCTTAGCGACCAACTCAAATGAATATTACTTTATTAGTTGAATGACTTTTTTTCCTACAATATCCTTTATTAAGTAGCTTCCCTTGTTTCCTTTGCGATCAATCCAAATGTAATATTATGATGACAATAACAGCAATATAATGCAATAAACGTACATCAGTATTAGAGCCATTCAATAAATCAGTTTGATAGACAGGAAGTTGACATGAATCAGAAATAAAACAAATAAGGTTAAAGGTCAATTATAAAGGACTGTATATTGGTTGTGGTTATTGGTATTGATGGTCAGCTTAAGCAATTTTGTTTCTGACTACTGACTACTAAACTTAATGAGGAAGTTAAGCCTAGACAGATAACGAACTGACGAGTGAAACACTGGCCTTGGGGAGCTTTAACATACCTCGAACCCAAATCAGTGGTGTTCAGCTAGTTTGTGCCTTAACAACACTGTCACCCAGGCCCTAATACATGATAACAAAAAACATACAGTCAAACCTGCTTTAGTGACCACCTCCATTAAGCAATAATTTGCATTGTGTGACCTTCAATTTTCATATTAATTATGTGATAAAGTTTGTCAGTGACTTGAGACAGGTGGTGGTGATCTCCTTATACTCCATTTTCGTCCACCAGTAAAACTGATCTCCACGATATAACTGAAATATTGTTGAAAGTGACGTTAAAACACCACAACCTTAACCCTAACTCATATTAATTAAACCATTATTAAGTGACCACCTGTCAGGGATGGGGTAATTGTTAATGTTATGCAGTTGATTTTAGTTAAAATTAAGTGACATATTAAATGAAAATATTTAATCAAAAAATTCCACGATATTTGCCTTTCATATTACTTTAAGACAAAAAAATTTACAAAACAAAATGCTAAATAAGAGTGCAGAGGACAAATATAATTATAAAAGTTATACACAAAATAAAAAGTGGGGAAGGCTAGTCTAAAGTTGAAGGGTAAGTTATCCAACATAGAGGATTGGTTGCCTTGTCTTAAGTTGGTCAAGTTGTCTTAGGGCCAGGAATGGGGTAATTGTAATGTGTAATGGTAATTGACTGTAACTAATTACAAAATGTCAAGAAATTGAAAGTAATGTGTAATTGGTCCAATATTCAATTACATGTAATGGTAATTTTTAATTAATTACTTTCCAAAAATGTGTGTAATTTACAATTACTTTTCAATTACATTAACAACGATATTGAATAAAATTGAAATTGTTTCTACTGCTATTCAGGAAAGCATATTTGGCCAAATTAAGTTTTTTCCATTTTGAATGTAGATGATCTCTCTCACTCTGTGTTTGATAGTAATATAAAAATGCAAATCTATATGTTCTTAGTCATATTGGTAATGAATAAAATAAATAGATAAATTTAATAATGAAATGACTGATGATGGCCTATCTGCTATCTGATTTATGGATAGAAATGAAATATAGATTAATTAAGATGTTTATTGTTTTATTGAAAATTAGTGATTAAAACTTGTTTATAGAATTGACAGTACAAGGCCTAAGGCACTACTGGTTTCTAATCCTTTAATCTTTTGTTTGTTAATTTAACAGCTTGTGTCGGGAGTAATTAACAAGATTTGGCTTGGTGCCTCCAGGTCTTAAATCACCTTTATGTACACAATTCATTGTGCACAACTGAGTGCCACCCTTCTCCCTTTAAAAGTGGTCATTGAATTTTAATAATAAAAAGTTTTAACTAACAATTTGACTTGAATTCTGTTAAGGTGTTTTCACTAACAATTTGACTGGGGCTGTGTGTTAGTTGAACATACAACATGTCGGCACCTAACATGTGTAACAGTAAAAAGATGTAACTTTGTTGTAATTGCATGGACATTCAATGTATAATGTATTAGTTTATTCACTGTCTATATGTATATTCTGAATCATATTGCTATTGCTTACCTGTTCATTTATATTTTTTCTATGCACATTAAAGCTGTTTTAAAATGTAATTTGTAATTTAATTAATTACATTTGCAAAGTAATTGTAATTTAATTAATTACATTTGCAAAGTAATTGTAATTTAATTAATTACATTTCAAAATCCATGTAATGGTAATGTAATTGAAGGTTTTGGCCAAGTAATTGTAATTTAATTAATTACTTTCCTATGTAATTGACCCCATCCCTGCCACCTGTCTTATGTGACCATACTTCAATGTTCCTTTAAAAGGTTACAAAAACCAAGTTTGACGGTATATATAAACATTTATCCTGCAATGACAGCATTTACCGACCAATATAGCCTGCCCAATATTTTTTTTGATATTGGTCAGTTATAAATAGAACATACAAATGTAAGCTCCACCCACATTGGGGGATATTGTTTTCAAATACATACACAAAATTATTTCAAATACTTTTATCATCGTCCGGTAAACGTTTATTTACAATTTAAAATTGCAGGCTAAAAATACAATACATGTGCACTGTCGAAGCATATAGGTAAATATGTGTATTCGGCGCAAAACGCAAGAAAAGGCTTGGCTTTCCCCCCGTTTCTAAGCCTCATACATTTATTGCCTATATGCTTCGACAGTGCACAAGTATTGTATATATATCACTTTTCTAAATAAAATAAATCACCTGTAAAAAAATTCAGAATTTATATTCAAAGTGAGGATCAGCCTCAGTCTCAGACCTTTACCTTAAGGGAATAGGAGGTAATTCATGATCAATAATAGAGGATGTGTCATGCAGAAACCAATGTATTGTATGGAAACTGTATAATAACAGGATAGGAGTTATATATAAGAGTATTATCCATGAAGAGACATACAGAATTATTAATTATCAAGTCAAAAGGCCTGGCCATAAAACATTTTAGTACATTTTTCGCACTTATACTCCAAAATCGTCCAATCGAAACACTGAATTTAATTTATTGCAGTCAGTGGAGTGATTGGCAGTTTTTCTAGTACAAGAACAAAACTTGTGTTCAAATGTTTTATGACCATAAGCCTTACTAGCACAATCAATGGCTTAAGTGAACATGATCTAAAAATTAGCATCCTACTTAAAACTTTGATTATATGCAACTGGACCAATGAGAAGTTGTTATTAAAGTTGAAAGGGTGAAGAGAATCAAATCTGATTAAAATCATTTGCTCCCCTTTAATGATATGTCACTGCATGGGGGATCTGAAGAAATCACATAACAGGTCATATAGCTAATGTCCCTATGTCATGATATTTGCTGTCCAATGAAAATGGTACTTTCGAGACTATGAAAGTATTATAATTTAATACTAAAGGGATTTGCAATTTGCTCCGAGGATTTTGATAGGCAGAAAAAAAAACCCAGGTTATAACCTGTATTTATCATATTATTAAATATTCATGACATAAGGTTACTCACATGTGACCAGTTATTGGGTTTCTTCAGATCTCCCACACTGTGACATATCAATCAAGGGGAGGTAAGTGAGACATGTGATTTTTATTAGATTTGAACAGACTTTATATAAATGGTATATACATAGTAATAACACTGTGTTTTCTAGTAAGTCAAAAATCTGATCAACACAGGAGAAACAAATCACTGTTTTAATTCATCATCAATAATCACCTTGTATAAATTTCTGATATTAACACTATTTCTGCTACTGGTGTGAATTTCAAACAACTCAGATTTAAAGAACATTGCCATTTAACTTTTAATATGGGGGAATACCCCCTCCGCAAGCCACAATTTTTTTTTTTTAATTCACATGAAACAAAAATCAGATCATCATTTTTTATTTCAACAAGAAAGATCATTAATTTTTTTTCTTTACATTTTCCCAAATTTTTTTTGTTGAAATCTGCTGGTTCAAATTATTTATTTTTTCAATCTTTCAGGTCAAGATATTGTTATCTATAAAATTTACGAAAGCACAAAAACAAACACAGTCTCACCCTCCCCTAAAGTTAAATGGTCGTTCATGATTAAACAATTTTCTGAGAACAATAATTAACTAAAACTATAAAAAAAAAATCAATTGAATGTTGAAAGGAATGAAATAATAGTGTGTGCCCACACAGAATACAGTCGTCGAGCTAACCCACTTGCCCGCAGCCTGGGACAAGTAAAACTGGATTCGGACAAGAGTTAAAATCATGAAATAATTTGCTTGAATAAATAGAATTTTTTTCTAAATTTGGCTTTCGGGCAAGTACATGTAGGTGAAAAAAATTAAGGCAAAGATTGAAAATATCCAGAGATATTTTTACTGGATGTTACAGGAATTTCTCCATGATCTACACAAACAGAATAGTGATGAAGGTGAAATTATTATTACTACAATCATGTTAATGTGGTCCTTATGTACAATGGGCTAGGCTAAAAAAAACGGTGCCTGCTCTAACCCTATCAACACTATTTAGCTCATTGGGTCTTTTATTAAGTACCAGAAATATACATTGCCAATATTAATCAACCTTATTAAAACTAGTTGAATAAAAAAGATACAACAAGTATCTAATTTTAAGAAGATTTTAATATTAATATGCAACACATTGTGTAATTTGAAAACTGCAAATTATTTCAAAAATAGAAACCAGTAAATATTTTCATGTTTTTTATTCCTCATCCATAATCGTTAAATATTAATGTGCATCCTCTAAAATAACCTGCTATACCAAAATATACAATTTTCACAAATTGACAATGCCCCCTCCCAGATGTAAAGTAACTACAAGAATGTGGGGTTTATACACAAGTACTTACATTATTTTTAAATATAGCATTACCTCCATGGTTCAAAGGTTAGGAGTCTCAGCTCAAATGCAGAAGTTCATGTGCTCGATTAACGTTCCAGTTCAATTAAAGACCATAACCAGTCTTTGCTCTTACTCCATTAGGGGTTAGGGGTTATGGTGTTTAATGCCACTTTCAATAATATTTCAGTTATATCGTGACGGTCAGTTTTATTGGTGGAGGAAAGTGGAGTGCCCGGAGAAAACCACAGACCTGTCGCAAGTTCCTGACAAACTTTGTCACATAATGTTGTATCGTGTACACCTCGCCTGAGCGGGGTTCAAACTCACAATGTTAGTGGTGATAAGCACTGATTGAATAGGTACATGTAGATGTAAATCCAACTACCCTATGATTATGACCACGACGTCCCCTTACTCCATAATGCTGTGTGTTTGGCTGAAAAGCAGCAAATACCAATTTTTTAGTCTTTGGATTTACCCGACCGCGGCTCAAACCCATGATCTACCACATTTGAGACAAGCACGCTAACCATTACATCACCGATACCATCTATACATAAGGCCAAATAAAAAAATATGTGTTTACGGTCACATGTCAAAAAAATCTAGGGTCGGTTTGTCGGCATTAATTTTTTTTTTTTTTTTTTATTATCGGCAAAACCGGAAATAGTCGTTCCCGGTTCCGGAATCCGATTCTGATATTTCATTTTCGAAATTTCCGGTAAGCCGTCATTTGTTGAAGCTGCTTTATGACGAGTTATGCAGTTTTTCTACCTTCTTTGCTCTCAATTTCGACAAAAAGCTAGCAGTTGAATAAATAAAACATTGCTGCTGATTAAACAACAAAAACGGTTATCCGAATTCTGTGTAAAAAATTGATAGGGTTGCTAGCAAAAATTAGGGTCAAATAATTGCCGATAAAAAAGGTTAGGGTTGTCGGCTGAAAAATAGGGTCGGTCGGATGACCGTAAACACACATATTTTTTCATTTGGCCTAAGGACCACATTTCATAAAAGTATAATATAAATGTACAAAATGAGTGTGATAAAGAATAAAGCGATTTTGTTATTATTTCTTTGTTGGCTAATGTTATCTTAAATGAATTGATATATATACCCACCTTGGAATTAAACTAGAAATATAAAATATCACAATTTTATAAAAAAAAAATCCTTGTAAATTTACAAGAAAGGAAATGGATGTAAATGAACATGAGAGACTATCTAAAATTACACTTTAGACACAAATTAAAGTATTAAATGGACTTTTATAGTTCTATCTTTATTTACAATTTAACCTGCAATCAAAACATTTCCTGCCTGGTATACACATAATTTTCTGCTTCCAGACACCCATTTCTAAAAGTAGTATAAATAAGAAACATTTCAGAATCATGTTGACCACGAGTATTAATTGGATATAAAAATACCACCCTTCAGGACTTAATTCTAAATGCAGAACATGTCACAGTTTGGTTTTTTTTTTAGGAGAGGGGGGGGGGGGGTTCCTGAGCAAGCAATTTGGGCTTTGTGTACTGTTAATCAAACTTGCAGCAAACTATTTTACACAGGACACTTTGTCCGACGTAACAGACACTGGTATTGAACTAACTAAAATTTGACTGGACATTTACCAATGTACAAGGCACCTTCAGAACTACTTATTCAATGAAAAATTATCCCTGTATATACCGTAATTATTTTTATATAATACACATTGCTGTATAACGCACACTTTTTTCTTAAGTATATTGTAACAGAAGTATTCCGATTTCTGGACATTGAAAGTAATGTGTAATTGGTCCAATATTCAATTACATGTAATGGTAATTTTTAATTAATTACTTCCCAAAAATGTGTGTAATTTACAATTACTTTTCAATTACATTAACAACGATATTGAATAAAATTGAAATTGTTTCTACTGCTATTCAGGAAAGCATATTTGGCCAAATTAAGTTTTTTCCATTTTGAATGTAGATGATCTCTCTCACTCTGTGTTTGATAGTAATATAAAAATGCAAATCTATATGTTCTTAGTCATATTGGTAATGAATAAAATAAATAGATAAATTTAATAATGAAATGACTGATGATGGCCTATCTGCTATCTGATTTATGGATAGAAATGAAATATAGATTAATTAAGATGTTTATTGTTTTATTGAAAATTAGTGATTAAAACTTGTTTATAGAATTGACAGTACAAGGCCTAAGGCACTACTGGTTTCTAATCCTTTAATCTTTTGTTTGTTAATTTAACAGCTTGTGTCGGGAGTAATTAACAAGACTTGGCTTGGTGCCTCCAGGTCTTAAATCACCTTTATGTACACAATTCCTTGTGCACAACTGAGTGCCACCCTTCTCCCTTTAAAAGTGGTCATTGAATTTTAATAATAAAAAGTTTTAACTAACAATTTGACTTGAATTCTGTTAAGGTGTTTTCACTAACAATTTGACTGGGGCTGTGTGTTAGTTGAACATACAACATGTCGGCACCTAACATGTGTAACAGTAAAAAGATGTAACTTTGTTGTAATTGCATGGACATTCAATGTATAATGTATTAGTTTATTCACTGTCTATATGTATATTCTGAATCATATTGCTATTGCTTACCTGTTCATTTATATTTTTTCTATGCACATTAAAGCTGTTTTAAAATGTAATTTGTAATTTAATTAATTACATTTGCAAAGTAATTGTAATTTAATTAATTACATTTGCAAAGTAATTGTAATTTAATTAATTACATTTGCAAAGTAATTGTAATTTAATTAATTACATTTCAAAATCCATGTAATGGTAATGTAATTGAAGGTTTTGGCCAAGTAATTGTAATTTAATTAATTACTTTCCTATGTAATTGACCCCATCCCTGCCACCTGTCTTATGTGACCATACTTCAATGTTCCTTTAAAAGGTTACAAAAACCAAGTTTGACGGTATATATAAACATTTATCCTGCAATGACAGCATTTACCGACCAATATAGCCTGCCCAATATTTTTTTTGATATTGGTCAGTTATAAATAGAACATACAAATGTAAGCTCCACCCACATTGGGGGATATTGTTTTCAAATACATACACAAAATTATTTCAAATACTTTTATCATCGTCCGGTAAACGTTTATTTACAATTTAAAATTGCAGGCTAAAAATACAATACATGTGCACTGTCGAAGCATATAGGTAAATATGTGTATTCGGCGCAAAACGCAAGAAAAGGCTTGGCTTTCCCCCCGTTTCTAAGCCTCATACATTTATTGCCTATATGCTTCGACAGTGCACAAGTATTGTATATAATTAACTAAAACTATAAAAAAAAAATCAATTGAATGTTGAAAGGAATGAAATAATAGTGTGTGCCCACACAAAATACAGTCGTCGAGCTAACCCACTTGCCCGCAGCCTGGGACAAGTAAAACTGGATTCGGACAAGAGTTAAAATCATGAAATAATTTGCTTGAATAAATAGAATTTTTTTCTAAATTTGGCTTTCGGGCAAGTACATGTAGGTGAAAAAAATTAAGGCAAAGATTGAAAATATCCAGTGATATTTTTACTGGATGTTACAGGAAATTCTCCATGATCTACACAAACAGAATAGTGATGAAGGTGAAATTATTATTACTACAATCATGTTAATGTGGTCCTTATGTACAATGGGCTAGGCTAAAAAAAACGGTGCCTGCTCTAACCCTATCAACACTATTTAGCTCATTGGGTCTTTTATTAAGTACCAGAAATATACATTGCCAATATTAATCAACCTTATTAAAACTAGTTGAATAAAAAAGATACAACAAGTATCTAATTTTAAGAAGATTTTAATATTAATATGCAACACATTGTGTAATTTGAAAACTGCAAATTATTTCAAAAATAGAAACCAGTAAATATTTTCATGTTTTTTATTCCTCATCCATAATCGTTAAATATTAATGTGCATCCTCTAAAATAACCTGCTATACCAAAATATACAATTTTCACAAATTGACAATGCCCCCTCCCAGATGTAAAGTAACTACAAGAATGTGGGGTTTATACACAAGTACTTACATTATTTTTAAATATAGCATTACCTCCATGGTTCAAAGGTTAGGAGTCTCAGCTCAAATGCAGAAGTTCATGTGCTCGATTAACGTTCCAGTTCAATTAAAGACCATAACCAGTCTTTGCTCTTACTCCATTAGGGGTTATGGTGTTTAATGCCACTTTCAATAATATTTCAGTTATATCGTGACGGTCAGTTTTATTGGTGGAGGAAAGTGGAGTGCCCGGAGAAAACCACAGACCTGTCGCAAGTTCCTGACAAACTTTGTCACATAATGTTGTATCGTGTACACCTCGCCTGAGCGGGGTTCAAACTCACAATGTTAGTGGTGATAAGCACTGATTGAATAGGTACATGTAGATGTAAATCCAACTACCCTATGATTATGACCACGACGTCCCCTTACTCCATAATGCTGTGTGTTTGGCTGAAAAGCAGCAAATACCAATTTTTTAGTCTTTGGATTTACCCGACCGCGGCTCAAACCCATGATCTACCACATTTGAGACAAGCACGCTAACCATTACATCACCGATACCATCTATACATAAGGCCAAATAAAAAAATATGTGTTTACGGTCACATGTCAAAAAAATCTAGGGTCGGTTTGTCGGCATTAATTTTTTTTTTTTTTTTTATTATCGGCAAAACCGGAAATAGTCGTTCCCGGTTCCGGAATCCGATTCTGATATTTCATTTTCGAAATTTCCGGTAAGCCGTCATTTGTTGAAGCTGCTTTATGACGAGTTATGCAGTTTTTCTACCTTCTTTGCTCTCAATTTCGACAAAAAGCTAGCAGTTGAATAAATAAAACATTGCTGCTGATTAAACAACAAAAACGGTTATCCGAATTCTGTGTAAAAAATTGATAGGGTTGCTAGCAAAAATTAGGGTCAAATAATTGCCGATAAAAAAGGTTAGGGTTGTCGGCTGAAAAATAGGGTCGGTCGGATGACCGTAAACACACATATTTTTTCATTTGGCCTAAGGACCACATTTCATAAAAGTATAATATAAATGTACAAAATGAGTGTGATAAAGAATAAAGCGATTTTGTTATTATTTCTTTGTTGGCTAATGTTATCTTAAATGAATTGATATATATACCCACCTTGGAACTAAACTAGAAATATAAAATATCACAATTTTATAAAAAAAAAATCCTTGTAAATTTACAAGAAAGGAAATGGATGTAAATGAACATGAGAGACTATCTAAAATTACACTTTAGACACAAATTAAAGTATTAAATGGACTTTTATAGTTCTATCTTTATTTACAATTTAACCTGCAATCAAAACATTTCCTGCCTGGTATACACATAATTTTCTGCTTCCAGACACCCATTTCTAAAAGTAGTATAAATAAGAAACATTTCAGAATCATGTTGACCACGAGTATTAATTGGATATAAAAATACCACCCTTCAGGACTTAATTCTAAATGCAGAACATGTCACAGTTTGGTTTTTTTTTTAGGAGAGGGGGGGGGGGGGGTTCCTGAGCAAGCAATTTGGGCTTTGTGTACTGTTAATCAAACTTGCAGCAAACTATTTTACACAGGACACTTTGTCCGACGTAACAGACACTGGTATTGAACTAACTAAAATTTGACTGGACATTTACCAATGTACAAGGCACCTTCAGAACTACTTATTCAATGAAAAATTATCCCTGTATATACCGTAATTATTTTTATATAATACACATTGCTGTATAACGCACACTTTTTTCTTAAGTATATTGTAACAGAAGTATTCCGATTTCTGGACATTGAAAGTAATGTGTAATTGGTCCAATATTCAATTACATGTAATGGTAATTTTTAATTAATTACTTCCCAAAAATGTGTGTAATTTACAAAAGATTTTCTAGACAAAAAATGAGAATGACACTTCAATTCATTTTGTAGGACATAACTTATATACAAAAATCTAGAAATATTTGCCACAGGACTTTATAAAGCAACTAACAAATATTTAGACCATTCATAGTAGCTTTACCATAATCTATCACGCTTCAATATTTAGACCATTCATAGTAGCTTTACCATAATCTATCACGCTTCAATCAAATGCCAAATTATTTCCAAGTAAAATCATTGGTCTCTTCAACTTTGAAATAACGGGGATTAAACTGTACTTTTGAGAGGGAAAATACAGTAGAATGTGTCCATAGAACATGGATGTCCCCGCTTCCAGCTACAGTAAACAGGGGGCATAACTCCAGAAAGGAAATCTGCCTTCCTTTTATGGTTCCTGAGTTTGTGTATGTATATCAATTTATTTACTTAAGGTGGTACCATACACTTCAGGTAAAATTTGATCTGCTCGTTTAATTTTCTTATTTTTTTGGCAGTGTGTTTGAATATATCCACTGTAATAAATATCAAAATTTTAGCAAATTCCAACCAACAGACTCAGAGCTATAAATTCACTAGCCACATAGCAGCTTTTCTCTCTGTGGTTTTGATCACCGAGATGCTTGAAATCTGCATACAAACATCATATCATCAAAACGTTCAACTGATTTTAAAGAGTTATCTCCCTGTAGTGTATGGTACCACCTTAAGGGGAACTTAAGTTATTGAGCAGAAATCAAATGCAGGATGTAAGAACATGGGTAAAACGTAATGCCCCTATGCCTAACAGTACTAGTAAGGGAATAAAAAAAGGTCATAAATCAAGGTGGTTTTCTAGATCTTATATTGTATAATAACAGCCATACGACATTGTGATGACATCTATATCTATCTACAGAAGCTACTTAAAGAATTGATAAATTAACTACCTTTCCTGTGGACGAGTGTCCCTCTGGGTCTTCAGCACTTCCTGTATCACTGTTGGCAAATGATGAGGTGCCCTCTAATTTATGACTGCTTTGTACACGTCCAAAGTTTGGGGTAGTTTTGGCACTTGCCAAGGAATATGCTGAAAAGAAGAATAAACTATTTAATATTAATTTTCAAATGTTAACAGTAAAAAAGAAACAGTGTTATGGGGTTCATGTTACTTGATCTTTAGTTTTATGTGTATGTTTTGTAGATCGTTGTTTATGCTTTTGTACTTTTTCTTTTGTCCATTGTGTTGTCTGTTCTTCTTTGAGTTATGGATTCTGAAATACCCCTTCAAACTCTTCATCAAAACAATACAACTGTTAATTTGCCTTTGTAATTCATTGATAGAAATGATCAGATTTACAATGCTATCTAAATTAGGAATTAAGACTTTACTACCTTGATGAGACAGGAAATGCTAACTTTTCCGGGGCATCTTGTCTCACTCACAGTTTTATGCAGTAATTTCCAAGTTTTGCTCTTTTGTATGGCATTACCATTGTGTTTGTACTGTTATTACATATATATGCCAGTAAAATACTGAGATTTCTAAGTGAAAAAAAAAATTGTATTTCATCCAGCGAAATAAAAACATTTAAACGTCTCATTTAGTCATTAGCACAAACAACAGTGTAAAATCTATGTAATAAAAAACATATACTTCTCTTGCATTTGAAATATAAAAAATAAATAACTAATATTCTAACATCACTTCCTTCTTTCGTTTTGTAGACAAACGAGTGATTTATCGATGGTATGATCTCATTCGCACATGTGCCGGTGAATGTGACTGACTTTTCCATTGGTGGCATAAATTGTGTGCGGCATTTTGCGTAAACGTAAATATAAATTACCGTCTTCCAAGCAAAGTATTCTACCGTATTTGTACTCTTAGACATATCAGAATCGAAATAAATCATGGAAGCCAGAATGTGTTTTGAGTTTTAACATGGGTTGGCCAGCGAGGGATAAAATTTACTAATATCCGCAAACCCATGTTAAAACTCAAAACACATTCTGGCTTCCATGATTTATTTCTTAAACAAGACAAAGGTAATTTAATCATGCATATTCATGAATTACTGTGTTGTTCCATTACTCATGATTTATTTTCGATATTCGGATGCAAGAGTTGATATACAGTATACAGTATTCCGACACATTTCCCTGGTCCATTGGTGTGTCGGATTATACAGATTCCCTTGTACTATGATTATTGGGGTTTTCTTTGGTTTCCTGATTGATCCTTTACCATGTTTACTGAAATATTCCTCAGAATTGAGTTATTCTGGTGTTCATCTTACAACAGAACAGGATACCAGCTCGAGAAAACAGTATAACAAATATTTACCATTCTTATGAAGACTTGGGGCAGAGAACTTCTTTCCGATGTCTGCAAGGGATCGTATGATAGGTAAATGGAATTGACTAGTAAATCTATACTTACCATTATTATGAAGACTTGGGGCAGAGAATTTCTTTCCGATGTCTGCGAGGGATCGTATGATAGGTAAATGGAATCGGCTACTACTGCCCTCTTTTTAATATTAAACAGAATAATGAATATTTACCATTATTATGAAGACTTGGGGCAGAGAATTTCTTTCCGATGTCTGCGAGGGATCGTATGAGAGGTAAATGGAATCGGCTACTACTGCCGTCTTCGTGATGTTTCTTCTGATACTGATGATGATGACGTAAGTATAATGTGTCAAGAACTTTGTCTTTAAGACTTTCTTCTAGTTGTTTAGATGCTATTAAATTGTCAACCAGCATATCTGTACAAGAAAACAACAAATCTGTGATAAACTATTCATTCTAATGCAATTATTCCGGTATATAACACGTTTTTATTGGTTATTGATCGTTATCAAATTAAATCCACAACTGACACATCATCAGGGCTCACCACACATAGTAAAAACAGGGCGACTTGACTTCTCTCTCTCTTGACTTAAGGGCGAAGTGAGGGAAAATCTGGGAGACTTCCGAAAATCGATCCAAATTTTAACGTTTCTTTCCCCGCTACCGCATGTTCCCCTACCTTTCACAAAAACGAACAATGATCTTAAAAGGATGCAATTAACGAGTTTGGAAAAAAATACGAACTTGAAAAGACTGACAGGGCGACTAAAACTTCGCTTTTTGACAGAAATTGGGTGACTTCATTGAAACCAAGGCGAAGAAGTCGCCCACTTCGCCTGGTTTGGTGAGCCCTGCAACTGACACATCATACAGCAACTAATGTTCTATTGCCAATGAGTGTCAATTAATACAATATGATAGAAAATAAAGACATTGTCTTCATCTAAGATAATTTCATGTTAAATTTTATTTGATATTGAAGTGTACATGTTATGAAAATAACATCCTGTGTTAATGTTCTATGCTGAAAATGTTCATATGACGTCACGATTTTCTATGACATATATGTGTTAAAAGTCATGTAAACTATGTGTGTCGTCCAATAAAACTGCATTTGCGACCATCAAATCCCCAATTGACACCGCCAACGGGTGAGTGAGTCTTTAAACACAATACAGTTATTCCGTAAACATAACATTTCAAAACATAGTATAAAATCCAGAAATATTTTAAAATTTGCTGTTTCAATTGTATGACTCTAGATCTACATGAAGGGTTGGGGTTAGGATGCTAAATGCCACTTTCAACAATATTTGAGTTATATCGTGGCGGTCAGTTTTCTTGGTTGAGGAAACTGGAGTACCCAGAGAAATGATGCCGTCGTGGAAGTGTATTTCAACATGCAAGTAAAATGCAAAACTTCACATATACCGTTAATTGGGTGAGCAATGTTGTTGCAAAGAACACTGAGTCTATACAAAACTAATCACTTTGATAAATTCTAATCAAATTAATATATCTTTATCTTACCAAAGACATATTGTATACTGATAGCATCACAATCAAGCATTACTGTGCCATTTAAGAGGCCACATCTGAGCTCAAACAGAGAATGTAGAGACAGTGTGGCTACATGAGGCTTTGACCACCTCTCCCCTCCCTCTTCTACATCCTCTTCAAATTTTATCCATCTGAAAAAGATGTTAAAGTAATATGAAAGGCCAATATCGTGGAATTTTTGGATTCAATATTTTCACTTAATATGTCACTTAATTTTAACAAATATCAACTGCATAACATCAAAAATCCACTCAAAAGCAGATTTTAAGAGCAAATTGCAAAATATAAAAATTTGACAGCAGATAATTCTGTTTTCCAGTACAGTAATGCAAATGATATGCACGTGACACAAGATTTGAACTCTTTCGGGGAGATTATCGCTCATGCGCAATGTTCTGTTGATGAAAAAAAAATTATATATAATCCGTGTGTACCACATAAGAATAATTGCAACAACAAAATTGGTTCACACGACATGAAACAGACAGATTCCTCAATAATCATTGTCAGGAATATGTGCATGCTTACCTCAGCATCCATGATTGTTTATCTTTTCTCAACGAGGTCATGATCGGCATTCATCGGACCAAAACTTTTCTTCACGAGGTTATGATCGGCAATCATCGGAACAAAACAACCGAAAGTTAATCAGTCTCCACAATAATGGCGAGGATGATAAACATGCACACGGATTTGCAGATTTCTAGTAGTTGGGAACATATTTCGACTTGAAACATGCATGAATAGCTTAGTAAAGGTATCGCCATATTCCAAATTGAAGGGAACAATTTTCTTCATCCAAAACTGGTGTAATATTACTTTAATAAATTAATTTATTCCGCACTGGTTCTATTATAGCAGTCAAATTGCATCGACTTGATATATTTTTATTATATACTGTCACTGACCAAGATGTAGCTTTCCTGGTACCTTATTCATATTGAGTGATGGTAAGAAGCGGTAACAGTATATATATAAGCACAGATATCATAGAGGACACCATCAAACTAGAGACTCAGTGGGCTGAGCCTGTGTCACTCACCTGTCGGTCCAACCAGAAACAAGAATTGCCTATAGCGGCCATGTTTGTAAACGGAATGGGATGAAATGAGCACTCTTTATAAAGGACCTTTCATAGATGCTTCCTACCAAGTTCTGATTCATTTGGCCATGCGGTTTCAGAGAAGAAGATTTTTAGATATCGATCAATAAATGTTTCCTACCAAGTTCAAGTTTATTTGGCTTGGCGGTTTCAGAGGAGAAGATTAAAATGTGAAAAGTTAACGGACAGTGGACGACCGACGACGAACAACAAGTGATGGCAAAAGCTCACTTTGCCTTTGGCAAGGTGAGCTAAAAACGATAAGAACAGCACTCGATTCTGCTCTTTTTAGACAATTTGGCAGTTGTTTTGGGCTTTTCAATATTGCAGAATAAACACAATATATGTACATTGTCATAAAATATCAAATTACTTTGCATTTATTGCTTCCAGCTGAACAAATACATTACAGATTACAAAAACAAATGTCATGTGGTGGTTATTTTTGCACATTTACATGAAACACAAATAATGTGAAAAGTTCCCTCACAAGAACATTTCCACTCATACAGAATATTATTGAGATACTAAAATGCAATCATAGATCATAACTCTGATGATAGGTAGTACCTGACAAAATCCTTACAATGACCTACATGTACCTAGCTGTTTCTTTCTACCTGACAAAATCCTTATAATGACCTACCTAGCTGTTTCTTTCCACCTGACAAAATCCTTACAATGACCTACCTAGCTGTTTCTTTCCACCTGACAAAATCCTTATAATGACCTACCTAGCTGTTTCTTTCTACCTGACAAAATCCTTATAATTAACTACTTAGCTGTTTCTTTCCACCTGACCAAATCCTTACAATGACCTACCTAGTTGTTTCTTTCCACCTGACAAAATCCTTATAATGACCTACCTAGCTGTTTCTTTCCACCTGACAAAATCCTTACAATGACCTACTTAGCTGTTTCTTTCTACCTGACAAAATCCTTATAATGACCTACCTAGTTGTTTCTTTCCACCTGACAAAATCCTTATAATGACCTACCTAGTTGTTTCTTTCCACCTGACAAAATCCTTACAATGAACTACCTAGCTGTTTCTTTCTACCTGACAAAATCCTTACAATGAACTACCTAGCTGTTTCTTTCCACCCGACAAAATCCTTATAATGACCTACCTAGTTGTTTCTTTCCACCTGACAAAATCCTTATAATGACCTACCTAGCTGTTTCTTTCCACCTGACAAAATCCTTACAATGACCTACCTAGTTGTTTCTTTCTACCTGACAAAATCCTTACAATGACCTACCTAGCTGTTTCTTTCCACCTGACAAAATCCTTACAATGACCTACTTAGCTGTTTCTTTCCACCTGACAAAATCCTTACAATGAACTACCTAGCTGTTTCTTTCTACCTGACAAAATCCTTACAATGAACTACCTAGCTGTTTCTTTCTACCTGACAAAATCCTTATATTGACCTACCTAGTTGTTTCTTTCCACCTGACAAAATCCTTATAATGACCTACCTAGCTGTTTCTTTCCACCTGACAAAATCCTTACAATGACCTACCTAGTTGTTTCTTTCTACCTGACAAAATCCTTACAATGACCTACCTAGCTGTTTCTTTCCACCTGACAAAATCCTTACAATGACCTACTTAGCTGTTTCTTTCTACCTGACAAAATCCTTACAATGACCTACTTAGCTGTTTCTTTCTACCTCACAAAATCCTTACAATGAACTACCTAGCTGTTTCTTTCCACCTGACAAAATCCTTATAATGACCTACCTAGTTGTTTCTTTCCACCTGACAAAATCCTTATAATGACCCACCTAGCTGTTTCTTTCCACCTGACAAAATCCTTACAATGACCTACTTAGCTGTTTCTTTCCACCTGACAAAATCCTTACAATGACCTACTTAGTTGTTTCTTTCCACCTGACAAAATCCTTATAATGACCTACCTAGCTGTTTCTTTCCACCTGACAAAATCCTTACAATGACCTACCTAGCTGTTTCTTTCCACCTGACAAAATCCTTACAATGACCTACTTAGCTGTTTCTTTCCACCTGACAAAATCCTTATAATGACCTACCTAGCTGTTTCTTTCCACTGTGGTTCTTTACCATCAACAGTTATCAGCTCTTCCATCTCACAAAATAAATCATGTGACACATGTTCGTCATCGTCATCTTCCCCAAGCAGGAACTGAATCCTCATCCGAGGAGGGGCAGCTAGAAGTACAACCAATGTTAGTTTAGTCTAATGGATATGATGATTGATTGATTTTTGGTGCTTAATGCCACTTTCAGCAATATTTCACTTTCAGCTTTATCATGGCGACCAGTTTTAGTGGTGGAAGAAGCCGAAGTACCCGGAGAGAATCACCGACCATGGGCAAGCAACTGGTAAACTTTATCACTTGTGGCTACGAATAGAGTGCACTCTTTTTTGTAATTTACAAAGCCGGGCGCGAACCCACGCCGTATTGGTGATAGGCTTGTATGATTAGGTAATCCAACTACAGTACAGTCAGAGACATAACGTGTTAAATCACTGTGATAGACATATCACTCTTCTTAGTGATACTGATATATCTTTTGGTCTTTTAATCCATTTATTTATTCTGATATGCCTTTTGGGTGATAGTAAGTAACACTCTAAACGTAAAAGAAATTTTGAAGATATATTTAATAGAACAAAAGATATATCCAAATCACTAAGATGAGTGATATGTCTATCACAGTGATATATCATGGTATGTCTCTGACTGTACTGTACCTACATTGTAACTGATTGAGCCACCTGGGTCCTGTCTAATGGATGTAGACATTGTGAAGCTGTACTGATATAACAAGAACAGTAAAACCTGTCTAAAACCTTAATAAAACTGAATTATGAATAGACTCAACTTTGAATAAAGTCCCAAAGTAGGAAATCTTTGTTAATTTAACCTGCATAAACCAAACACCTGTCTATTCCAAACACAAAAGTTGGTCCAAAGAAGGTGTAAACAGATTCAGTATATAACTAGGAAGAACTGTTTTAGATACCTAAAACTTATGTCTCCCCTTAATGCGGCCATCTGTACAACAATAAGTTACACATTGTGAGTTGAATGATACTATATAAAAAACAATTATTTGACCTTGAGGTCAAAGGTCAAGGTCCCACAAAGGTCATTATGGAACCTGACACACCGCCTTATGGTCATGCATCCACATACCAAATATAATTGACCTACAGGTATTTGGAAAGACAAAAAAGTTATGGTTCGGACGAGCTTCGCTGAGAAGAAGCGGAAGAAAAAATCAGACTAAAACAATATGTCTCCCTTCGTTCGAAGGCGAGACATAATAAAGGATGTCTACATTGTCAAGCTGAATAGAAAATATAGTGGATGCGGAATTTTGGCATTCTGGGATTTTACATACATTTTTTTGTACATGTATAATAAGTCGAAGTGTAAATTCTGATGCTGTACATAAGCAATCAAACTTCTTGTGTATAATAATTAACCATACCGTTCAAACATTTTGAAGTAAAAAAATGGAAGGTGTCCATAGGACATATATGACCCCACTTCCAGCTAAAGTAAACAGGGGCCATAACTCCAGAACGGAAGAAGTAGTAAAGTCCAAAAATTGAACTTGTCCTACCTTTTATGGTTCCTGATCTTGTGCATAAATTTCAAATTAATTGCTAAAGGGTAGCATAAGGTATTGAGCGGAAACCCCATGCAGACATGGGTAAAATGTAATACTCCTGATGCCTAGTAATGGGGGCATAAGGTATTGAGTGGAAACCCCATGCGGACATGGATAAAATGTAATACTCCTGATGCCTAGTAATGGGGGCATAAGGTATTGAGCGGAAACCACATGCGGACATGGGTAAAATGTAATAATCCTGATGCCTAGTGATGGGGGCATAAGGTATTGAGCGGAAACCCCATGCGGACATGGGTAAAATGTAATACTCCTGATGCCTAGCGATGGGGGCATAAGGTATTGAGTGGAAACCCCATGCGGACATGGGTAAAATGTAATACTCCTGATGCCTAGCGATGGGGGCATAAGGTATTGAGCGGAAACCCCATGCGGACATGGGTAAAATGTAATACTCCTGCTGCCTAGTGATGGGGGCATAAGGTATTGAGTGGAAACCCCATGCGGACATGGGTAAAATGTAATACTCCTGATGCCTAGTGATGGGGGCATAAGGTATTGAGCGGAAACCCCATGCAGACATGGGTAAAATGTAATACTCCTGATGCCTAGTGATGGGGGCATAAGGTATCGAGTGGAAACCCCATGCGGACATGGGTAAAATGTAATAATCCTGATGCCTAGTGATGAGGGCATAAGGTATTGAGTGGAAACCCCATGCGGACATGGGTAAAATGTAATACTCCTGATGCCTAGTGATGGGGGCATAAGGTATTGAGTGGAAACCCCATGCAGACATGGGTAAAATGTAATAATCCTGATGCCTAGTGATGGGGGCATAAGGTATTGAGTGGAAACCCCATGCGGACATGGGTAAAATGTAATACTCCTGATGCCTAGTGATGGGGGCATAAGGTATTGAGCGGAAACCCCATGCGGACATGGGTAAAATGTAATACTCCTGCTGCCTAGTGATGGGGGCATAAGGTATTGAGTGGAAACCCCATGCGGATATGGGTAAAATGTAATACTCCTGATGCCTAGTGATGGGGGCATAAGGTATTGAGTGGAAACCCCATGCGGACATGGGTAAAATGTAATACTCCTGATGCCTAGTGATGGGGGCATAAGGTATCGAGTGGAAACCCCATGCGGACATGGGTAAAATGTAATACTCCTGATGCTTAGTGATGGGGGAATAAGGTATTGAGCGGAAACCCCATGCGGACATGGGTAAAATGTAATACTCCTGATGCCTAGCGATGGGGGCATAAGGTATTGAGCGGAAACCCCATGCAGACATGGGTAAAATGTAATACTCCTGATGCCTAGTGATGGGGGCATAAGGTATTGAGCGGAAACATCATGTGGACATGGGTAAAACATAATGCTCCAGATGCCTAGTGATGGGGGCATAAGGTATTGAGTGGAAACCCCATGCGGACATGGGTAAAATGTAATACTCCTGCTGCCTAGTGATGGGGGCATAAGGTATTGAGTGGAAACCCCATGCAGACATGGGTAAAATGTAATACTCCTGATGCCTAGTGATGGGGGCATAAGGTATTGAGTGGAAACCCCATGCGGACATGGGTAAAATGTAATACTCCTGATGCCTAGCGATGGGGGCATAAGGTATACTCCTGCTGCCTAGTGATGGGGGCATAAGGTATTGAGCGGAAACCTCATGCGGACATGGGTAAAACATAATGCTCCAGCTGATGCCTAGTAATGGGGGCATACAAACATGAGTATAATACAAGGTTAATTCTAATATGAACTTCATTATTTTTGTTATCAGATGAGAGTCAGCTATCTCTCCCATTTCTTCAATCAATAAGACTCACATCTCTTTTATAAATGTATCTGCTGAATTATTTTTAAACATTATAATACAGCCAGATTTTATATATTAATTCTTACATGCATTCTGATCCAGAGGCTGTAATTTATCAGAAGCATCCCCCTTTTTCCTTCGATGACGTCTGCGTCGCATGCCATGATGATGTTTAGGTAGCTGTAACCCTATGTATACTGTTTCTTGTGATCTGTGGTCTATATAAGTAAAAAATAGATAGAAAATTAATTCTAAATTCATCACAAGATTGAATAAATATTTCACATAAACAATATCAGTGTGCGAAATAAGCAGTAGACTTACAGACAATGTCTATGTAAAATCAAGCTGGTGTATGTCAAATTTTCACAAATTTGTATATAATGTACGGTGAGGTCTATGTAAAATAGAGATTGGTCTATGATACCACAAAATTTTGTTTCAATATTTGTTGCAATAATATTTATATCCTAATTATTAAAGTAAAAAAAGGAAAGTTTATTTCCATTTTCTAGGCTGAAATGGAAATATATACCATGCCTGGATTTCTGGAGAGAAACAACAGTCAAAATTATAGGGCTTGCAAAAAGTCATGTTTTTACTCAAATTTAAACAGATATTGCAATAACATTCTGCAGCTTTGTTTGTTTTCATGTCTCTAATAGATAGGGAAAGGGCTTAACCCTGCCACATTTCTATACCTGTCCTACTAAATATAAGTCAGGAACTTGAGTTCCATCAGCATATTTATTAAGGTATTTTTCATATAAAACATATACACACAAAAAAATGTATGCTATATGTCTTTAAAAAAAAAATTTATTCGAAGATTTGAGGCGAGAGGTTCAAATTCATTTTGTTGATATTTGTAGATTTGTTTACCATCACAGTTTAAACTTTTATTTCATATACCTTGTATATACAGGTACATGTATATAAACACATATATCATGCAGTTTAATCTTGGATTTTCTTAAAACATACTTGAGAAAATCACACTAACTTCTTGACCTTTTACTGAGAAAGAGGAAAACAATGCTTAAATAAGGTACATGTACTGCATTGTAGTGTATTGTGAATTAACTATGCAATGAAATTGGTATGTTATGACAGTTCTACATAAGGGGATGTTCTATACTATATGTACACAGGTCACAAGTTTACATTCACTTATTTATTTCCCCATCAGTGATTGGGAAAGGCAGGGGACATGGGCCGTTTGATACATACAGTTTTGTAATTCTGTGTAGATGTCATGGGCATACAAAAATTAAAAGGCCCATAAAATATTTTAGTTTTTACAAAGACTACACTGAAATGGCCCATTGAATGTTGTGATGATAGGGCCGCAATGGCCCATAATCATTTCCTCTTTCCTGATCACTGCCCCATATATTTCATATAACTTCACCTATATTCAAAAAAATTCTTTTGAAGTCATTTCTTACCTGATTTTCTTAATTTTTTCACCTTTAATAGTTTAAGAACAGACTCAATAAGAATTTATCTTAATATTTTTCATATAATTTTGTACCACTTTTATTTACAAGCATTTATGATTTAAACACAAATGCAAATTCTCAACATCATAATTTTCTATTATTATTGTAAGAAAAAGAGAAATATACATTGACCCGCAGTATATTAAATTTTACTTTGATGCCACAATATGAAAAGCTTCGCATTTCTATGTAGGTCTGTTCCTAAGTTATAAACCTCCTACAAATAAATTTTACATTCCATGACAATGTCAATATATTTTAAATGTATTTGAAAAAAATCTTACAATAGGTCTGGTTTTATTATCCTAAAACATTTACCATGGTTCAAAAATTGTTGTGGTTTGTTAAATGTTTTTTTTTTACTTTGTGGTTATAAACATGTGGTTAGGTATTTAAATAACTCTTTACACCAGAATTCTGTGTACCGGTACTTTGAAAGGGAACTCCTCACACAAGAGTTTTGTGTAACTTGTAGACATAAAACCTATTTTATTTTTCATCCTGAACTGCAGTACAGTCAGAGACATAGCGTGTTAAATCACTGTGATAGACATATCACTCTTCTTAGTGATACTGATATATCTTTTGGTCTGTTTAATCCATTTATTTATTCTGATATGCCTTTTGGGTGATAGTAAGTAACACTCTAAATGTAAAAGAAATTTTGAAGATATATTTAATAGAACAAAAGATATATCCAAATCACTAAGATGAGTGATACGTCTATCACAGTGATTTATCATGGTATGTCTCTGACTGTACTGTAGTTTGAGATTTAAAAACAACTTTAAGCATGTTTTTGGTTCAGGATTAAGGATTGATTGATTGATGTTTAACGTCATCTTTAGCAGTATTTCAGTTATATTGTCAGACATAAGGAAAATTGGCCATTTATTATTCATTACACATCGCCTTAAAAGTAGATATTTTAATATATATGGTACATGTATACATTTTGTATCTCCACACAAAAGAGCTTAAATTATGATGTTGATATTCTAAATCTGCAGCAGACTGCCCATATAACAGATCAAGTGTTAAGAACTTTCAGACTGCTACCCAAGGCCAGGCTTAGTCACCAGTTCATTAAATCCATCCAGGCTTTCCCTTGCCTAATAAGCCTGGTAATCATGATATTATGCTGAAAAATTGTTGAAATTGCAATGAACACCAATAACCCAATTTTCCAGACACTTACGTACACTCCTTCCCCCTCACAGTGCCTCATCTCACTTCTTCTTTTTTTTTTTTTTTATAAACAATATTACTTTGAAGGGTCATTTCAAATTCTTTACAACAAAACTAAAGGCTCCCAGGAGATTGTAATCGATCATTTGGTCTTCAACTTATAATAAAGCAGTAATAAGCAATTAAAGAAATTTCTATTTTTAATCATGCTGGCCATCTTGAATGTCAGACAGCTTTGAAAAATGGACCACTAAAGTTGGTTTTAATTTGGGTAAGTTGTTTCAGAGGAGAAGACTTAAATGTGAAAACATTACAACACAAAACGGACTGACAGACGCCAAATAATGGCAAAAGATCAAATGACCTTTGGCCAGGTGAGTTAAACCCTATGTTGAGGTATATTCCAGACTGTGACCATGACCTTGCTCTGATTTATTACCATAGAAGTACATACAAAAATGTATACCACTAAATCATTAATTAGTGACACATGGTTGATTACCAAAGGTATAATAATTATTACAAATGACATAATACATGTATATTATATCGAAAGATGTAGGTGATTGGAAGAATGCCATCATTCCTTTCTTTTAAATTCTTAATTTCGGCTGCACATAAAAAATACTTTCGTGTAAACAGTGTATTCAAACACCTCTTTTTTCATGCTGTGATTTGTATTAAGTACGCTTTGTACCTTTATATCAAATCTGTTTTGTGTTGCACAATTATCATGCATCTTTATTAAGTGCACCTTTACATTGTATGCAATGCTGCACATTTTCTATAGGTTATTTAATCTATTAACAGAAAATAAATATGAAACTTTTGTCATTTTATCAATTTATTTCTTTTGAACCAAACTAGAGGCTCAGGTGAGCCTGTATCGCTCACCTGACATAAATAAGTCCTCTTAAGAATGTCTGCATGCTGAATACATCTAAGTTACTATTCAAATCCCATACTGCCATAGGGTTCTATGTTAAAACTATGTCTGCTCATGGCAGCCATCATGGATGGAGGTCGTGGTCAACGGACACAATTTTGAAAGTATACTACCCAAGGACCATCCATGCCATGTTTGCTTTAAATTGTCTGACTGGTTTCAGAAGAGAAGACTTTTAAACAATTTTCCCATAGGGTCCTATGTTAAAACTATGTCTGCTGACGGTGGCCATTTTGAACCGAGATCGGGATCACTGAACACAATTTTGGAAGTTGACCACCTAAGGACCATTGATGACATGTTTGCTATATTGGCTTACTAGTTTCAGAGGAGAAGATTTTAAAACATTTTTTCCCATAGGGTCCTATGTTAAAACTACAGTATGTCTGCTGAAGGTGGCCATCTTGGATGGAGGTCATGGTCACTGGACACAATTTTGAAAATTAACCACTTAAGGACCATCCATGCCATGTTTGCTTTAAATTGGCTTACTGGTTTCAGAGAAGAAGATTTTTAAATATATTTCCCATAGGGTCCTACGTTAAAACTATGTTCGCTGATGGTTGCCATCTTGGATGGAGGTCGGGGTCACAGGACATAATTTTGAAAGTTGACCACCTAAGGACCATTCATCCCATGTTTGCTTTAAACTGACTTACTGGTTTCAGAGGAGAAGACTTTTAAACATTTTTCCCATAGGGTCCTATGTTAAAATTAAGTCGAGTCATGGTGGCCATCTTGAATTTCCGATCGGCAAACGATTCACAAGTTTAGTACAGGACCACCCAATGATCATTCCTGCAAAGCCACAATTCAATTGGCTTAGTGGTTTCTAACAAGAAGATTTTTTAAATTTCGACCAATCAGAACACATTATAGGCCCTGGCAGCCATGTTGGATTTCCGATCAGCACCAAAAACACAAATCTTGTATATGACTATCCAATGAACATTTCTGCCAAGTTTGGTTCAAATCTGTTTTGTGGTTTCAGAAAAAAAGATGAAAATGTGAAATTCCCATAGGGTCCAATGTTAAACTAAGTCGAGTCATGGTGGCCATCTTGAATTTCCGATCGGCAAACGATTCACAAGTTTAGTACAGGACCACCCAATGATCATTCCTGCAAAGTCACAATTCAATTGGCTTAGTGGTTTCTACCAAGAAGATTTTTAAAATTTCAACCAATCAGAACACATTATGGGCCCTGGCAGCCATGTTGGATTTCCGATCAGCGCCAAAAACAAAAATCTTGTATATGACCATCCAATGAACATTTCTGCCAAGTTTGATTCAAATCTGTTTTGTGGTTTAAGAAAAAAAGATGAAAATGTGAAATTCCCATAGGGTCCAATGTTAAACTAAGTCGAGTCATGGCGGCCATCTTGAATTTCCGATCGGCAAACGATTCACAATTTTAGTACAGGACCACCCAATGATCATTCCTGCAAAGTCACAATTCAATTGGCTTAGTGGTTTCTAACAAGAAGATTTTTAAAATTTCAACCAATCAGAACACATTATGGGCCCTGGCAGCCATGTTGGATTTCCGATCAGCGCCAAAAACAAAAATCTTGTATATAACCATCCAATGAACATTTCTGCCAAGTTTGATTCAAATCTGTTTTGTGGTTTCAGAAAAAAAGATGAAAATGTGAAATTCCCATAGGGTCCAATGTTAAACTAAGTCGAGTCATGGTGGCCATCTTGAATTTCCGATCGGCAAACGATTCACAAGTTTAGTACAGGACCACCCAATGATCATTCCTGCAAAGTCACAATTCAATTGGCTTAGTGGTTTCTACCAAGAAGATTTTTAAAATTTCAACCAATCAGAACACATTATGGGCCCTGGCAGCCATGTTGGATTTCCGATCAGCGCCAAAAACAAAAATCTTGTATATGACCATCCAATGAACATTTCTGCCAAGTTTGATTCAAATCTGTTTTGTGGTTTAAGAAAAAAAGATGAAAATGTGAAATTCCCATAGGGTCCAATGTTAAACTAAGTCGAGTCATGGCAGCCATCTTGAATTTCCGATCGGCAAACGATTCACAAGTTTAGTACAGGACCACCCAATGATCATTCCTGCAAAGTCACAATTCAATTGGCTTAGTGGTTTCTAACAAGAAGATTTTTAAAATTTCAACCAATCAGAACACATTATGGGCCCTGGCAGCCATGTTGGATTTCCGATCAGCGCCAAAAACAAAAATCTTGTATATGACCATCCAACGAACATTTCTGCCAAGTTTGATTCAAATCTGTTTTGTGGTTTAAGAAAAAAAGATGAAAATGTGAAATTCCCATAGGGTCCTATGTTAAACTAAGTCGAGTCATGGCAGCCATCTTGAATTTCCGATCGGCAAACGATTCACAAGTTTAGTACAGGACCACCCAATGATCATTCCTGCAAAGTCACAATTCAATTGGCTTAGTGGTTTCTAACAAGAAGATTTTTAAAATTTCGACCAATCAGAACACATTATGGGCCCTGGCAGCCATGTTGGATTTCCGATCAGCGCCAAAAACAAAAATCTTGTATATGACCATCCAATGAACATTTCTGCCAAGTTTGGTTCAAATCTGTTTTGTGGTTTCAGAAAAAAAGATGAAATGTGAAATTCCCATAGGGTCCAATGATAAACTAAGTCGAGTCATGGCGGCCATCTTGAATTCCCGATCGGCAAACGATTCACAATTTTAGTACAGGACCACCCAATGATCATTCCTGCAAAGTCACAATTCAATTGACTTAGTGGTTTCTGACAAGAAGATTTTTAAAATTTCAGCCAATGAGAACACATTATGGACCCTGGCAGCCATGTTGGATTTCAAATCAGCACCAAAAACACAAATCTGGTAGAGGACCATCAAGTGAACATTTCTGGCAAGCTTGGCTGATTTCTGTTCAGCGGTTTCAGAGAAGAAGATTTAAATGTGAAAAGCTAACGGACGGACGGACGACGGACGCTTACCCATGACAAAAGCTCACATGGCCTATGGCCAGGTGAGCTAATAATTACAGTAATTGTTCAAGTATACATTTGTACTAGCAGACATTCAGAAGAAGATGGAACCGTTGACAACATAAATAAAACATGATATATACATGTACATGTATTGTATCAACAAAACAACAACTATACATTTTTTTTTAACATGACTTAAAGTAAAAAGATAAGTAGCCATATGGTTATTAGCTTTACATCTACAGATCATTTAAAATCGTTTATTGTTAAGTCTGAGATCTGTATATCGTCCTTTACTGTATCATAGTATTTTATTTATATATTTATACCAAGTGCTTGAAAGATAAATTATAAATTATAGAAAACGATATACAATTACAAATGTATGTACACAACCATAGTCAATGGTGGAACCCCCCCACCCCCCAACCCCAATCCCCTTTACAATAACAAATCTTATATTGTTCCGTCTGAGATATGTATACCACCCTTAACTGTATCATATTATATTATTTATATATTTTTACCAAGTGCTTGAAAGATAAATTATAAATTATAGAAAACAATATACAATTACAAATGTACACACCTGTAGGCAAAGGGGGAACTCTCCCCCCCCCCCCCCCTTAAAAACACTAAAATCTTTTATTGTTTCATCTCAGATCTGTATATCGTCCTTTACTGTATCATATTATTTTATTTATATATTTATACCAAGTACTTGAAAGATAAATTAAAAATTAAAGAAAACGATATACAATCACAAATGTACACATCCATAGTCAAGGGGTAGGTGCGATGTATTTTCTCTCTGAGCCAGAAATATTTTCCACACCAAACAAAAATCAGAATTTTTTTTCAAATTTTTCCAAATTTTCTGTTAAGAACTGCAGGGTCAGAATATTTATTTTTTAGCATTTTTTACGTCAATTAATTTTATTCCAAAGTATAATTTTGGTATCTCTCTCTTTATAGGGTGGAGGTATATGGTATTTAACGCCACTTTCAACAATATTTCAGTTATATCGTGCGGCTGTCGCAAGTCACTGACAAAATTTATCACAATGTTGTATCGAGTACACTTCGTGATGAGTGGGATTCGAATTCACAACTTGAGTGATGATATATAGGCGATAGGTGAAATGAGCGACTTACAAAAAGAAACAAGGCGACTTTAATTTCGTTTTTGAGCAGAGGGAGGGCGACTTCGGTCGATATAGGGCAAGAATTTTGCCCACTTCGTCTGGTTTGGTGAGCCCTGCTTACTGTATCTCATCATATTTCTATATAGATGTCATTTTTACCAAGTATTTGAAAGGTAAATAAACAAATACAGAAAAAGATCATACAGAGTTAATCAACATTCGTTGACGATTCACATATGAAAGTTAGCTTTTTAATAAATGTAATTATAAGGGACTAACCATTAACCAGTACCTAATTAGTTTTAAGGGTTGGGGGGAGGGGGGGGGCTATGTTTTTTCCCTTCGAGCTTGAAATATTTTCCACTCAAAACAAAAATCAGAATTTTTTTCTTCTTCAAATTATACCAAAATTTCTCGTTAACTCCAGGGTCATAATATTTAGTTATTTTTTGGCATCTTTCAAGTCAGTTATTTTTTTCTATAATATCTGTCAAGTTTATTTGGTTCCATATGCTGAAGTGATAAGATTGAAATTCAAATTGTGAAAAGATTGACGGAGGCAAAGTGATGACATGGTACTTAGGCCAGGAAAATTTACATATAGATGTAAGTAAGTAAGTAAATTTTATTTAGTCGGTATATACATATGTATATACATAGACAACAGATCAACATGAGCCCTAAAGTTCTCTTAAACCGTAGTTGCAAAGAAGGAGACAAAGAGTGATGGTAATATATATTTTTTTTTTCTATTTTTTTTTTTTTTCTCAACTGCAAAATACATCAATACAGAATAGAGTACAATAATATAATAACATATAAAACATCATACAATCTATATAGTAAAGTACAATTAAATCTTCTTACAATCTTTTCCAATAAAGGTAATAACAAAATTACCGAACTCCGAACAATCTTACAAAGGGAAAGTCAAAACTCATAATTATATAAACAGACAAAATCAGTCAACAACCGGAAAACTGTGAAAACCGTAATGACCCTGACTTGGTACAGGCATTTCTAAAGAAATGGTGGGTTGAATCAGATTTTAAGGTGCCAAACCTCCCGCTCTCATTACGGTTCAAAGGTTCCGGCTGTCACTGTAACAGTGTTTAAATACAGGAACAAAATAGGTAAAATAGTTGTCAAAGTAGTACCATATTTGGTGACGTAAATGTCAAAAATATTTTTACGTCACACATTGACAAAAAAAATTTTCTTGACATATTTGACTCTTTATCTTTATACATTTTCACTATATGAAAATGCATCGCTTATAATTTTTTCTGCAGAGACGGAATATATTTCGACAAGATATTGATATCGGAATATAAACTTTTTAAGAGATCGAATAAGGCGAATCTTTTTATAGCCCTGGTCCAGTAGCCTGTTTCTCAGATGAAGATGACGTTTCAGGAAATCAGAATAATTGCTACTGCCCCTTGCATAGCGAATCAATTGCGAGATGTAAACACCATATGCAGGAGAAGCTGGTATATTGCTGCACATATTTGGAAAATTTATGATTTTAAAATTGAAGTCGTCCCGCTTATCATAAATTTTAGTACTGAGTTGACCACTGTCGTCAAATTCGAGGTATAAGTCCAAAAATGATGCGGACGAAGCTGTATCGGTGGTCTCTTTAACTTCCAGCTCTGGAGGATATATCAATGGAAGAAATTCTGCAAATCTAGAATTATTGATAGATAAAACGTCATCAATATACCTGTATGTGAAATTAAAGGCTCTAGCCTCATGAATCTTCTTATCTTTTACAAGCTTTTGAAGAAACTCCGACTCATATGAGTATAAAAATAAATCGGCTAGAAGAGGGGCACAATTCGTACCCATTGGTATGCCGATGACCTGCTGAAACAGTGTCCCTCCAAAGGAGACAAATATGTTATCGATGAGGAACTCCAGCATACTGATCACTTGTTCCTCGGAGTAGCATGTTTTACCTTTATGAATTTTGTTTGAAAAATATGTGGAATTGTAGCCTAACACAACAAATTTTGAGCCATAGTTTCTATGACTAAAAGCTTTATGAATTGTTTCTTTTAAGCGGGTTTTTAATTTGTCATGCGGTAGGGTGGTATATAGAGTTGAAAAATCAAAGGTTTTGATGGAGGATACCTGAGAGAAAGATCTTGATTTCAGGTTATCCAAAAGATCTTTAGAGTTTTTCAAAATCCACATGTGATTTATGCCACTACGCGAGTAAACAGTTTCACAATATTTCTGTTGTCCCTCTTTTACTGCAGACAGAATCTTTGTTAGGTGAATAGACAATTCTTTCGTCGAACAAGTTGATGATCCCGCTATGTACCTTTCTTTGTATGGTGTCTTATGGAGTTTAGGTATCCAATATAAATAGGGTAAATCCTCAGACTTTTTACCAGAGGGAATGTTTAAAGAGGTCATGAATGATCTGTGGTTAGCTAGGATTTCATCTTTGTCGAACGAAGTTGGTTTGTATGTGGTATTACTAGAGGTGTTGCTATTTATACCTAATTCCTTGATTAGGCATTCGAAGTAATATGATTTACATACAAACACGATATTGTTGGAAGCCTTGTCCGCAGGAACGATAACATATTTGTCATGAAGAGAGGAAAGACACTTAACAGCTTCTTGGTCTTTAAATACAGACTTAGGTCGACTATTAACACAATTTTTGAGTTTGTGAATCCGACCTTGTACTAGAGACCTAATTGTTCTAACCCAGTCTGACAAGGACTCTAACTCAGGATCTTGGTCTACTTCTCTCTTTATCCACCTTCTGGCATAATCTTCAACAGCATCCATAATTATCTATTGCAGTGGAGGTTTTTTTTTTTTTTTTAGAATATAAAAGATGAGAAAAGAGGTATTTTGCAGAGTTTAAAATTGTTTACTATTGATATATGTGATAAATATTTTTTTGTATAATTAGAAAAAAAAGTAGATAAGAATTTAATGTATTTTTAAAATGAAGAAGAAAAAAAAAAGAAGACATTGAGAAGATAATATATATGGTATATTGACATCCTTCTAAATTATTATCTATTACCACATTCACAAAACATTTATTGTGATTTAATAGAAAGCCTAACAAAAATTGGCTTTTAATTCCACCAAACTTTATCCAGTTTTTATAGGGTTAGGTTTATGGTGTTAAACGCTACTTTCAACAATATATCAGTTATATTGTGGGGGTCAGCTTTAATGGGGAGGAAACCGGAGAAGCTGGAGAAAACCGCCGACCTTGTCTAAAGTCACTGACAACCTTCTTATAAAATTTAAATTTATTAAATTGAAATTGTAATAAATAATTATATTGGATACTAAGATTTTAAGTTAAAAAAGTATAATTTGCGAGATTGTCTGTGTTTTGATTTAGACTGGCCCATTGATCATGTTGGTTAAAAATATACCATTTTTTACTCTTTCGTTTAACCAACCTGACAGCTGGGGCCAAAGAATGTGGTCGGTTTTCAGAGGTTTCGGAAATTGACGTCCCCGTTCCGCATACTGATACTGGAAGTATAATATATTGATTTTGTGAAGATCAATTATGCTGTGATTACGCTACTTATGTATGTTTCTTTCTATTCTGTCAATCAAAGTATCTTAGATTTGTGATTGTTTTTAAATAAAAGAAATACTTTCGTAACTTGTTTTAAAATTGTGTACTGAGTGTACAATCAACCACATAGATTTTAGGTCACTGACCTTGAATTGGATTTGCAGCCTGTTACAGGAAATTTTTACTTAAAAAGTAATATGAAAGATAAATATCGTGGAATTTTTGGATTAAATATTTTCACTTAATGTCACTTAATTTTAACTAAAATCAACTGCATAACATTAAAAATCCACTCAAAAAAGTCAAAAGCAGATTTTAAGAGCAAATTGCAAAATATTTGACAGCAGATAATTCTGTTTTCCCGTACAGTAATGCAAATAATATGCACGTGACACAAGATTTGAACTCTTTCTGGGAGATTATCACACATGCGCACTGTTCAGTTGATGAAAAAAAAATTGGTTCACACGACATGAAACGGACAGATTCCTCAATAATCATTGTCAGGAATGTGTGCGTGCTTACGAAGCATCCATGATTGTTTATCTTTTCTTCACAAGGTCATGATCGGCAATCATCGGAACAAAACAACCGAAAATTAATTAGTCTCCACAACAATGGCGAGGACGATAAACATGCACATGGATTTGCAGATTTCTAGTTGTTGGGAACATATTTCGACTTGAAACATACATGAATAGAGCTCAGTAAAGGTACCGCCGTATTCCAAATTGAATTTTCAGGGGAAAATTTTCTTCACCCAAAACTGGTGTAATATTACTTTAAATATAAAGGGGAAAATTCCAGACCAAAACTAAATGTTCGTTTATCAGAGGGGCCGGTTTGGGGAGTTCCACTGTACATATATGTTCACTTGAACGTGGAGGTAAAAAATGTATAATCTTCTGCTCTTTTGTTTATATACTTCATACTTGAGTTACATGTACATGTACCAGTAAAAAATGTTTAAGCTTCGACTCTTCATTCATAAAGTACATGTATGACGTACACAGTTTAAATTCCTTAATCTGATCCCTCTAAATGCTTGTTAACTTTAAATTCACTTGACATATATTTTGACCTTGAAATTTAAGTTTCATTCATACATGTAATAACATGTACCAAACAGAACAACTAGTCAACACTTGAAATAATTCTACCAAAACCTTTTGTCTTGCATGTACTATACAATTGTATTTAAAGGAACTTTAAAATATACTCCTTTAACACTACAAATTTTTTATATATTATATATACATGATATATATCTACTTCAAGATATACAATGTATATGATATGTATTGTACATGATATGATTGCCTTATCATCATATATATACTTATCACAAGGGAGTTAAAACAGTAATGGTTGACTATTTCAGCATTGACTATCAGTCATCGACTTTAGCAGTGGTCCGGTGGCCCACGGCCAGTAAAAATTGATTCGGACCAGTGACTTTTGCCAAATTTTTTCAATAGAATCTATATAAATATTCTAATTTTGAAGTTTTCGGGCCAGTAAATTCGAAGACTGGACTATCAACAAAACGAACGAGGAACCGTCGTGGTCGTGATCATATGGTAGTTGGATTTATAACTACCTATGCAATCAAGTGCCTATCAATAATAACGTTGTGAGTTCAATCCCCGTTCATGGAGAGGTGTACTCGATACAACATTATGTGATAAACTTTGTCAGTGACTTATGGCAGGTCTCAGGGTACTCCTTTTTCCTCCACCAATAAAACTGACCACCACGATATAACTGAAATATTTTTGATAGTGGCGTTAAACAACATAACCCTCATCCTACTAATGTATTTGTATAATATCTAAACCTTGACTTTACGACAAAAACCTGTTGTCTTTGTTCTTTATTCCCACATAGAATTCCCTTCAACTTCCTGATCACGTCATGCATTTTTGTATTCAATAAATAAATAAACAAGCCTACAATCTAATGAATAAAACTTGATGTATGCTGCATCATTTGATCTTTTTTTTTTTTTTTTTTTACATCAGGTGATCTAATAATATATAACAAGTCAACAACATGCTGTTCATGTATCAGGTTACATCAGGTAACCTTTTATGTCACTCAGAAATCTTTCAGAAAACCAAAGAAAAAAAATCAAGAAATATCTTATTTCAATTAAGGAACTACCATTTAACTTTTAGGGGAGTGGTGGTGAGTTGGGGTGGCGGTTTGCTTTTTTTCAAATTGTCTGTTGTCAAATTTTTTAAAAACAAAATAGACCTGAAAAATACCCTGCAGTTTTCAGCAAAAAAAAAATTGAAGAGAAATTGTCATGTTAAAAAAAAAGGAATCTGCTTTTTGCCTTGTGTGAAAAAAAATTTGACTCCGGGAAAATAAAAACATCTCCCTCCCCCTATTCCTCCTTAAAAGTTAAATGGTCAGTCCGTTAGACTGACAATCTATAAATAGAGTACCTTTAATATCAGCATCACTAGGGACGTGTGACCTGGCAAAGGATCCCAAATCTCTGACAGGTAAATTTGGTATGTCTGTGTTAGTAGTAGGATCCATGATTTAATTTAATATTCCAGGAATGACGATTTTTTGAACGAATTAAGGCTAAAAAATTATTCTTCAGACTTTTTTGTCTTCTTCAATTGTTTCCTCCATGTTGGTAATTAGTCAGATCTGCAAAAGTAAAAGACAGGTGTAGAATAAGTAAAGATCAAAGACATTTATCACATGTGTTTATTTATTAATTAGGCCAAAAAAAAATATATGTGTGTTTACTGTCACATGTCAAAAAAATCTAGGGTCGGTCGGTCGGCATTAATTTTTTTTTTTTTTTTTTTTTTAAGACTATCGGCAAAACCGGAAATAGTCGTGCCCGGTTCCGGAATCTGATTCCGGTATTCCATTTTCGAAATTTCCGGTAAGCCGTCATTTGTTTTATGACCTTCTTTGCTCTCAATTTCGACAAAAAACTAGCGGTTGAATAAATAAAACATTGCTGCTGATTAAACAACACAAATGGTTATCCGAATTCTGTGTAAAAATTGATAGGGTCGTTAGCAAAAATTAGAGTGGAATAATTGCTGATAAAAAAGGTTAGGGTCGGGTGACCGTAAACACACATATTTTTTTTTTTGGCCTTAGTTCATTGATTTTAATTTAAATCTACAATCCATACTTGAAAATGATAGACTGGTGTTGTTTGCCAACTTTTACAATATAAATAAAGGAAAGTACACTACAATAACAGAAGCAAATCAATATATAACACCGACGTTTGAGATACCTCAGACTTGCCAAACTGGATAACAGTAACTGGTATCTGGACCCAGTGCTTAGACTATAGAAATTGGGCTGGTTGCTGGTTAGATGTTGTAAAATTCAATGACTTGGAGTATTGGACTTTGAAAGTTGGAAAAATCAAATTTTAAATGTTTAAAGTTTTGAGACTTACATGCATGTACAATGACAATGTAGTACCTTGATTTTCAAAATTACAAGTTCTTGAATTATCACAACTTGGAAATTGGATGCTTAGAATTTATCTCTGTCAAGTTTGGTCTAATGTGGCTAATGATTTCAAGACGGTTTTTAAACCATTTTTGGACAAAATTTGCTCAATTTACATAATCAGCATAATTACAAATATTACAGAAAAACTTAAAATATATGATAATTAACTCATTACTCATAAGTTTTAAATTTCAGTTCATTTCAATTCAAATTTCAGAAAATTTTTATAATTCTGTAACAAATTTCTCTTTTCAATAATTAATAAACACCATCTTGGACGGAGGGTGAAGTTAATTGATATATTTCTGAAAGGGAGACTACGATCATAGGTCATCCCTCAAAAGTTTGGTTTAATTTGGCCCAAATCTTTAAATCTGGAAAATTAATGACAGATGATTGATTTGTGGTTAACGCCAACATTAGCAGTATTTGACTATTTCAGCTATATCGTGGCGTGAACAAATTGTATATTAACATAAAACACCTATATGACCCGTAGAAAATGACAGATGAAGGACACTGCCTGATAGTAAAAGCTCAGCTTGGCCTTTGGCTTGGTGAAATTACATGCAAAAACATACATCTGCATATGTACAACAAATGTATAGCAGACTAATAATGGAAACAATGTACTAATGTATCCAAAAGGTCATGTCTGATTCTATTGAGGTCATCAAAGGTCATGTCTGATTCTATTGAGGTCATTAAAGGTCATGTCTAATAATAAATTATATCGAGGTCATGAAAGGTTGTGTCTGATTTTATTGAGATCTTCTAGTGCATTGTCATAGACAATTATAACTGTATTGTTACCATACTAGTATTAGGCTAAAAAAAATGTGTTTTCGTTAAAATTCCCCTAAAACAATAGGGTACATGTACACCAGGGGTGGATCCAGGGGGGAGGGTCCACCCGGCATGTGCCCCCCCCCCCTAAAATTGGAAAAAATAAGATTTTTTGGTGCAAAATCATGATTTTTCACACAAAATACCCTAAAAAATTTCGCACATCTCTCCGCTCGGTCCAATTTTTTTAAGTGCGCCCCCCCCCCCCCCCCTAACTTGAAATCCTGGATCTGCCCCTGTACATGTAGGTTGGTTGGTAAAACATTTTTCGAAATTTTTACCTACTGGTAGGTTATACAATACAGGGATCTAGTTTTTAACAGTGCTTGTCCAAAAATAGCAATAAAAACTCTGGGGTAGACAATTAAAATTAGGGTCAGTAGCAATAGGGTTAACAGAAACACAGATATGTTTGCTATGGCCTTACTAGTGGAAAACTCTGGGGTAGACAATTAAAATTAGGGTCAGTAGCAATAGGGTTAACAGAAACACAGATATGTTTGCTATGGCCTTACTAGTGGAAAACTCTGGGGTAGACAATTAAAATTAGGGTCAGTAGCAATAGGGTTAACAGAAGCACAGATATGTTTGCTATGGCCTTACTAGTGGAATTTAATGCAGGGCTTTCAATATTTTTTCAAGTGTGGCAGCTCATGTACTTTTTTATTAAAATTTGAACATTTTTTATGAATAGTTTAATTTTATACAATGCTCTTTGAAATTAAGAGGTATTAATTACCAATTTAAATTGGTAAAAGTACATGGTACCACCTCATTTTGATATCACAAATTATATTGAGGAAGATTGTTTACATTGTATAATTAATTCAGTCTGATTTGGTAAAAAAAGATACTAGGTCATAATTATGAGAATATAAAAATATTATAGAGAAAAAATTTTAAATACCGGTAGACATTTTTTGATGATTTAATCGATCTGATACAAGTATATGTGTAAAACAATTATTGGGGGAATCCAAATATTTTTATAAGATTTTCTTAACAATTTTTTTTAACAGATTTGAATTTGAATAATAAAATATAACTTGTATCATAGCTCTTTTTGCTATAATAAAACTCTATTCATTTCTATATACATGTACATACATTCCATTATTAGATTTATGGTGTTTAACATCACTTTCAATAATATTTCATTTATATTGTAGCGGTCAGTTTTATTGGTGGAGGTAATCGTAGTACCAGGAGAAAACCATGAATGGGGTTCGAACTCACAACGTTAGTGGTGATAGGCACTGATTGCACAAGTAGTTGTAAATCCAACTACCATACGATTACGACCACAATGGCCCCTTTAATAAATGATCTACATATATGTTTAAAACATCTTTTTAACACTTTAATGTCTTTATATTTGATAAATGAATTTAAATGTTAATATCTAACTGTCAAAGAAAAAAAATCATATACAAAATTTAAAAGTCAAACATTTACAATTAGAGGTCCCTTTTAATTACCTCGATATTTAAAACCTTGTAGACTAAAATTAAGCCTTTTGGGTAAAATTGATATCAAGTATAGATCCCGATGACTCAGGGCTAGTAAATATTTTTTCTTACTAGCTGTGTGGGCTAGTATGGTGAAAATTTAGTGTCTAAACCTGTAAAACATAGACATTTGTACTTGTAAGCTTTTTTAGGCACAATTTTGGTTTGGGTCCTCCTTATCTGGAATTTTTTCATTATTCATGGGAACCACTAGCCCTAAGCCCCAGTCTACTCTAGTAAAAATTGGTTCGGGCTAGTAAAAATTGCATAAAATTTGTATAATCAAAGACAAAATTCTTGTAAAATGTTGTTCGGGTTAGTTTGTCAAAATGTTTTTGGCAGACTCAAGCCATTCTTTTAGATCCAAAAATGTAGATGGTCCTGCCATTTTGAAAAGTATGGATTCGCCTCTATAAAAGGCAATATAACAGCACTGAAATGAGCAAGGTCAGAGATCAGATCCTTCTTTTCAATCTATTTACCTACATTTCTATGTATCATACACAAGATTTACGCCACAACAGCAATTACCGTTTGATTTAAATGACATTAGTTTTACATACATTCATGCTTACAACCTGATCAAGGACAAACCACTAATACATTTATACTATAGTTTATGTCACCTAAACAAAACTTAACATCACATCCTCAAAATATCTAAAGAAAAATTATATTTAATATCTTATAAAAAATTGTTAAAATATGAATGAAACTAAAATTGTAAGGATTTGTCTAACCAGTCTTTGTACTTACTCCTCAACGCTGCTTACTGATTGGGGACGCAGCAAAGCATTTTTAGCACCTGATAACAAAATGTTAAATATGAATGAAAATAAAATTGTAAGAGATGAATTTGAGAATATCTGCTCATGACGTAATTATATTATGTGGGTTTGGGATTAGGTTTATGGAATTTAATGTTACTTTCAAAAATATTTCAGGTATATCTTGGCAGTCAGTTTTATTGGTGGAGGAAACCGAGTACCCAGAGAAAACCACCGACCTACCGCAAGTCACCAGTTGACAAACTTGATCACATAATGTTGTATCGAGTACACCCTGCCACAACAGGGTTTGAACTCCCGACAGTGATGATAGGCACAGATTCCACATACTACCATACGATCACCACAGCCCCCACTATATATGTACATATATACACATCAAAAATGATAATTACGAGGAAGTTCTTTAAAACAAATTAGAGGCCCACCTGAGTCTGTAATGCTTTATCTGGTTATTATGGCACTTATTTTTTATACATTCATGTCCAATTTTTATGATTTTGCATTAAAAAGGAAATACAGTGAATCCTGAATAAACCGAACCCTGAACAAAACAGAATCCTAAATAAACCGAACTTTAAATTATAAAGTCCCAATGCAGAAGATCTGTGTTAATTTAACCTGTACCGGTTATATAGCAAACACAAAAGCTGATCCCCATGAGGTTAGGTTTAGACATTTTCAACAACTACTCTCTATTTATGTCTAAGCATGTCTGAGGTTTGTGAGTTAAATACATGTATAACAAGGTTGTCTTACATCGTCTGGCAACGTTTCGTCTCCATTTGACATTAAGAAGAATGCAGAGGACATCCGAGTAGACGATCCGACCAAATTTAACCCAGGTTACACTTTCAGTATAAAAAATGAACAAAAAGTCCCAAGTTAGGCCTATATCTTGACACAGGTCCATTCAAAACGAATCAAATGAAGGATTAGCCATTGAGGAATTGAAGTTGCACAAAATTTCATCTTTCAGATACACTTAAGTTTGACGCAATGCCTTAAGTATTTTTCATTTCTGACCGTTTCAGTGAGCGAGTGAGTCAGTGAGTGTTGTTTTCTGCTAATTGAACAATTTTCCAGTTAAGTGACATTCAATGAGATAATAACGATGTCTGCTTAGTACTAGATCAACATGCAGAGTTGGATTTTTATTTGTGCTAGTAAGTAGTATACTGAAAGAACAGTCTGTCTGTGGATAGACATGTCACTCCATTCCGACATGCTATCCTGATTCTGAGCCAACCAGTCTTTGTTCTTTCTCTTTAATGCTGCGATCTTAGCGGAGAAACAACAAATAACTATTTTACAGTCTTTCGTTTAATGCGACTGGAGCTCGAATCCACGAACTACTACACTCAAAGACAAGCACGCTAACCATTAAATTACTGATACAGTTTGAATCGTTTCAACTTTCTTGAAACTAGGTACGACCCAGATACAAAAACAAAAACAACAATACAAAAAAAATAGTCAGATTTGACTGTACATAAGTAGCTATAGGTACATGTAGGTAAAATGTCTTATTTTTTTATATTTTTACCTACGAATCTGAATTGAACAGTGATTGTCCAAAACATGGCAACAAAAACTTCAAGGTACAATGTAGGCACTAAAATTTAGGGTTAGTGGGTTTAGCAGAAACACAGATATTTTTGTGTTGGCCTGAATTATTATTTACATGTTCTTGTTATGCATATGATATTTAACAAACAGAACCGGTACATGGCATTGAAGGTATTAATACATGCATGTATGGCAGTTCATAGACCGGTCAGTCACCTTAAAAATAAAATTTTCCAAAGAAGCAAAGATTAGGTCAATATAAATTTTAAAGGTGTGTGAAATCTCCATAAACATGCTATTTGACCTGATGTGGCATGTTCCATTTTTTATTTTAACATGTTGAAAAAAATACTGATTACAATCAATCAATTATAGAAGTCTCCAAAACCAACAGGGGCCTTTATGATCATATGGTAGTTGGATTTACAGCTACCTGTGCAATCAGTGCCTATCACCACTAATGTTGCGATGTCGAACCCCGTTCATGGCGAGGTGTACTCGATACAACATTATGTGATAAAATTTGTCAGTCACTTGCGACAGGTCGGTGGTTTTCTCCGGTTTCCGAACTTTCCTCCACACACTGGGACACATTATTCTGATTCCGAGCCAACCAGTCTTTGCTCTTTCTCCTTAATACTGAATGCTTAGCGGAGAAGCAACAAAAACCAATTTTATAGTCTTTGGTTTGACCTGATCAGAGTTCAAACCCATGATCTACCACACTCGAGACAAGCATGATAACCACTAGTGGCTACACCACTGATGCGGTTTGAGCATGGTTCACTTTATATTTAGTTTTTTAAGCACTGACATGGAAAGTTAAGAATTTTCAAGTTTACATGGCAACAACAGCCATTTTTTAAAATTTAAAGCCAATGTGATCATGCAGTTTCATGCAGCTTGGAGAAAAAAAAGGATAGAGACCGGTAAGAAGAGTTTGAAGATACCATACGGGTAAACAGAATCTATAAATAGAAGGACAGACAAGATACCATACGGGTAATCAGAATCTATAAATAGAAGGACAGACAAGATACCATACGGGTAATCAGAATCTATAAGTAGAAGGACAGACAAGATACCATACTGGTAATCAGAATCTATAAATAGAAGGACAGACAAGATACCATACAGGTAATCAGAATCTATAAATAGAAGGACAGACTAGATACCATACGGGTAATCAGAATCTATAAATAGAAGGACAGACAAGATACCATACGGGTAATCAGAATCTATAAATAGAAGGACAGACAAGATACCATACGGGTAATCAGAATCTATAAATAGAAGGACAGACAAGATACCATACGGGTAATCAGAATCTATAAATAGAAGGACAGACAAGATACCATACGGGTAATCAGAATCTATAAGTAGAAGGACAGACAAGATACCATACGGGTAATCAGAATCTATAAATAGAAGGATAGACAAGATACCATACGGGTAATCAGAATCTATAAATAGAAGGACAGACAAGATACCATACGGGTAATCAGAATCTATAAATAGAAGGACAGACAAGATACCATACGGGTAATCAGAATCTATAAATAGAAGGACAGACAAGATACCATATGGGTAATCAGAATCTATAAATAGAAGGACAGACAAGATACCATACGGGTAATCAGAATCTATAAATAGAAGGACAGACAAGATACCATACGGGTAATCAGAATCTATAAATAGAAGGACAGACAAGATACCATACGGGTAATCAGAATCTATAAATAGAAGAACAGACAAGATACCATACGGGTAATCAGAATCTATAAATAGAAGGACAGACAACACAATGGCTGAAAGAAAAAGGACCAAAGGACAAACAACGATCTACAAAACATACACATAAAACTAAAGATCGAGTAACACGAACACCCACTAAAAACCAGGGGTTAACTCAGGTGCTCCGGACAAAGCTATGTTTACAAGTTAGTGTCCCAGTAGAAACAAAGATGACAACCACATGTTAAATCTCTGTAAGGTCAAAAAAAATATATGTGTGTTTCCGATTGCATGGTCTTCAAAATTAGGGTTGGTACCCGGTAGGTCGGGATTTTTTTTTTTTTTTAAACCTACAAGTATGCTCCTTCCTCTAAAATCACACAAACTTGTTTCTTTCTTTCTTACTACAGCTTATTAATTATTTGACATGCAGTACAATGTTTTTGGTTCCAAACATCGATCAAATGTACAAGGAAATGAAGAAAATTCCGTCAATATCGCAACAGTCAAGCGTCTATTGTTGAATTCGGAAACAAACACGGAAACGGAGACAAATTTCCGGATTTTGCCGATCTATTTTTTTTTTGGCATAAAAAATGTAAGGGTCTGGGGTAAAATTTTAGGGTCGGTCAGTCGATCGGAAACACACATATTTTTTTTTTGGCCTAAGAGAAAGACAAGTGGATGTATGTGTTGATTCATTCAAGTTGTCAAGGAAGAATATAAAACCTGGACCATTTATCTAGTGATTGAGTATACAAAGTAGTCAGACATGCTAATATATAGACCTGTTTGCCTGGGGTCTGAGCAACATTTGCAATTGATCTCCTGCTGACCCGCTAGCCATCCAGCAATTGTTTATCCACTGACGAAAATAATTTGGTTTATGGTGTTTAATGCCACTTTCAATGATATTTCAGCTATTTCGTGGTGGTCAGTTTTATTGGTGGAGGAAACCGGAGTACCTAGAGAAAACCACCAACATGCTACAAGTCACTGACAAACTTTATCACATAATGTTGTATCGAGTACATCTTGCCATGAATAGGGTTTGAACTCACAACTTTAGTGGTGATAAGTACTGATTGCACAGGTACAATGTAGTTGTTAATCAACTACCATACGACAGCCCCCTGAAGAAAATGAATTTGATGACAATCAACCAATAATATAATGTTGACATCAAATTTATCATGCACAACATGTTTATGGAATGACCGATAAATGATGTTGAGTGGCTAATTACATGTAGTCCTACCATTGTGCTTTTTTTACATGTTAGCTAAATATGTTCCTGGTGATATAAAATACATATTCACAAAGTTTTATCGACATATTTCCACAAATAACAGAGCAAATCGCAAATTTGTAATTTTAATTTCTAATTTTTTCATGGGTTGAGACGTTTTAACCCGATAATTGCATTGTGGGATTGAAATTTAAAGTCTGGGTCGCTGATGTTAAATTCGCTTCATTTAAAGCGCTCAGAGGACTGTAATTTAAATCTAATAACCACTGGAAAATTAAATACTGAAGTGAACAGCTACGTACCTTTTTGACAAACAACTATTTTAAATGAACAAAATGTTTCATTTCCTTTATATTTACAACGGAAAGTGTTTTACAACAGTCACCTATATTCACTATATGTAGGATCCCTTTTACAATTATGTTCATTTTGTTTTACTGCTAATGTGCTGAAAAATATAATGGATAATTTTGGCAACGCGTAACTTGTGTATTGATCAGATTAATAAAATGGGAATTTGAATACACTGTGTACCACACTATTTGCTTTCCAAGACGAGTTGGTAGATCGTTTATTATTTATTAAAGATAAAATATTTTTAAAACATTAGAATAAATATAATGTTGAAATAACAGGAACAATTATAATTGTAATTATGTTTTAGATGATATAAAAGTATACACCAACATTGAAATTATAAGTTTTCATTATTAGAGGCACCAAATTGGCCTAACTACATTTGTATATATAGCTGTCTCATCATAATTTATAAGTATTCACAATTTTAACGATCGATGTTCATAAAAGATGTTTTAATTTTAATTAAAGAACTAAAAATTAAAGGTTAGGAGATTGGGTGGCAACTGAGTTTACAAAGTTAGTGTTTAAAGAAAAAAAACCTCTTTGCTCAGTGACCCCCAGAAGGCACAAAACCTAAATATATGATTTGTTTCAGCTCGGAACCCTGTAAGCAAACTTGACCTATAATTTTGATATCCACTGATATTCATTCAGACAAAGTTCGGAAGAGATCATGATCATGAGCGGTATAAACAGATGAAGAGCAGTCAAAATATACAGAGATTAGGCCACACCAAATTTATTTCTTGTTCTTCGGATTTTGTGCTAAAAACGTTGGAGCGAGCAAGTGATTTAAAAATGTTAATTTCTTTTCCTTTTTTTGTTTGTCATTTTTGATGAGTGAAACGTAAAATATTATGCAGAAAATATATTTCTTATATTTTTCATGTATTTTCAGAAGCGAGAGACCATATTTTAATTTTAAATATTTTATTCTTCAATAAATTAAGGCAAATAATTCCTGAAATAAGAAGTGAAAGGTGGGATTTACTTATTTTTATTTTCATTCTGAAAACGACAGGTACATTCACACCGGTTCACTCAGCAGAGTACCTAATATTGCGCAATGAGTTTAGGTCCACACAGGAAGTCGCCAGGCAGAATATACAAGTGTCATTTTACATCCGGTCGACGGGACTCTGACCGAATACTTGAATACATGTGTCACAATCTTTGGCAATAATCAGAAACGCAATACACATTTTGTGACCCGTTAACGCTACCCGTGACTAGAATAGGAGATGCAATACACATTTTAAAGGTTCTAATAGGTGATCAAAATACACGACCCTGATCAAGTATACATTAGTAATGGGTGCATATTAATGCACACTGGCGGATCAAGGGGGTGTTCGACAATTAAGTAAAATTTGTGTATAAATTGGGTAAAAATTGGCAAACAAGAGCATGGAACCTGTTTTCAAAACTGCTGGATCCGCGCCTAATGCATCAATGATTCTAGGGCTATTTTCACAAAATAATCTTAAGATTAACATTGATCGTAAGTTATATTGAATTGTTCATTTTTATCTTGAATTTTTTTGTGCCTCACAGTGCTTTCATTAAGAGCCGGTACCCGGTACTTTTACCCGGCTACGGTAGCGTCTGGTACCGGCAGAAAAAATAAAAACAAAAAAAATCATGTGCAAAATTCTAGTTAATACAATATCATGAAGGTCGGTCAGTGGGACTCGAAATCGTGATCTAGTATTTATGGGAGTGTCTTCGTCGGAATCTGTATCTGAACTTTCTTCACCTCCAGTAGAGTATTGGAGATCAGATTGGATATATCGTAAAAGCACTTTAAACTACGACGATTTAACAGTGTCTATTCAAGCGGCGTATTATCATTGATGAAAAACGATAAAATGTCTAAACGAAAAAAAAGCAATCACTGACTATTTTATGCAGAGCAAAAAGCTTAACAAAGGTGAAGATTCTATGAAAACGTGTCAAATCATGCTGTTCGGCATTGGCATTGCCGCATACCCGTTCTTTTTCCTGATATCTGTTGTGATTTGTGTGAACGAGCGCAGGAAATTTTCAGTGTTAAGTAAGTTAACACGTGAAATATCAGCATTACTATTAGTCTAGAAATGAACCTGGTGGGGGACCAGGGGGCAAAGCCCCTGGAAGCTCCTGGATGTTAGGGTTTTTGAGACTTAAATCAATTATGATTATGCTATATCTTAATTTCAAATTTATTTATTATACACAAAATTGAAGCAAATATTGCAGTATGTCTTTTTTTTCAGGTCAAAATTTAAGTCTCAAAATCTCTACAATCTAGGAGCTTCCGGGGGGCTTTGCCCCCCCCTGTTCCCCCTGCCAGGGCTTTGCCCTGGACCCACTGGGGGCCTTAAGCGGCCCCCAGACCCCTCGCCGAAATTGTTTGGTACCACCTACATTCTAGAAAGTACCTCCAGCCTAAAAAAATAGTGAAACCCCTGGCCTCATCAGAATGATATAGCAACAACCAAAATTATGAAGTAAAGCAGGGTGAACAGGGCAGGGTAGAAAATTCTTCTTGCAAACCCCAAAAAGCAAAATAGACAAAAACCATTCGTATGCAATTTTTCCTTATAAAAACAACAACCATATTTTTTATGACTATTCTGAGATTAATCAGAAGGGTCCGCCAGTTCGAAAGACGTGATTAAAATAAACAAAAAATGTTTTCTTTACACAGAGACATATTATATGTTCCGCTTTGTTCAAATCAGAAATAACCAAACTACATGTATGAAAACAGATTAATCTTTTTACTGTTGGCGAATAAGAATATTGTATTTCCATAAGCAAATTATTATATTACGTAAGAGATGTACCCTTTATGAAAACAGATTAATCTTTTTACTGTCCCGTGTTGGCGAATAAGAATATTGTATTTCCATAAACAAATTATTATATTACGTAAGAGATGTACCCTGAAGTTTTGTATAATAAACTTTAAAAGTATTTATAATACTCATCGTCTGTAATTGTCAAATGAAAACTATTACAAATTATATGTTTACATAATCCTCTCAATTTTATGGCTTCCTACTCTGTAACTTTCTGTGCTTTTAGCTAAGAAGCAGAGCTTATGTGTAGCTTTATTGTAGTGCATGAACGATCGATTACAAAGTGCGATCTTATAAATAATATCATTAAAACAATTTTGTCCTGTAGTATAGCCCTATTTTTATTTTTTTAACGAATTCATGGCATTGTTCCAATGTCTGTTCTTTTTTTTCACATAATTTCGTAGTTCTTCAATTTTCAAAAAAAATCTTTTGTAAATGTGTCTCATTAAAGACAGGCCGTTTTCTCCGATTCGTTTGTTTTGCTATAGAAACAAAACGTAAATCTGCAAAAAGTAATTTGTGTAATAAATTCATATATTTAGAATAATAAGAAAAATAAAAAGAATTACGCCTGACAAGCCATATCGACACTGAATGAGGATCCTGGTTTGACACGCTTGTTTTGGGGCGTGGTGGTATTTAGACATCACGTGATAATTGGTATCGAGATGCTATCAAAATACATCCATCTATTGTTGACCGAATTTTAAAATCGATTTCATTCCCTTATCCAACATAATAAAACGCTAATATACATATAAACATCCATATTTATACATCAGGAAAAACATATAAAAAAATAATTTATTTGCGAAGTTTCCCTTTAATCGCTATTATATAATAGTAGAAGTCTTTTTCGACAATATTTTGGTAATTATTTATTTATTAGTTGTATACAAAAAAAAAATAACATAAAAATAAAATAAAAATAATAAAAATATATGATAAACAACGGAGTTAACATCATCATGATGTTATATTATAATATTTAATAATTATTGGTCAATTATTACCAAGGATTTATATACTATATAAATCCTTGTTATTACTAATTAAACTGCAAAAAAATAATAAAGAGAAATTAATAAAAAAAAATTGAAAATGTAATTATTTTTATTCTTTGATCTGTCGATTACTAATTAATTAAAATAAAGTACCCATGAACAAGCCTTACAACATCCAAAATACAAATATTTGCAATGGTATTTTCCACATTTCATTTTTTAAAGCACTATTAATAAATGAGGGCGAAACGACCCAGGACGAAAGGGAATAGGGGCGAAACGACCCAGATTCACAGAAAATAATGTTTATCCTTGTACGGAGTATATTTGTCTGTGGACCTGAAACACGAAAACACAAATAAAAAGGGCAAACATGTTGAACGGAAATAGGTCTTTACCCTCCTCAGTAAAGAATGGCAAGTAAAAACCTGAGTTGATTTAATAGAATGGACCTCTTCCCAATATTTTCTACCTTTTTTTGCTAAAATGTTATTTTTTCCCCACTTCCTATAATGTTACTGTACATGTGTACGTGTGTATTTATACTGACTGTGTATGTGTGTGTCCATGTCATGTGTTATAGGTATAGTTCGTTTGACCAGCCTAAAACAGGACTAAAAAATTAATAAAAAATCAACAGTTCAACTTATTGATTTTCTTTCTTCACACATTTACTCATATATCATCTACCTACTCTGACAAATAATTTCAGAATTTTGACACTATTTTCCAAAAAGTTGCCCATTAGGTCTCTATGTTAAATATTTGTACCAAATGTGGATATGTGCAGAGGGAGTTAGTATGCTTGTTGTTACCAACTTCCAATGTAAACAATAACAACAACACATGTGATTTTATTTACATTTCACTGTCATGTGATTACCTAATTTGAATATGTCACCAGAACCCAAGCATGCATGAGATGTTCATTTCACTTTCACCAAGTGACAATTTTGATTCGGCTTCAAAATAATCAAACACTTTTAGTATTAAATCCTGTTTTTCATCTGAAGTTTTGAGAGGCATGACTATCCTTTCTATATAAGTATTGGTAGAGTTCTAAATAAGGGCAGATCATTTTTAATTTGTAAATATTCATTTATGAAAAGACAAAAAAAATGTTGTTTTTTTCTACCTTTATTTTATATTTTTTCTATTATATTTAAAAAAAATATATATTAATTACTTGTGTTTTTTATTATGCTTAAATAACATACATAAAACTTGTTTTCATTTTCTAAAAGTATACACAAAGCATGCAAAGCATGGGCTATTTACATGGTATATCTGGTCAATACACATAGGCTTACTTTATAGCCATGTTCTTTGAGTTCAAATACTGGGTTTTAGAAAACACCAAAACAAAAGTGATTTTATTTAGAATTTAAAGAAAAAGATTTAAAATTCAAAGGCTTGCATTTATACTTTTTACTTTTAAATTTCTAAAATAATTTCCAATAAAATGTAAAAAGTTAAACTTTAGGTGAAATGAACATCTCATGCATGCTTGGGTTCTGGTGACATTCAAATTAGGTAATCACATGACAGTGAAATGTAAATAAAATCACAGGTGTTGTTGTTATTGTTTACACTGGAAGTTGGTAACAACAAGCATACTAACTCCCTCTGCACATATCCACATTTGGTACAAATATTTAACATAGAGACCTAATGGGCAACTTTTTGGAAAATAGTGTCAAAATTCTGAAATTATTTGTCAGAGTAGGTAGATGATATATGAGTAAATGTGTGAAGAAAAAAAATCAATAAGTTGAACTGTTGATTTTTAATTAATTTTTTAGTTCTGTTTTAGGCTGGTCAAACGGACTATATAAGCAAAGGATGGCAAGTAAATTTTAAATCCCCAGTCAATTTAATAGAATGGACCCTCTCACAATATTTTCAACCTTTGCTTTAATTAATTTTCTTCCTAAAAATATGACTTTTTTTTATTCCATTTCTTACATTTGTCTGTCAGTGTTTATTTATTATGGTGGGTGTGTCCTGGTCAAGTAATATATCACTTTAACATGTTAACAAAGGATGGCAAGTAAAACCCCGAGATGATTTAATAGAACTGTGGGGAGATAATCCAAAAAAGTCAAATCACGACCATTCGTCCATTGGGATTGTCGGCATTGTAACACGGTAACATTCAATACGCTTCATCCAATAGTTTTTACACAACCTCAACCACGCCAATATTCAAATTTACAATAAAATAAAAGTCTCCTCTATATAAAAATGTTTGACATTGAGAAAAGAAACACGTGGTACATTTACTTCTCGTTGACGTCAAAACAAAGCATTTAAAACGATTTGAACTTGTTCAATAACATTTGAGAAATGCCAAATTCACACTGAAACTTACGTCGTGTTCTGTCTCTATCCTCAAATAACCAATTTCTTTAAATGAATATGTTACTAAAATAAATAAATAATTAGCATATTCCTTACAAATCGGTTCAATAGTTCATGATTTTTAAGGGCGAACGTGACAAGCAGCTCTCCGGAAGCGGTGCCAAAATACATTAGGTTTAGCTAAATACCAAAAAGAAAAATATAGATGTAAACCAAAATATGGACTCCTTTACAGTGATATAGACAATATCAGTGTGGCTCGCATACTATTCAATATGATAATGAAATAGATTTTATACTGCCTAAGGATCCGTTAATTAGAATGTATGTATATATGTACAAGGAAAAATAATGTAAATATTGTAAAATTTCCTTTAATCTTTAATCTTTTATTTCACCTTTAAACAAAAAGACATATATAACCTAACTCAGTTTGGAGCTCAAAATGAAACTCGTTAAATTTTAGATTTTAATAAATAAATATATTAAGGATTTTAGCTGATCTCAGTAGGGGGATGAGTATTGGAGCTGTGACGGTCTGTGATAAGGTCAGTGTGGGTGCTCCGCGCTATATCATCATAAGTATTGTACCCGGACACCGGGTCAGTGTCCAGATGTAGACCGAATTATTCTGTCGTTTAGAAAACCCTTTCTATCATTCTATATTTATCTTTTACTTATCTGACTTTTTATGTTTAAAGCAGCATAAAAAAATAAAAATAAACATAATAAGTCAGATAAGTAAAAGATAAATATAAAATGGTAGAAAGGGCTTTCTAAACGACAGAATTCAATAAATCGGTCTAGAGTGGGTGTTCCGCGCTATACCATCATAAGTATTGTACCAGGACACCGGGTCAGTGTGGGTGTTCCGCGCTATACCAATCGTACAGAAATCCTGGATACAATACATCAAATGTCTCCCTGATATGTACACCTCCAATATCGCCCTCTATCTTAGATTTTAACAATAATATAGTTGTTATATTTCAATTTATTTTATGCTTTTAAAAGTGAATGATCCTTAAAATAAAATATTTTTATACTGTAAGATAAATCAACAGCGTTACTTTTAGATTTTAGACTCTAAAATTCATCCACATACTTAGCTTATTAGTTCATTTCAAAATATATTAAAATAATGAACCAGATACATATAGTGCACTAAAACTATTAAATTATATTATAATGTATATTCTTATCTAATAATCATAAATTTTTAATTTCAGATTAATTTTTCTCTCCCTTTTATATAAACCCCAAATTTTAAATATGATACAACTAATATACCATATATTTTTTTGAAATTTTAACATTTAAATAAAAATTAATCCACTTTGTGGAGTGCTCCTAGAGAGAGGAGAGAACCTACCTGTGATAGATAGATAGACGACAAGTAATGTTGCCAGGACTTTGAAGCCCCAGAGACAAATTAATTACATTTATCTTTAAACATATATTAAAGCATATAAAAGAAAACATTACTATATTTAGAATATTTATTTTTTGTATATTTTTGTGCGGCTTAACTTAACTTATCTTCCGGCAAACAATTTAAGAAGAATTTCTACTATCTACGTACGAGGTTATTTGTAGGGTAGCGAGAATGGCCGAGTAGTTACGATTGGGTATAATAGTATATATATTGCTATGTATATACGTACATGTAGTTCAAAGTCAAAACCGAGATTGAGGGAGAGGCAATATAATAACTAAAAGGATAAACAAGGATCTACAAGACACCAAACAGAAAACTAAAGATTGAGGAACACGAACCCCACACAAACCGAGAGTGAACTTACTGGCTTACTGGGAGGGTAAGCAATTCCTGCTCCACTAGTGGCACCCGCTGTGTTACTCTTGTTATAAACTCGATGATAAGTCATGAATAAGGAAAGGACTTAAATAAAATTACGACCAATGGAACATATCCGTGGTCATTTGTGATACAGATATTCCATAACGATTAACCAGGTCGTGATGGCGACCATAAAACGTGCGAAATGATGACTTCAACTTAACCACTAGGAACCCTTGGTTCACTAGCTTCATTATTAGCAGCAACGATCTATCAAGGAAATCATGATAGGACCCACAAGCTCTGGAATATTGTATCAACTGAGAGATATATACTCCATATGCAGGTGCTGCTGGAATGTTGCTACATATGAATGGAAAGTTCACAATGGGAAAATTGAAATCATCTCTTTTGTCGTAAAGTTTCTTTCTTAACCTTAAGTCATGTTGCATGTGTAGGTCAAGGTATGAAGCATACCTAGCTGTATCTGTGGTATCCTTTATTTCAATCTCAATGGGATAGATGTGATCAATAAAATCACCAAACTTACAATTATTCAGTGAAAAGACATAATCTATATAGCGGAACGTGAAATTAAAGGATCGGGTTAGCTTCTTTTCGTTTTTCTTGAGAATCCCCTCTATGATGCTTGCCTCGTACGAACGAAGGGACAAGTCTGCTAGAAGTGGAGCACAATTGGTACCCATAGGAATGCCGACTGTCTATTGAAAATCATGCTCACTAAACATAGCAAATATGTTGTCAATCAAAAACTCAAACTTTTGATGATATCAGTTTCAAAGAACTTTTTGGTAGAATCAGAGTGGTTTGTTTTTTTACAAAGTAAGATTTGTACATTCCGAAGACACTGTATTTGTGTCTACGTTGGCCATTCAGTTCGACTAATTTAGGAATCCAGTAGAGTTACGGAAGATCCAGCTCTTCATCATTCGTTGAAATTTCAAAGGAACACTAAACAGAAATGGCAGCCGACATATTTGTATTGTTTGTATAATTTACGACTGGTATGCATGCGTTGTGCCCTGCTACATCATTACATACTAGAGAACCGCGGGGATTTGGGTCATGTCGTGTGATGATTGGTACTGACCCCTGTGAGCATAGATAACTAATTATTCTCATAATTTCATTAAATAAATCCATGCATTTTTTTTTAAATATTGTGTTTTTCATACCAATCAAATTTATATATCTATTATGGGAATGTATACGTGTGTGTAACAATAACAGTTTTTCCGTGTGAAATATGTTCGTTTTCGGGAAAAAAAAATAATGCGAAAATGTTCCGAAGGTTGTGAAATTTATTCCAGAATAAAATTCACATGAATTAAATTTGTTTCAAAATAAACTTCACATACATATAAAATGTCTTCCCATATTTATTATTGAAAAGCTTTCAATAATTTATTCTAATATGATGATTGCTAATAATGAGGGTAAATTATTTTCGTGATTTCATAAATAAATCCACGCCATTTTTAAGGGAAAGTTTTGAAGACACCAAAGGGATAATCAGAAGCTGTAAATCAAACACAATGGTCAAAATAAAAAGGACAAAAAGATCAACAATGATTTACCAAACATTACACAGAAAACTGAAGATTGAGTAACATGAACCCACTTAAAAGCGGGGTTTAGCTCGGGTGAATATTAATAATCTACTCTTTGGTGATTCTAACCTCCCAGATTGTGAAAATGAAAGTAGTTTCCTTGTAATTCAAAATTTTATAATAAAATCTAAACGTTTTACACCTATAATATAAATGTATCATGCTTTTACTTGTTGCAAAATATTAGATCTGTCATTTTATTGTTCATTGTAAAAATTGTCACCCTTTCACTTCATATGCTTATTTAAACAAATGTGTGTATTATTAATGTGCATGTCCTAACCATCTTACATGTATTTTTCTTTTCTTTTCTTTTTTGATATCTGGGAGAAGAATTTATATAAGTGCTGCGTCACTTGTTTTCTGATCCCTATGTATGTACTATTTGTTATAACTCATGCCATTTATTCAATAAATATTGCTTACACTAACTCGGGTGCTTTGGAAGGGTTAGTAGTTCCTGCTCCACTAATGACACCGTCGTGTTGCTGTTAAATGATATGGAAATCGTTTTGGACACCATACGTAAATAAATACAACTATCATAAACAAAGCATAAACCCCAACAAATGGGGATTAAGACGAATCGCACATCGTGGTCTTTACGCGGAAATATTGTGCTTATTTATACAATTAATGTATTTATGATGAGAGTGTGTGTATCGGGGGCGAATTCAGGGCGCGCGCACCCCTTAAAATTGGAAAAAAATATGATTTTTTGGCTTAAAATCGTGATTTTTTTCACACGATATACCCCAAAATTTTTCGCGCCTCCCTCTGCTAGGCGCAATTTTTTTAAGTGCGCCCCCCCCCCCCCCTATCTTGAAATCCTGGATCCGCCCCTGTGTATTACACATGCATTATCATGCACTGACCTGAGATACTGGTATAATATATTTTATATAATTTCAAGTGTTTTGTATGTGATAATCTAATATTTATATTACAGCGGCAATATTGAATAACAGTTTATTTCAATTCTGCAATTGATCTAATGAATATTTATGCAATCATGCATACACATCAAGTAGATATTTTTTTTGTAGCTGTTTAATATTCAGCACGATCCATGGATTTCGTCATTTGAATGTGAGTGACGTAAACAATAATCGAATTCACATCAAAATGTTAACTCAATAGGAATTTTAAAGTGACTTTAAACATATTCATGACTTTGCATTCCTTATATAAAGTAAGTTTAACAAAGGGAACAAATGGCCACAATATGGAACATATTTCATCAGGTATGGAACTTTTTTTTCACAACCATGGAACATATTTCAGCAGGTAGCATATGAAAAAAATACTAGCTTTTCCTTAATTATTTTTTTGGTGAAATGAGTTCCTCCAGAATCTATTCCACACAAAATTTGTTCCAGGGGAACCTTTTTCAAAGGAACATTTTTTGGGGGTTCACAAATGCCAAAAAATATTTGTTGTTCAATTGTTCAATTAAAAGAAAAGATATGAATGTAAATGAACACGAGAGACTATCCAACATTACACTTAGACACGAATTAAAGCAAAGGAACATATTGGAGTAAGAAACGATATGGATGTAAATGAACATGAGAGACTAGCCAGCATTACACCGAGACATTAATTAAAGTAAAGGAACAGCTTTTAGTAAGAAACGATATGGATGTAAATGAACATGACAGACTACCTAACATTACACTTTAACACAAATTAAAGTAAAGGAACAACTTGTAATAAGACAGGATATGGATGTAAATGAATATGAGAGACTAGCCAGCATTACACCCAGACACAAATTAAAGTAAATGAACTGCTTTTAGTAAGAAAGGATATGGATGTAAATGAACATGACAGACTATCCAACATTACACCCAGACACAAATTAAAGTAGATGAACAGCTTGTAGTAAGAAAGGGTATGGATGCAAATGAACATGACAGACTATCCAACATTACACCCAGACACAAATTAAAGTAAATGAACAGCTTGTAGTAAGAAAGGGTATGGATGTAAATGAACATGACAGACTATCCAACATTACACCCAGACACAAATTAAAGTAAATGAACAGCTTGTAGTAAGAAAGGGTATGGATGTAAATGAACATGACAGACTATCCAACATTACACCCAGACACAAATTAAAGTAAATGAACAGCTTGTAGTAAGAAAGGGTATGGATGTAAATGAACATGACAGACTATCCAACATTACACCCAGACACAAATTAAAGTAAATGAACAGCTTGTAGTAAGAAAGGGTATGGATGTAAATGAACATGACAGACTATCCAACATTACACCCAGACACAAATTAAAGTAAATGAACAGCTTGTAGTAAGAAAGGATATGGATGTAAATGAACATGACAGACTATCCAACATTACACCCAGACACAAATTAAAGTAAATGAACAGCTTGTTGTAAGAAAGGATATGGATGTAAATGAACATGACAGACTATCCAACATTACACCCAGACACAAATTAAAGTAAATGAACAGCTTGTAGTAAGAAAGGATATGGATGTAAATGAACATGACAGACTATCCAACATTACACCCAGACACAAATTAAAGTAAATGAACAGCTTGTAGTAAGAAAGGATATGGATGTAAATGAACATGAGAGACTATCCAACATTACACCCAGACACAAATTAAAGTAGATGAACAGCTTGTAGTAAGAAAGGATATGGATGTAAATGAACATGACAGACTATCCAACATTACACCCAGACACAAATTAAAGTAGATGAACAGCTTGTAGTAAGAAAGGATATGGATGTAAATGAACATGACAGACTATCCAACATTACACCCAGACACAAATTAAAGTAAATGAACAGCTTGTAGTAAGAAAGGGTATGGATGTAAATGAACATGACAGACTATCCAACATTACACCCAGACACAAATTAAAGTAAATGAACAGCTTGTAGTAAGAAAGGATATGGATGTAAATGAACATGACAGACTATCCAACATTACACCCAGACACAAATTAAAGTAAATGAACAGCTTGTAGTAAGAAAGGATATGAATGTAAATGAACATGACAGACTATCCAACATTACACCCAGACACAAATTAAAGTAAATGAACAGCTTGTAGTAAGAAAGGATATGGATGTAAATGAACATGACAGACTATCCAACATTACACCCAGACACAAATTAAAGTAAATGAACAGCTTGTAGTAAGAAAGGATATGGATGTAAATGAACATGACAGACTATCCAACATTACACCCAGACACAAATTAAAGTAAATGAACAGCTTGTAGTAAGAAAGGATATGGATGTAAATGAACATGACAGACTATCCAACATTACACCCAGACACAAATTAAAGTAAATGAACAGCTTGTAGTAAGAAAGGATATGGATGTAAATGAACATGACAGACTATCCAACATTACACCCAGACACAAATTAAAGTAAATGAACAGCTTGTAGTAAGAAAGGATATGGATGTAAATGAACATGACAGACTATCCAACATTACACCCAGACACAAATTAAAGTAAATGAACAGCTTGTAGTAAGAAAGGATATGGATGTAAATGAACATGACAGACTATCCAACATTACACCCAGACACAAATTAAAGTAAATGAACAGCTTGTTGTAAGAAAGGATATGGATGTAAATGAACATGACAGACTATCCAACATTACACCCAGACACAAATTAAAGTAAATGAACAGCTTGTAGTAAGAAAGGATATGGATGTAAATGAACAGGACAGACTATCCAACATTACACCCAGACACAAATTAAAGTAAATGAACAGCTTGTAGTAAGAAAGGATATGGATGTAAATGAACATGACAGACTATCCAACATTACACCCAGACACAAATTAAAGTAGATGAACAGCTTGTAGTAAGAAAGGGTATGGATGTAAATGAACATGACAGACTATCCAACATTACACCCAGACACAAATTAAAGTAGATGAACAGCTTGTAGTAAGAAAGGGTATGGATGTAAATGAACATGACAGACTATCCAACATTACACCCAGACACAAATTAAAGTAAATGAACAGCTTGTAGTAAGAAAGGATATGGATGTAAATGAACATGACAGACTATCCAACATTACACCCAGACACAAATTAAAGTAGATGAACAGCTTGTTGTAAGAAAGGATATGGATGTAAATGAACATGACAGACTATCCAACATTACACCCAGACACAAATTAAAGTAGATGAACAGCTTGTTGTAAGAAAGGGTATGGATGTAAATGAACATGACAGACTATCCAACATTACACCCAGACACAAATTAAAGTAGATGAACAGCTTGTTGTAAGAAAGGGTATGGATGTAAATGAACATGACAGACTATCCAACATTACACCCAGACACAAATTAAAGTAGATGAACAGCTTGTAGTAAGAAAGGGTATGGATGTAAATGAACATGACAGACTATCCAACATTACACCCAGACACAAATTAAAGTAAATGAACAGCTTGTAGTAAGAAAGGATATGGATGTAAATGAACATGACAGACTATCCAACATTACACCCAGACACAAATTAAAGTAAATGAACAGCTTGTAGTAAGAAAGGATATGGATGTAAATGAACATGACAGACTATCCAACATTACACCCAGACACAAATTAAAGTAAATGAACAGCTTGTAGTAAGAAAGGATATGGATGTAAATGAACATGACAGACTATCCAACATTACACCCAGACACAAATTAAAGTAGATGAACAGCTTGTTGTAAGAAAGGGTATGGATGTAAATGAACATGACAGACTATCCAACATTACACCCAGACACAAATTAAAGTAGATGAACAGCTTGTAGTAAGAAAGGGTATGGATGTAAATGAACATGACAGACTATCCAACATTACACCCAGACACAAATTAAAGTAAATGAACAGCTTGTAGTAAGAAAGGATATGGATGTAAATGAACATGACAGACTATCCAACATTACACCCAGACACAAATTAAAGTAAATGAACAGCTTGTAGTAAGAAAGGATATGGATGTAAATGAACATGACAGACTATCCAACATTACACCCAGACACAAATTAAAGTAAATGAACAGCTTGTAGTAAGAAAGGATATGGATGTAAATGAACATGACAGACTATCCAACATTACACCCAGACACAAATTAAAGTAAATGAACAGCTTGTAGTAAGAAAGGATATGGATGTAAATGAACATGACAGACTATCCAACATTACACCCAGACACAAATTAAAGTAAATGAACAGCTTGTAGTAAGAAAGGATATGGATGTAAATGAACATGACAGACTATCCAACATTACACCCAGACACAAATTAAAGTAAATGAACAGCTTGTAGTAAGAAAGGATATGGATGTAAATGAACATGACAGACTATCCAACATTACACCCAGACACAAATTAAAGTAAATGAACAGCTTGTTGTAAGAAAGGATATGGATGTAAATGAACATGACAGACTATCCAACATTACACCCAGACACAAATTAAAGTAAATGAACAGCTTGTAGTAAGAAAGGATATGGATGTAAATGAACATGACAGACTATCCAACATTACACCCAGACACAAATTAAAGTAGATGAACAGCTTGTTGTAAGAAAGGGTATGGATGTAAATGAACATGACAGACTATCCAACATTACACCCAGACACAAATTAAAGTAAATGAACAGCTTGTAGTAAGAAAGGATATGGATGTAAATGAACATGACAGACTATCCAACATTACACCCAGACACAAATTAAAGTAGATGAACAGCTTGTAGTAAGAAAGGGTATGGATGTAAATGAACATGACAGACTATCCAACATTACACCCAGACACAAATTAAAGTAAATGAACAGCTTGTAGTAAGAAAGGATATGGATGTAAATGAACATGACAGACTATCCAACATTACACCCAGACACAAATTAAAGTAAATGAACAGCTTGTAGTAAGAAAGGATATGGATGTAAATGAACATGACAGACTATCCAACATTACACCCAGACACAAATTAAAGTAAATGAACAGCTTGTAGTAAGAAAGGATATGGATGTAAATGAACATGACAGACTATCCAACATTACACCCAGACACAAATTAAAGTAAATGAACAGCTTGTAGTAAGAAAGGATATGGATGTAAATGAACATGACAGACTATCCAACATTACACCCAGACACAAATTAAAGTAAATGAACAGCTTGTAGTAAGAAAGGATATGGATGTAAATGAACATGACAGACTATCCAACATTACACCCAGACACAAATTAAAGTAAATGAACAGCTTGTAGTAAGAAAGGATATGGATGTAAATGAACATGACAGACTATCCAACATTACACCCAGACACAAATTAAAGTAAATGAACAGCTTGTTGTAAGAAAGGATATGGATGTAAATGAACATGACAGACTATCCAACATTACACCCAGACACAAATTAAAGTAAATGAACAGCTTGTAGTAAGAAAGGATATGGATGTAAATGAACATGACAGACTATCCAACATTACACCCAGACACAAATTAAAGTAGATGAACAGCTTGTAGTAAGAAAGGATATGGATGTAAATGAACATGACAGACTATCCAACATTACACCCAGACACAAATTAAAGTAGATGAACAGCTTGTTGTAAGAAAGGATATGGATGTAAATGAACATGACAGACTATCCAACATTACACCCAGACACAAATTAAAGTAGATGAACAGCTTGTTGTAAGAAAGGATATGGATGTAAATGAACATGACAGACTATCCAACATTACACCCAGACACAAATTAAAGTAAATGAACAGCTTGTTGTAAGAAAGGATATGGATGTAAATGAACATGACAGACTATCCAACATTACACCCAGACACAAATTAAAGTAAATGAACAGCTTGTTGTAAGAAAGGATATGGATGTAAATGAACATGACAGACTATCCAACATTACACCCAGACACAAATTAAAGTAAATGAACAGCTTGTAGTAAGAAAGGATATGGATGTAAATGAACATGACAGACTATCCAACATTACACCCAGACACAAATTAAAGTAGATGAACAGCTTGTTGTAAGAAAGGATATGGATGTAAATGAACATGACAGACTATCCAACATTACACCCAGACACAAATTAAAGTAAATGAACAGCTTGTTGTAAGAAAGGATATGGATGTAAATGAACATGAGAGACTATCCAACATTACACCCAGACACAAATTAAAGTAAATGAACAGCTTGTTGTAAGAAAGGATATGGATGTAAATGAACATGACAGACTATCCAACATTACACCCAGACACAAATTAAAGTAAATGAACAGCTTGTTGTAAGAAAGGATATGGATGTAAATGAACATGACAGACTATCCAACATTACACCCAGACACAAATTAAAGTAAATGAACAGCTTGTAGTAAGAAAGGATATGGATGTAAATGAACATGACAGACTATCCAACATTACACCCAGACACAAATTAAAGTAGATGAACAGCTTGTTGTAAGAAAGGATATGGATGTAAATGAACATGACAGACTATCCAACATTACACCCAGACACAAATTAAAGTAAATGAACAGCTTGTAGTAAGAAAGGATATGGATGTAAATGAACATGACAGACTATCCAACATTACACCCAGACACAAATTAAAGTAAATGAACAGCTTGTAGTAAGAAAGGGTATGGATGTAAATGAACATGACAGACTATCCAACATTACACCCAGACACAAATTAAAGTAAATGAACAGCTTGTTGTAAGAAAGGATATGGATGTAAATGAACATGACAGACTATCCAACATTACACCCAGACACAAATTAAAGTAAATGAACAGCTTGTAGTAAGAAAGGATATGGATGTAAATGAACATGACAGACTATCCAACATTACACCCAGACACAAATTAAAGTAGATGAACAGCTTGTTGTAAGAAAGGATATGGATGTAAATGAACATGACAGACTATCCAACATTACACCCAGACACAAATTAAAGTAAATGAACAGCTTGTAGTAAGAAAGGGTATGGATGTAAATGAACATGACAGACTATCCAACATTACACCCAGACACAAATTAAAGTAAATGAACAGCTTGTTGTAAGAAAGGATATGGATGTAAATGAACATGACAGACTATCCAACATTACACCCAGACACAAATTAAAGTAAATGAACAGCTTGTAGTAAGAAAGGATATGGATGTAAATGAACATGACAGACTATCCAACATTACACCCAGACACAAATTAAAGTAGATGAACAGCTTGTTGTAAGAAAGGATATGGATGTAAATGAACATGACAGACTATCCAACATTACACCCAGACACAAATTAAAGTAAATGAACAGCTTGTAGTAAGAAAGGGTATGGATGTAAATGAACATGACAGACTATCCAACATTACACCCAGACACAAATTAAAGTAAATGAACAGCTTGTAGTAAGAAAGGATATGGATGTAAATGAACATGACAGACTATCCAACATTACACCCAGACACAAATTAAAGTAAATGAACAGCTTGTAGTAAGAAAGGGTATGGATGTAAATGAACATGACAGACTATCCAACATTACACCCAGACACAAATTAAAGTAAATGAACAGCTTGTAGTAAGAAAGGGTATGGATGTAAATGAACATGACAGACTATCCAACATTACACCCAGACACAAATTAAAGTAAATGAACAGCTTGTAGTAAGAAAGGGTATGGATGTAAATGAACATGACAGACTATCCAACATTACACCCAGACACAAATTAAAGTAAATGAACAGCTTGTTGTAAGAAAGGGTATGGATGTAAATGAACATGAGAGACTATCCAACATTACACCCAGACACAAATTAAAGTAAATGAACAGCTTGTTGTAAGAAAGGATATGGATGTAAATGAACATGACAGACTATCCAACATTACACCCAGACACAAATTAAAGTAAATGAACAGCTTGTTGTAAGAAAGGATATGGATGTAAATGAACATGACAGACTATCCAACATTACACCCAGACACAAATTAAAGTAAATGAACAGCTTGTTGTAAGAAAGGATATGGATGTAAATGAACATGACAGACTATCCAACATTACACCCAGACACAAATTAAAGTAAATGAACAGCTTGTAGTAAGAAAGGGTATGGATGTAAATGAACATGACAGACTATCCAACATTACACCCAGACACAAATTAAAGTAAATGAACAGCTTGTAGTAAGAAAGGGTATGGATGTAAATGAACATGACAGACTATCCAACATTACACCCAGACACAAATTAAAGTAAATGAACAGCTTGTAGTAAGAAAGGGTATGGATGTAAATGAACATGACAGACTATCCAACATTACACCCAGACACAAATTAAAGTAAATGAACAGCTTGTAGTAAGAAAGGATATGGATGTAAATGAACATGACAGACTATCCAACATTACACCCAGACACAAATTAAAGTAAATGAACAGCTTGTTGTAAGAAAGGATATGGATGTAAATGAACATGACAGACTATCCAACATTACACCCAGACACAAATTAAAGTAAATGAACAGCTTGTAGTAAGAAAGGATATGGATGTAAATGAACATGACAGACTATCCAACATTACACCCAGACACAAATTAAAGTAAATGAACAGCTTGTAGTAAGAAAGGATATGGATGTAAATGAACATGAGAGACTATCCAACATTACACCCAGACACAAATTAAAGTAGATGAACAGCTTGTAGTAAGAAAGGATATGGATGTAAATGAACATGACAGACTATCCAACATTACACCCAGACACAAATTAAAGTAGATGAACAGCTTGTAGTAAGAAAGGATATGGATGTAAATGAACATGACAGACTATCCAACATTACACCCAGACACAAATTAAAGTAAATGAACAGCTTGTAGTAAGAAAGGGTATGGATGTAAATGAACATGACAGACTATCCAACATTACACCCAGACACAAATTAAAGTAAATGAACAGCTTGTAGTAAGAAAGGATATGGATGTAAATGAACATGACAGACTATCCAACATTACACCCAGACACAAATTAAAGTAAATGAACAGCTTGTAGTAAGAAAGGATATGGATGTAAATGAACATGACAGACTATCCAACATTACACCCAGACACAAATTAAAGTAAATGAACAGCTTGTTGTAAGAAAGGATATGGATGTAAATGAACATGACAGACTATCCAACATTACACCCAGACACAAATTAAAGTAAATGAACAGCTTGTAGTAAGAAAGGATATGGATGTAAATGAACATGACAGACTATCCAATGGATGTAAATGATTGGTTTGGTTTGGTTTGGTTTTATGGTGTCTAACGCCACTTTCAACAATATTGGATGTAAAAGAACATGAGAGACTATCCAACACTACACTTAGACACGAATTAAAGCAAATGAACGGTATGACACCCCATTTAAATGCACATATAAAGATAAGCGAAATAAATGCATTCATCATTTTATTTCATATAAGAGTCAATAACATTTGACTGCATCATTAACTTTTTTTTAATGGCAACAAGATTTTGGTGGGTTTGTGTTATTTATTACTGTTGAATATTAACTAATATAAACGACTCTTTCGCACTAAATTAGATATCTACGTTTTTATTACAGTGCAGGGGCGCCCCCCCCCCCCCCCCTAAAATTGAAAAAAATATGATTTTTTGGCGTAAAATCGTGATTTTTCACACTAAATACCCCAAAAATTTTCGCGCCTCCCTCCGCTCGGCCCAATTTTTTTAAGTACGCCCCCCCCTAACTTGAAATCCTGGATCCGCCCCTGTAGTGTGTTATATTAAATTCGTACTGACATTGATCACACTAGACCTTTTCATGTCGGTTTATAAAATAAAGAAAAGATTACCTAGTTTGTACAGAATATTATCTCCTAAATTAATCGTCATGGTGGTACTATTCAAGACTTCCTACGCCACGATAGAGCTGAAATGCTGCTAAAGTTGGCGTTAAACACCAATTAATCAAAATGTCCTTGACAAATTTAAATACAATACAAACATTTACATTACAACAAATTAAACCTATTTCATTGTTTTTGCTTTAATTCACACTTAAATTGTTTGTCAAAATGTGTTTTACATACAAGTCTAATTATATCTACAGACCGATATTAAAAATAAATGTTTATATTAACTTATAAGGTTACACTGGGCTTATGAACTTTATGGATAACTGCACGTCAAGTTACCGTTTAACAGCGGTCACATGATCATATCTTATTTCAATAAATAAATACAATTAATATATAAGACCATATTATGTGTGTTTATACCGTCCACGTTTAACAATAGTTCAGTTATATTGCATGGCGGTCAATAAGTATTGATCGATGAAACGGGGGTACCCTAAGAAAACCACCGACTGGTGCTCGTTCAGGAAGATATCACTAGTTTAAATTATATTACCAATGGAAGTTGCGGAAGGTGTAGTTATACAAGTCGAAAGAATCTTGGCCAGTAGCCAAGGGTTACGAACTTACTGTCTGCATCACGAGGTGTATCTCAACTCTTGGCTAGCGAAGACGAGTTTGATATGAATTTAATGCTGAAAGGACAATTAAATTTACGTATATAAAAGCTGAAGGATACGATACCAAATGTTCGTAGTGTGAAAACATGGGGTGCGTATCCTGTCCCCGGAGTACCTGTGAGTTTTAGTACGCAACAGACTATTTGATATACTGACTGCAGAAAACATAATAAAATAAGCTGACATTTAAAAATGAAAAACGCCAATACAAGATTGTTCACGGTCACGTATTAATTTATAACGAAGAAAATGGTTTCTTTAAAGAATTGAATTTTTTTGTTTATATTAAAAGTTGCCAATATTCGATGTTTTATACTAATAAAATGTTCTGAACAAGAAGCCAGGTTTAAAACATATGCTATAATGTCGTAATTAGTGAAAAGAATTCGAATGTCTGTTGGTAAAATCGCCATTAACACGACCTAATATTATAAGTCTGCTGCTTTTCCGAAGTTTGCCGAATACTGATAACTTCTATAAATAACCAGGAAGCATGGTGCATGTAAATTCGCTAGAATTAATATAATTTAAGAAATATATCTATGAAATTGGATCCCGGGGTAATCAGTTAATATTATAATATTATAATGGTATTTAGTAAGAATGACACTTAAAATCGGAAATACGTGATAAAATCAATAAAAACAAACCCAAACTCTTGCAAAGGGGCCCGATAAGGGGAAAATTGTAAACAAATTGTATTGCATATTTTTGACAACACTTGAGTTGGATTGATTGTATTTTTTTTAGAAAAAAACAGACATGAAGTTCATTATTTTAGTCCCTAATTTAAAAGAGATATCACCTAGCGTTTTCTCCTGAAAAAAAGAATATATAAAAAAACTACGATGCAATTCTACTGTTAAAATATAATTCGGCCGAAAAAAGATACTAAATTATGCTTACGTGTTGAAAAATGGAGTAGGTCGGTATTTCAATTTTTACATAAAGCTTGCTGAATCCTCCTTTTTGTGTCGTTTTCGTATAGAATCCGTCAATGTTTTTGTTCAATTCCACGCCGGTGATTCGATTTGTGCCATATGCTTTCTTCATCAACAAACAATTTCGCACATGCGAAAACGCTTTCCCGAATGTGTTCACTGTAAGGTCGAATGCATATTGCGCGGGTAAACATTGGATTCTTTACTGGATTCAAGAAAATAAAACAGCGACGTATTTCCTTCGTTCTAGGCTATTTACGTACGATATTATGAAAAATTACAACTGCAATTACTATAAAACATCGAATATTCGCAACTTTTAATATAAAAAAAATAAATTCTGACAACCTGTATGCCTATAACACGATGAACGTCTTTCAAGTATTTGATTAATAATTTCACTAAGGGTAAAAGTGTAAACATTATTTTGAAATAAAGAAAACACAATTATATATGAATAAAGGTCAAACTAGACCATAAGTGAAGTTAGAGCTGTACCGTAATTTCCTAACAACTCAAACCATCAAAATTCTAAGGTCTTTTATGCATCTATTATTCAAAATTTTATTTCGACAAGTTTAATTTTGAGGTTAATTAATGATACTGGTGACATATTTAGAACCTGATGAACATTTCCAATGTCATTTTGGCCTTTTTTATTAAAAGTTTCCAACATTTGTGTTGATCTTATATAGAAAGTTTATGCCATTGGCTTTCAGATAAATGAAATAGTAATAACCTTCACTTGGCCTGAGATGTTATTTTAGCCCCCCCCCCCCCCCCCCCCCCTTTTCTACATGATATAACTGAAATATTGTTGAAAGTGTCGTTAAACACCATAACTGTAACACTAACCGTAACCCTAGCCCTAGCCCTAGCCCTAACCGTAGCCCTAACCCTAGCCCTAACACTAACCCTAGCCCTAGCCCTAACCCTAACCCTAGCCCTAGCCCTAACCGTAGCCCTAACCCTAACCCTAGCCCTAACACTAACCCTAGCCCTAACCGTAGCCCTAACCCTAACCCTAGCCCTAACACTAACCCTAGCCCTAGCCCTAGCCCTAGCCCTAGCCCTAACCCTAGCCCTAGCCCTAGCCCTAACCGTAGCCCTAACCCTAACCGTAGCCCTAACACTAACCCTAGCCCTAGCCCTAGCTCTAACCCTAACCCTAGACCTAGCCCTAACCCTAACTCTAACCCTAACCCTAACCCTAGCCCTAACCCTAGCCCTAACCCTAACCCTAACCCTAGCCCTAGCCCTAGCCCTAGCCCTAACCCTAGCCCTAGCCCTAATCCTAACCCTAGCCCTAACCCTAACCCTAACCCTAGCCCTAGCCCTAGCCCTAAACCCTAGCCCTAACCCTAACCCTAACCTTAACCCTAACCCTAGCCCTAGCCCTAACCCTAATCCTAGCCCTAACCCTAACCCTAGCCCTAACCCTAACCCTAGTCCTAGCCCTAACCCTAACCCTAACCCTAGCCCCCTACTTTTCCTATTTTATTTTAAAGAAAGTCTTGAAGATATTTTATCATATGCGAACAAAGACGCTATATCATTATACCTATTAATGATCTATTTGTATTTCCTAGTTCAAGGTATTTATAATTCTCGGAAAGAAAGTGGTTGACTTCCTAGTTTGATTTGGATCTTAAAATATAAGATTAGATCGGTAATTTCAGACGAAATCATACGTCAAACCATATATCATTTACATAACTTATATATAATTAGCAACAGTTTTTCACCGACATATCTTGTTGGGGTCCGACCTATAATCCGACAGTCCGATAGTCCGACAGTCCGATAGTCCGACGGTCCGATAGTCCGACAGTCCGATAGTCCGACAAATGCTTTATTTCTTTGAAAGTTAACACTATAACATGTGTAATATGGGGCCAGAAACCGAACCATTTACTCACCAAAGAAAGGTCCAGAACATCGGAAACACGATATCATAGACGGACAAACAATTGGCAAGGCCATACAAGAACTAAAAAAAAACCACATATATGAACGACACGGACTCCATAAAAACCTGGATCAAGTCGTGATGAACCGGTAGTGTAAGCATCCCGTATATTTTTTAGTAGCGACTACTTCAGGCTTTATTCAAGTAGCTTGTAGCCGAGTCATCTTGTTCGTTAGAAGGTTTATCATAATGTCCATACAAAATATGGGAATAGCTGTATTTCTCGAGAAAAAAAAATCATATCATTAGGTCTGCATTTCTACAAGACAAATATGTCATATTATATAAGCAAAGGTCATCCCGTCCCCCACCATACACACATATTATAGTCCTCGAAATGAAAATTTGAATTTACTGGTCCGAATCTAATTCTTGAAGTTATTTTTATATAGTTCTAAATAAAAACTGTAAAATTGACTGGTCCTAACAAAGTTTTACTGGTCTTGGACCGGACGACGGTGATCATCGTGAGGACTGCACATATCAGAGGAGGAAAACAAACAAGGCCCTTTGGAATTTGTACCGTTGCATTTTCCACCAAAATCTTGCAAAATTTCCATATTTTTTTCAATATTTATTGTTTTGTATTTAAAAAAACCCCAACATAATATATGTCCTACTGTAGATAAAACACATTAAATAGGGGGAAAAGTATAAAATCATCTATTAATCCTTATGTTACAGGATGATGGATTACAATAACTAATTTTCGGTGAATCCTAATGTATTATGTGTGTAACATTAATGACAAATTTAAATTAATATGATTTCAGAAGAATTTGACTGATGAAAAATGTTCATCCAAACTATAAAATTATATAGTATTTACAGATATATTCCGTATTTGTTTTCCCTTGTATCATTATTTATTATTATTATTATTTTTTTTTTTTTTGCTTGTTTGTTCATTCGCTCGATTCAAGTGGTTGTATTGCTTGCACACAACCAATCAAAAGATTGTGATAAAAGATAAAAGGAATTTGGTGTGTGTGTGGAGGGTGGGGGGGGATACGGTACTCCAATGGTTCTGATAACAGAGGTGTGACTGTAGCAATCTAATCATAATTGGATCTTTCAAATTGATTTTGCTGTCTCGAACAAGGTCATAATTTCTCTATAATCGTCTTGAACAAGGTCAAAAAGAGGAAAAGGTCATGAATTCTCTGTAATTGTCTAGAACATGAAGTTTTCTAATATGTGAAAAAGGCTGTGGCTTGCTTGATTAAAGGTGTTAGAAACACCTGGCTTTGTTTGTAGCTGTAGTCTAGCACGGTAAATATATTGTTAGCCTTTTTGTAAAAAATCAATTAGCAACATTTTAAACATAGAATGTGTTGTTTAAAGAGGCATTAGCTACGATTTTGACCAAAATAATTATATGTTTTGGAAATTGGTAAATAGCTTTAAAATGATGAAATAAAGGTAAATATTTCACATTAAACAGCTTATCGTACCACTTTTCACCTTTTGAGAACGAAAATTACCATCGGTTTATTATTTCCTTGCAAGCAAATAATTTGACCTCGCTTTCTCCGTATGCAACTGACCTTACTAGTGACAGGTAAAAACGAATAATTTGTATTTTGTCGCTTATTAACTGCAAACTTGCATGGTTCTTTGTCCGTAATTAACGCCGACTAAAAGCAGATTCACAGAAAATAAGAAATAAGTGCATTGTTGTACTGATTTAATGACGATTCGGCAAACTCCGTAAACAATGCCGATAATTAATAAGATGGCGTCCATTTCTTGATCGATCTCAAAACACGAGCAGTTGTACCTTTTTCCCCCTGATGCGCGTACATTTCATAACATTTATAAGTTACAGAAACACGTTTTATTAAGGCATATCTGATAGTTTTTATGGGTAACAACAATTCACGATTTTGGCAGATAATTCAATTCAATTCAAAATTTTATTGTCATTAAACAATACAGTTTGTGACAATTATACAAATTATACAAATAAACATGTAACAAAGAGAACATAATGCCCCTTTAAAGAAAGATAGCTTGGTTCATGTTATTTATATTTATTGACTATTTCTGGTGTCTAACATGATTTCCAGATTACACGATGTACAGATTACATGATGTTAATGTCGTTTAATAGTAACACGACGGGTGCCACTAGTGGAGCGTACAAGAACAGCTGATCCTTCCGGGTCACCTGAGTTCATCCCCGTTTTTGTAGGGTTTGTGTTGCCTAATTTTTAGTTTTCATGTAATGATCTGTAGATCATTGTTAGTCCTTTTTGTATAAGCCATTGTATTTTCTATCCTCTTCGATTTACAGCTTCTGATTATAGCCCGTTGGTGTCTTAAAAAAATTGGAAAACATGTTTTTGTTTGAAAGTGACACATTATCATGATACTTTCTAGCTAAAGCTAATATATGGTTGAATAGCAGGAGGGCTGGTGATGATATATGTTATCATGCAATCTTTACACAAATCGTATGATGTAATGGAGAATACACTCCAACTGTAGATTCTTAAAAATAATCAACGAGACACGTAATCATGTTTCGACCCTATATAGATACTAATAGTAATAGTATCTATATAGGGTCGAAACATGCAAATTGTTGTTAACATGAGATTGTATGGATATTGATACGAACAAGTTAAAATAAGAAAAAAGAGATGAAATAATAAAGAAATAAAGAAATTTTATTGTAAATAAATTTGTAAACAGAAAGTTAGAAAAAAAAGGGGGGGGGGGGGGTAAGTCCGTGCCACGAGCGCCTGTGAAAGCACCAAGGGATGGTACCAAATGGAGATTTATTCCAACTTGTGCTTGGTGCAGAATAGACACTCAGTTTATTTGGAAGATTTGCAATAGGCATCAGGGGACGGTGCCACGAAAAGATTTTTTTCCTATGCCCACAGCAAATCATCCAATGAGTCTGAATTTTTATATTATAGAGGAAATTGTATTTGAACCCAGTCTTAATCATATACTGACAAAGAGCCTAAAGTATTATATAATTTTCATTATTCAATATCCATAACAATCTATTGTTATCTAAATTATTAATGTTTTGACAGATCAATGTAATCTGATCATTAAGTTCTGCTCTTTCCTGGGTATATTTTACACATTTAAAAAGATAATCAATTTCATCATCAATTTCCCCTGTGTTACACCTGTGACAGACACGATTCTGTGGGAGCACTCAATTTGCAGTTGGAGTGTATTCTCTTAAGCCCGGTATACACGATACAAGTTTTGCATCCAAGTCTCCATTCAAGTTTTTTGATCGTGTATACCATACAAGAAACTTGAATCCAAAAACTTGAATGGTATTGGATGGAATAGAAATGCATCCTATTTTTCTTTCAACTTGGATGGAACTTGGATGGAGATTGACCAATCAGAAGACAGAATCCTTATCAGCATCAATTTGTGAATGTAAATAATAACAACTACACGCGTTGTGCAAATATGGCGGGAAAAGAGGAAACTCCAAAATGCAGGAAAAAGACAGTCACATGGACTAATGAAATGATTGAAGGTCTAATAGACTTCATGGAAATACATCCCATCGTCGCCTTCGAAGCCATTTACGAGCCCATGTTGACCTTTTTTTGGAGCTTAATCTCCTTCGCAGTACAATTGTACATAATAATGCAATACAAAGGGAAGCACCCTGCTCTCCTCCCAAAAATGCCATTTTGTTTGTTGTATTTCCCGCCAAAATTTGTGTGTATTCATCAAAATTTCTTGCATCGTGTATACACAAACTTGAATTCAAGTTTTCTTGAATGGAGACTTGGATGCAAAACTTGCATCGTGTATACCGGGCTTTACAAATAATACATTTCCATCTGCAACAGTGTTTTCATTTTATATTTTTACCTTTTTAATGTTCAGAAAGCTAAATAAGCCACAATTAACAACAATTAATTAACAAAATTTTATCGGCATTCGTGCTTTCGATTCTCGTTTATATTTAGATATTTCAAGGTGTTTCAAGTGAAAAGAATCGTCTATATTTAGATATTTCAAGGTCTTTAAAAGCCCAGCAGTGGCTCTATACTCAAGAATCCCAAAATATGTACATCACGTTTTTAAACCTAAAACAGTAAAAGGTTAAAGTTCATATATTCAAGAACAAAAGAATAAACTGTCAAATTATCTACTGTTCGAACAATAGGGTGACGTCAGAGAAATGTATTATAAGTTTGCGAATGCTTATAATTACTATTGTAAAGAAAGGCAGATATCCAAGTATAAATATACTGAAGCTTAATTATAAATATCATATTACTGATCATTTAAAATTGGCTTCAACATTGTATAGTTATAATGTAGATAGATACAGATCTCGTCAATGGTGTCATTTGTATAGTAAGTTGGTCTGTCAATGGAGATACAGTCAAACCTGTATTAAGAGGTCACTTTCAGGACAAAGAAAAAAGTGGTCTTTTAAGACAGGGCACCTCTTAAACGAGGTTCAATTCATATGAAATTTTCTATGACAGGACATGAAAAAGGTGACCTTTTAATAGAGGTGACTTCATGGTCTATCTCGGTGCTGAACTACCCCCTAATGGTCATTCCTGTTATTATAATGAGACAACAGCCTCCCCCCTTTCCGTATAGTTATAATGTAGATGGATACAGATCTCATCAATGGTGTCATTTGTCTAGTAAGTAGCTCTATCCATGGAGGTTTTATACCTTCCTGGTCTATCTCAGTGCTGAACTAACCCCTCCCTACTGGTCATTCCTGTTATATTATAATAACGCGACCCCCCCCCCCCCCCTTTTACCCCGTGCTTCACACTTCTGTACAGTTAAATGGGTTTTGTGTGAACGGTATCCTTGCCCGGAATTTTAACTGTACAGAAGTGTTTGCAAAACTGACGGGTTTCCACGCAATGAATATATGCTAACAATGAAGTCTGATATGTCCAGGCCCATCGGTGAACTACTTGGTTTTATTAGTTTTCCTTTTTCTTAGATTGTACAACTGCATAAACCTACCTCGAGGCGAAGTTCAAGTATCCGTGCGTACGTAGCCATCCACCCGTGACCTATTAATGTGGAGCCATTGAAGATGAAGCTCATTTTATTTTAAAATGTAAAGTAAATCAGAATCTGAGAGAATCTCTGTTTAATAATATTGAATTATATAATAAAAAAAATTTCTTAAACTTTTCTGATGAACAAAAGTGAGTATATTTACTAAATCCTGCTTCCATATGACATGTTAGAGTTATTGGCTTCTATTTGAAACAGTCATTAGAACTGAGGACAGAAGTCTTATTGGGACATAAATAACTCATTATGTTTGTCATTTTTATTGTTTTTTTTCCATACACACAATTGTTTGTTTGTTTGTATTTGTCACAGACATGTTTATATATGTTTAATGACAATAAAGTTATTATTATTATTATTTATATAAAAGTCATAATGTGTTATGGAAACGGAGAAACCCGCAAATTTTACTGATATATATGGTATTATATTTAAAATTTGATTTACCTGAATAAAAGCATTACATGGATTGTCAGGTACGTGCTGTTAAAATTCCCAGTAGCTAATATTATGATACTGTATCCCGGTGTAGTAGTTTTTATTACTAACATGCAATCGTACAGAAATTTTCTATTTATAGTCACGATTGCGAAATTTTTGGCGGTGACTTTTAAAAAAGAATCACGTTTACAAATGACGGTTTCGGTTCATACAACTAGTAATAGAAGTTAGAATAAATTATTGATTAAAATAATAATAATAATAATAATAATAACTTTATTGTCATTAAACATATATAAACATGTCTGACAAATACAAACAAACAAACAATTGTGTGTATGGTATAAAAAAAAAAAATATAAAGGACAAACATACTGAGTTATTTATGTCGCAATAATAATAATTAGGCTTAGAAAAAAAAATGTAGATAACAGGTTGACAGTATAAAATGGCCATTTTACTTACGACAAATATTTGTTAATAAATAAAGCTTGATAAAGGTGCCTACCACACAATGAAGAACTCAATAAACAATACTTGAATATGGTATTATAAATGTAAAAAAAGAAATAAAACATGAATTACTTTAATAGAAAATTTTATTTCTACATACATTTCAGAAAACACAGAATTACTGTATGACAAAATTATGGCTTTACAAAACTATGAAAGCATAATACGACCATTTCGTATTTTCGTCTAAAAGTTGCACCTTTTCATTTTTACAAAGTAAAAAGTAAGATGAAATTATATCGCGTTTTCTACGTTAGAAGAGTAAATAGTGGGTGGTTCGGTATTTGCTGCTTCTCTGCTTAGCACGCAGCATTAAGGAGAAAGAGCAAAGACTCGGAATCAGGATAATGTGTCCGAGTGTGGCGACATGTCTTTCCGCGGACTATTGTTTCAGTGAACTAGCACTATACAAATCCAGCTGAGTGTGTTGATCTATTAGTAGGTGGACATTATCATCATCTCATCGAAACGTAATTTGTTCTCAGCACGATATGACTGAACAATTGCTCATTTCTCAATCAATCAATCAATCAATCAATCAATCAATCAATCAATCAATCAATCAATCAATCAATCAATCAATCAATCAATCAATCAATCAATCAATCAATCAATCAATCAATCAATCAATCAATCAATCAATCAATCAATCAATCAATCAATCAATCAATCAATCAATCAATCAATCAATCAATCAATCAATCAATCAATCAATCAATCAATCAATCATACTCTTAAATGAGTGTGAAACGGTCCCTAGCCAACACATAAGCGATACTGTATACGTCTCATTCTCTATCCAGAGTTGTCGTTCCTGCTACGCTAGAGTTTAGCGTAGCAGGAACGACAACTCTGGATAGATAATGTATGCATACGTCTGTCAATAAACACTACATCAAGGCATCTTTGACGTTTTGATGTTATTTGTGTACAGAAATGTATTTCCCTGATGCGGGGGTTATCAACAAGAAAACAAAATACGGGTGAAATAATATAACAAATACCGTCATCAATGTGCCCGACATTTTACTTCACAAGTGTCTAGTACCGTGGAGTATCTTTATAGATATAAGTTTCCACAGTTAAAGAGTGATCGCGGAATTAAAACCTTTTAATATATAACACAACAATAACACGATATAACCGTTGTTATGATGACTTGACAACATAAAACAATGGGCAATTAAAAAGAAAATAGGAAACAAACATTTCTTTTAAGGGAGCGACCATTTCACTTTTAGAAGAGGGAGCGACCATTTCACTTTTAGAGGAGGGAGGGTATGCTTTTCCCCACGGAACCCCATAAAAAAATCATTCTTTTATAAGCCATGCCGAATTCAGTGTTGATTTTTTTTTAATCTAAAGCCAAAATCAGTCCAGGTTATCCCCCTTTCCGAGTTAAATGACATAGCATTATTACATTTGTTTAGTAACGTATATAAACTTACGTATCTAATGTATTACATGTATTGATCATATTTCAATGAACTTTATCCACGTCGTCTGATGGAGTCTATTACAATAGTCTACATGACCGACAAATAACAAGTGGGCTATCAGATAAATAACAACTGGACTATGCTAACAATGAAAAAATACCAGCTGTCACGTTTTTCTATAGGCGTTTGGCCTATATCCCATATCTAATTTGTCAAATATAATCAATGCAAGGTCACTTTGACAAAAATATCCAGGAATGTGTAAATATTTATGTCAAAATATTAAAAATAAAGTATGACCTGTCAAAATATTAAAAATAAAGTATGACCTGCCTTAGTTTCCCCTGTCTTGTCAATCAGTTATAGATTCTAAATAATACTGTAAATGTTTTGTGTCATGCATATTCCGCGGTCCGTGCAGAATTTTCATTCACAAAAACAATCGACGCACTCTCATGTCGGACATGATGGACGAGGGCGATATTCATCGGAAGACAGTCTAAAACGTACAAAGGAGGGATTTCCCATATGTACTTGAGCAACAAAAACATTAAACATTACTGCATTGAAGGTAGGATTTTGTTCCCCTATTTTTATCACTGAACCGAAGTGTCATTGAACGCACGCCTTTTCAAAAATAAACAAAAATATTAAATGTGGTAAAAAGACAATGATTTTTACTAACTTTTAATTAAATTTTGAGTTATTTATCTGATTAGTTGAAGTTAAGAGTTAAGGTAATTTTTTACACTTTGATTATTTTTTAATTTTGATTTTTGACATTTTATTTGAGAAATCGTTAACTGTGAAATTCATAAAATTGTCAGATTATCGTTTGCGTAATTGATGATTAGAGTCAAGGTTAAAAGTTTAAGATAAACAAACAGACTGCAGACAGTTTGTATTGCTACTTAATTAAGAGTCTAATGTCGTCTGCAAATAGAAATAGAAAGTAGAAGGCGATATCTCATCACTTGGCGTTCGTCGTGTGTTTTGTGGAATACTCTTTTTATGGTTTAAAAAGTTTCGAGTTGCTGTTTTGAAGGAAAAGTATTTGGCTAGCTAGCTGAAATCAGGGGAAAATATTGGATCATATGTATGGTCGTTTCCGGCTAGTGTCGTCATGCTGTACCATAACACATGGTAAATAAGAAGTTATAGTACGGTATGACGTCACTAACCTGGAAGTTATAGTACAGGTTGGCTCCTCCCTTCAAGCTTCTTTCTGATTTATAGAATGGACATGCCCTATTGAAAACACACAATAAACATAGAGGGGCCGTCGGTTCGAATCCCGCTCAGGACGAGATGTACAGCATTATGTAATAAAGTTTGTCAGTGACTTGCGGCAGGTCGGTGGTTTTCTCGGGGTACTCTGATTTCCTCCACCAATAAAACTGACCGTCTCGATATAACTGAAATATTCTTGAAAGTGACGTTAAACACCATAAACCAAACCAAACAATAAACATAGACACGGTTCTAATATCAGACAGGAATCATCATCTTTATTAAAAGGTATAATTTTGTTCCAAAATTGTTCACCTGGCGCTGTAGCAACCAATCACTCACTCCTGACATTGCAGGATAAACATAATATACGTACATTATCACAGGCGCTCGTGGCATGGACTTACCACCTCCCCCCTTTTTTTCAAACTTTCTGTTTACAAATTTTTTTCAATAAAATTTCTTTATTTATTTATTATTTCATCTCTTTTTCCTTATTTTAACTTGTTCGTGTCAATATTCATACAATCTTATGTTAACAACAACTTGCATGTGTCGACCCTATATAGATACTAATAATCCAGGGTCGACACAAGCAAGTTGTTGTTAACATAAGATTGTATGAATATTGACACGAACAAGTTAAAATAAGGAAAAAGAGATGAAATAATAAAGAAATAAAGAAATTTTATTGAAAATAAATTTGTAAACAGAAAGTTTAAAAAAAAAGGGGGGGGGTGGCAAGTCCGTGCCACGAGCGCCTGTGTACATTATAGGTAAAAATGAAATTGATTTGCAATCACAACGAAACATGCTAGAAATGCTCGCCGCCAAATGTCGGCTCAACTACATGTACCTGTTTCTAAGCTTGTAAAAGATACATTTCATATTTCCCGACAATGTACATATATTGTATATTTATTTGATAATGGAGACAGATATGACACTTACTGTAACCAATTATAACCCGTTTCTTCTTTAGATTTCGTTCTGCGATAATAAATTACTAAAAGAAGCAAATGATTGAAATATTACAGATTTCCTGGACAAAATCAATACAAGTGTAAGATTATTGATATATCTATAAATAATGGCCCACTTATTACTTTATTATAGGTTCATAGAGTCTCCCCAGCAGGCCAAGGAAAAAAATATATAATCTACCTGTTACCATTGAGAAGAGTTTGAAGATACCAAAGATGTAATCAGAATCTGTAAATAGAAGAAGAACAAACAACACAATGACCAAAAGAAAAAGGACAAAAGGACAAACAACGATCTACAAAACATACACTTAAAACTAAAGATTGAGTAGCATGAACCACACTAAAAAGGAGAACACCGGTGGTCCGTTAACATTCACGGGAAAGGTAGAATAGGTAGGTATCAGGGGCGGATCCAGGATTTCAAGTTAGGGGGGCGCACTTAAAAAAATTGCGCCGAGCGGAGGGAGGCTCGAAAATGTTTGGGGTATTTCGTGTGAAAAATCACGATTTTACGCCAAACAATCAAATTTTTTCCAATTTTAGGGGGCGGGGGCGTGCGCCGGGTCGCTAGGATTCGCCTCATCCCAAACCACGGGTTTTGAGTCCAAGACATTCCATGAGAGAGTTTTAAGTGGTAATAAATCACCCGTAGTAAGTCAGGGCTATCAACGATGCAGAGAATCCCATTCAGAAAATATTCTCGAGCACGTGATGATCGTGACACAATGTTTGACCTGAATACACGTAGGTCTTTCTAGATGCACCGTAGGAACTTCCTAACAGTATATTCAAGACTGTTTCTTCCCTGTAATATATATACACCACCGCATGAGGCTTCCTGGTTGTATATAAAAGAGGGTCTTCATGGTATTATATACAATATGGGTCATCTTGCCAGTGTACAAAACTGGGTCTTCTTTGCAGTATTTTCAACACTGGTCTTCTCTGCAGTATATACAAATGTATATACAACATGCATTTTCATGATAGTATATACAATATCGGGTCTTCTTGGCAGTATATACAAAACTGCATGATACAGCAATGAGTCTCCTTGGTAATACAATCAAACCTGCCCACGTGGTCACCTCTATTAAGCAGTCGCTTGTATTTAAAGAACTTTTTCATATCGTGTCATATAAAATTTCATATGAATGGAACCTCTTTTAAGAGGTCGTCTTGTCTTATAAATAAGGCTACTTTTTCTTTGTCTCAAAGGTGACCTCTTAATACAAGTTTGACTTTAATATAATTATACAAAATTGGGACCCCCTAGCTCAGTCTTCCTGGTAGTATATACAACATTAAGTCTTCTTTGCCGCATAAACAATATTAGGTATTAATTACTGGTCGGTATAAGATAAGATAAGATAAGATAAGATTTTATTGTCCAATCAAGGTCCCAGCAAGGGGCAGAGTCATTACAGTGATTTATATTACACAAAAAAAACAATAAACATTCTAATACACAAATGTAATAAACAGTATACAAACAAGCAATTTGCAGAAATTAGATTGGTACATAAACGAAATGTGTTTCCAACAATGAATTAAGTAATAAACATATCTATGTCTCTGATGAGTATAATATTTGGAAGAGTCCACTGGGCAATTACAAAAAAAAATAAAAATTAATAAATATATATCATTTGTTGATATTTAATAAGTTATTAACTTCTTCTGAACACCGAAATAGAAATAAACCCTTTTATATTTACAAGGGGCTAATTCAATGACAGAAGGCAGATCCAGCGTCCTCCCCATGACCAATGTACATGCATGAGAGCAATGTCATTCATATACAGAGGTCATGAAGGGCCGGTGCCTGAAGGACATTTAGACTGGAAATGATTAAACGAAATGTGTATACAACAATGAATTAAAATTCTTTTTTCCTTCTTTTAAAGCTCTACTGGTGATGAATTAGATATTCAAAATAATTGGGTTTTAAATGACAAAGAACAGAGATCTACAACGGGAAATGAACCAGCACTTGTGATTTATTTTTGTCATTTTGACTTTCTAAAGACAGAGATGTCGCGCATGCCTAACGTGCACTTACAGTCACGGTTTGTTGTCCGCTATAGAACAAAATAGACATTATATTTTCTCGAGTGGTTTTGGAGTTGAATGAGATTAAATCTGAAACATAGTTGTTTCCATGAGATTGAGATTGTAACACACAGTTTGGTACACTACTAAGAAGTGTTTGAAGATATAAGTATTTATCTAATACAAGCAGAGACGTAGCTGCATATACGCTGTCACGCCATGGCATGCACATCGGCAGGTTAAAAAAAAAGAAAAAAAAAGTATTGTTACTTTTAACAGTCTAATTAAATCAGTATAATTAATATATCGCTAATAAGACGTGCTATATATATAGTAACTTTTGTATGGTATAATTATGTGATGGACAAGTCGAGCGGACGCATTGTATACCTTTAAGACGTCAATATCCAGTTGTGGTCCATGCGTTAGAACGCTTACAAAACCAAGGCGATGACCAAGTTTCTTGCATCCATCATGCCGTTTCAATTTATCATAGCTTTGGTAGTAGCGTGACATATTTTACATAGCACTGTTTTATCTGTCAACATTCCTCCAAGATACAGACTACGACATTCTTGAAGCAATCAAAGAATCCAAGACCGTGATTGAAATGCTAAGAGCTGAACGACAGGACTAATCGGTTTAGGATGAGTTGTATCAGTCTGCACTTAACTTAGTCAAATCTTTTGATATATCTGATAGTATGCCCAAGCGATGTGGTAGACAGACTACCAGAGCCAATCACCCCGCGGAAACGTAAAAACAGTTTTGGCGAATTTCTTTGTACTATCCATTTTTGGACAATTTGATTACGAACTTGAATCACGTCTCCTTAAATCGGAAAACCGCTTCCATGCACAGCATCTACTACTCCGTGCTGTAGACAAATTAGCTGATGATCATGTTGCTACAAAATACGAGCCATATCAGGCTGACATTTATTTGTCATTATAGAGGATTTCAGGAGAGAAGTAGCCAGATGGCGAACCCACTGGGTCATTACTAAACGTAATGATTTGCCAACAGCACTTTGTACCACACTTGATTCTGTAAATCCAGTTCTCTATCCTTCTATAGATACAATATTAATAAAACTATGTGTTTTGTTAACCATGCCAGTAGCAAGCGCTACTGCTGAAATGTTATTTAGTGTACTGAGACGTTTGAAAGCTTATGTTAGGTCGACCATGAAGAATGACAGGCTATATTTCCTTGGATTGATGCATATTCACCGAGATTTTGAAGTGGAGGTGTTCGTATCTGCTAAGACACGATGGGCAGATTTTTGACAATTTTAAGAAATTCTTGTCTATCAAAGTCATTAAAATTGTGCTTGATTCTATGTTATATGAAACCCTGAAATGGCCCCAGATCGCACCATTTTGCATCTCGTCAAAGAAAAGCCCAGACCCCCTCCCCATCTCAAGAATTATGGCGTGCACACTATTAAACCTCAGTTTCGCCCCTGACAAGTATCAACATTTGCCTTCTTCTTGATTTGTTTGTGTGTTTTGTCGTTCCATTCTCCGGAAGCAGAAATGATCTGTTTTGATTAAACGAAAAATAAACCATAGCTGTACCCCTCCCTCGACATAGGTGACCTTAGTCGATTTTGGCGATTCTGTTTAGGCCCTTTCGTTTACTTGCTGCCAAAACTTTTAAAATTATTTGGCTTTCCAACCTTAAGACTTTCAGCGTACCCGATGAAGGCTATTCCAGAAACGAGATGTGCGCACTAAATTTGATATCTACGTTTTTATTAGCAGTAGTAGATGATGTCTTCTCTAGGTATATAACCCAGTCCTTTAAACCCTAAAGTATCTGGGCCATTTTATCAGCAGATTAATGAAGTCAAACTATCATATTAATACCTACCTGAAAAGTAAGTCAGAAAATCAGATGAACTACCTAATACGTATATTGGGAGAGCATGGGGATTTTAACCGTGCAAATTTTGGGGAGGCACTCTGGAAAAATGTCATCACTGACGCATGCGGGTGCTGTATGGATGCCATTATCACCCTCTTTTAAAAAAGCTCTCGAAAGCTGGCAATATCGTGCCGCGAAAATAATATTACGTACCAAAATGAATATCCCTAGGTCAGCTCTACTCCTAGAATTAGGGTGGGAACCTATTACTACGTTCATTGACCGATCGAAAGTGTCATACTTTAAAAGACTATCCGAACTTCCTGATAGCAGACTTTGTAAACAGGTTTATAATAAAATGATTATGCTAAATGATACGTTTTGGAACTAGGTTAACGAAATACAATCTATATGCATGGGCTCTGACCACACCAACCAAAATTTCAGTCGTAAGTATGGCTCTATTACTAGAGATAGACTCTTTTTGGACGTAACTAATAAGTATGGCTCTATTACTAGAGATAGACTCTTTTTGGACGTAACTAATAAATATGGCTCTATTACTAGAGATAGACTCTTTTTGGACGTAACTAATAAGTATGGCTCTATTACTAGAGATAGACTCTTTTTGGACGTAACTAATAAGTATGGCTCTATTACTAGAGATAGACTCTTTTTGGACGTAACTAATAAGTATGGCTCTATTACTAGAGATAGACTCTTTTTGGACGTAACTAATAAGTATGGCTCTATTACTAGAGATAGACTCTTTTTGGACGTAACTAATAAGTATGGCTCTATTACTAGAGATAGACTCTTTTTGGACGTAACTAATAAGTATGGCTCTATTACTAGAGATAGACTCCTTTTGGACGTAACTAATAAGTATGGCTCTATTACTAGAGATAGACTCTTTTTGGACGTAACTAATAAGCATGGCTCTATTACTAGAGATAGACTCTTTTTGGACGTAACTAATAAGTATGGCTCTATTACTAGAGATAGACTCTTTTTGGACGTAACTAATAAGTATGGCTCTATTACTAGAGATAGACTCTTTTTGGACGTAACTAATAAGTATGGCTCTATTACTAGAGATAGACTCTTTTTGGACGTAACTAATAAGTATGGCTCTATTACTAGAGATAGACTCCTTTTGGACGTAACTAATAAGTATGGCTCTATTACTAGAGATAGACTCTTTTTGGACGTAACTAATAAGCATGGCTCTATTACTAGAGATAGACTCTTTTTGGACGTAACTAATAAGTATGGCTCTATTACTAGAGATAGACTCTTTTTGGACGTAACTAATAAGTATGGCTCTATTACTAGAGATAGACTCTTTTTGGACGTAACTAATAAGTATGGCTCTATTACTAGAGATAGACTCTTTTTGGACGTAACTAATAAGTATGGCTCTATTACTAGAGATAGACTCCTTTTGGACGTAACTAATAAGTATGGCTCTATTACTAGAGATAGACTCTTTTTGGACGTAACTAATAAGCATGGCTCTATTACTAGAGATAGACTCTTTTTGGACGTAACTAATAAGTATGGCTCTATTACTAGAGATAGACTCTTTTTGGACGTAACTAATAAGTATGGCTCTATTACTAGAGATAGACTCTTTTTGGACGTAACTAATAAGTATGGCTCTATTACTAGAGATAGACTCCTTTTGGACGTAACTAATAAGTATGGCTCTATTACTAGAGATAGACTCTTTTTGGACGTAACTAATAAGTATGGCTCTATTACTAGAGATAGACTCTTTTTGGACGTAACTAATAAGTATGGCTCTATTACTAGAGATAGACTCTTTTTGGACGTAACTAATAAGTATGGCTCTATTACTAGAGATAGACTCTTTTTGGACGTAACTAATAAGTATGGCTCTATTACTAGAGATAGACTCCTTTTGGACGTAACTAATAAGTATGGCTCTATTACTAGAGATAGACTCTTTTTGGACGTAACTAATAAGTATGGCTCTATTACTAGAGATAGACTCCTTTTGGACGTAACTAATAAGTATGGCTCTATTACTAGAGATAGACTCCTTTTGGACGTAACTAATAAGTATGGCTCTATTACTAGAGATAGACTCCTTTTAGACGTAACTAATAAGTATGGCTCTATTACTAGAGATAGACTCCTTTTAGACATAACTAATAAGTATGGCTCTATTACTAGAGATAGACTCCTTTTGGACGTAACTAATAAGTATGGCTCTATTACTAGAGATAGACTCCTTTTGGACGTAACTAATAAGTATGGCTCTATTACTAGAGATAGACTCCTTTTAGACGTAACTAATAAGTATGGCTCTATTACTAGAGATAGACTCCTTTTGGACGTAACTAATAAGTATGGCTCTATTACTAGAGATAGACTCCTTTTGGACGTAACTAATAAGTATGGCTCTATTACTAGAGATAGACTCCTTTTGGACGTAACTAATAAGTATGGCTCTATTACTAGAGATAGACTCCTTTTAGACATAACTAATAAGTATGGCTCTATTACTAGAGATAGACTCCTTTTGGACGTAACTAATAAGTATGGCTCTATTACTAGAGATAGACTCCTTTTAGACATAACTAATAAGTATGGCTCTATTACTAGAGATAGACTCCTTTTGGACGTAACTAATAAGTATGGCTCTATTACTAGAGATAGACTCCTTTTGGACGTAACTAATAAGTATGGCTCTATTACTAGAGATAGACTCCTTTTAGACGTAACTAATAAGTATGGCTCTATTACTAGAGATAGACTCCTTTTAGACATAACTAATAAGTATGGCTCTATTACTAGAGATAGACTCCTTTTAGACATAACTAATAAGTATGGCTCTATTACTAGAGATAGACTCCTTTTGGACGTAACTAATAAGTATGGCTCTATTACTAGAGATAGACTCCTTTTGGACGTAACTAATAAGTATGGCTCTATTACTAGAGATAGACTCCTTTTAGACATAACTAATAAGTATGGCTCTATTACTAGAGATAGACTCCTTTTGGACGTAACTAATAAGTATGGCTCTATTACTAGAGATAGACTCCTTTTAGACATAACTAATAAGTATGGCTCTATTACTAGAGATAGACTCCTTTTGGACGTAACTAATAAGTATGGCTCTATTACTAGAGATAGACTCCTTTTAGACATAACTAATAAGTATGGCTCTATTACTAGAGATAGACTCCTTTTAGACGTAACTAATAAGTATGGCTCTATTACTAGAGATAGACTCCTTTTGGACGTAACTAATAAGTATGGCTCTATTACTAGAGATAGACTCCTTTTAGACATAACTAATAAGTATGGCTCTATTACTAGAGATAGACTCCTTTTAGACATAACTAATAAGTATGGCTCTATTACTAGAGATAGACTCCTTTTAGACATAACTAATAAGTATGGCTCTATTACTAGAGATAGACTCCTTTTGGACGTAACTAATAAGTATGGCTCTATTACTAGAGATAGACTCCTTTTGGACGTAACTAATAAGTATGGCTCTATTACTAGAGATAGACTCCTTTTAGACATAACTAATAAGTATGGCTCTATTACTAGAGATAGACTCCTTTTGGACGTAACTAATAAGTATGGCTCTATTACTAGAGATAGACTCCTTTTGGATGTAACTAATAAGTATGGCTCTATTACTAGAGATAGACTCCTTTTAGACATAACTAATAAGTATGGCTCTATTACTAGAGATAGACTCCTTTTGGACGTAACTAATAAGTATGGCTCTATTACTAGAGATAGACTCCTTTTAGACATAACTAATAAGTATGGCTCTATTACTAGAGATAGACTCCTTTTGGACGTAACTAATAAGTATGGCTCTATTACTAGAGATAGACTCCTTTTAGACATAACTAATAAGTATGGCTCTATTACTAGAGATAGACTCCTTTTAGACGTAACTAATAAGTATGGCTCTATTACTAGAGATAGACTCCTTTTGGACGTAACTAATAAGTATGGCTCTATTACTAGAGATAGACTCCTTTTAGACATAACTAATAAGTATGGCTCTATTACTAGAGATAGACTCCTTTTAGACATAACTAATAAGTATGGCTCTATTACTAGAGATAGACTCCTTTTAGACATAACTAATAAGTATGGCTCTATTACTAGAGATAGACTCCTTTTAGACGTAACTAATAAGTATGGCTCTATTACTAGAGATAGACTCCTTTTAGACGTAACTAATAAGTATGGCTCTATTACTAGAGATAGACTCCTTTTGGACGTAACTAATAAGTATGGCTCTATTACTACAGATAGACTCCTTTTAGACATAACTAATAAGTATGGCTCTATTACTAGAGATAGACTCCTTTTAGACGTAACTAATAAGTATGGCTCTATTACTAGAGATAGACTCCTTTTGGACGTAACTAATAAGTATGGCTCTATTACTAGAGATAGACTCCTTTTAGACATAACTAATAAGTATGGCTCTATTACTAGAGATAGACTCCTTTTAGACATAACTAATAAGTATGGCTCTATTACTAGAGATAGACTCCTTTTAGACATAACTAATAAGTATGGCTCTATTACTAAAGATAGACTCCTATTAGACGTAACTAATAAGTATGGCTCTATTACTAGAGATAGACTCCTTTTGGACATAACTAATAAGTATGGCTCTATTACTAGAGATAGACTCCTTTTAGACGTAACTAATAAGTATGGCTCTATTACTAGAGATAGACTCCTTTTGGACGTAACTAATAAGTATGGCTCTATTACTAGAGATAGACTCCTTTTAGACATAACTAATAAGTATGGCTCTATTACTAGAGATAGACTCCTTTTAGACATAACTAATAAGTATGGCTCTATTACTAGAGATAGACTCCTTTTAGACATAACTAATAAGTATGGCTCTATTACTAGAGATAGACTCCTTTTGGACGTAACTAATAAGTATGGCTCTATTACTAGAGATAGACTCCTTTTGGACGTAACTAATAAGTATGGCTCTATTACTAGAGATAGACTCCTTTTAGACATAACTAATAAGTATGGCTCTATTACTAGAGATAGACTCCTTTTGGACGTAACTAATAAGTATGGCTCTATTACTAGAGATAGACTCCTTTTGGATGTAACTAATAAGTATGGCTCTATTACTAGAGATAGACTCCTTTTAGACATAACTAATAAGTATGGCTCTATTACTAGAGATAGACTCCTTTTGGACGTAACTAATAAGCCTATAAAACTGATAACAATTTTCAATTATCTAAGTATATATCATTATGTCAGTTCTAAATATTTGTTATTCACATCTATTCGTTATTTGCTATAGTTCAAAGCATATAACATTTTCTGTTTCTTGTACTAATGGATTGTTCAGTAGAAATTTCTTTTGAAATAAAGCATTCAATTTATTTCTTTGGCACATATACTCATAAAAATATGTCATATAATGTTTGAGTGTATATTTGAATAGTTGCACTAAATCTATATTATTTTTTCCATTTGTACACGAATTTCTTCTTCTAAAAATACAATATCTTGCAGTGGGTAAGAAAAAATTCACAAACGCTTCATTAACACCTTTCATCTTTCCACTTAAACCTAATAGTAAAATTATTACACTCTTGATTAAACTAATTCTGTTTGAATCACAGTTTTGAAAAAGTTTTTCTAAACATAGATATATAGTCGTGAAATTCTTCTAATTCTTCACAATTGATAAAAATATGTAAAATATCTTCATTTTCAATTCCACATACATCACAATATTTGTTATCAGCTAAACCTATTTTCTTTAATTTACATTTGAACTATGCACGGCTGGTAATCGGCACAAGCAGAACAGTTGGTTCTGCAAAGAAATTCGTGAGGATAACTTCCGGTTTTGGTGGAGGAGAGTTCACGAAGACGCTTCGCAAGGTATGTACATGTCAAAAATTGAAATTTTCTTTTTTACTGCTCGAATATTGCAAAATCAGAGAATGCTATGCTGTGGCGAATGCTTTCACGATTAGAAACATGTATAGTTTATTCTTGTATATGAAGTGTAACTCTCGCAAAATCAATCGTCCCTCGAAAAACATGACGAAAATTGTGACACTCTTACATTTATAAGTTGTTATTGACAAAGATGCAAGTTAAATTTTCAATATTTTTTCATCATGGGAGTCTAAATATAATCGGGGATAAATTCCGATTCGTCAGAAGTAAATTGAAGTCTAGATAAATCTACAAACTGTCAATTTTCTCGTTTTCCTGCTTGAGGAGATCGGTTCTGATAGAGCACATTGCGAATGCATGAGGAGATTTGCTAGTTTTGTTAATTGTTTTCTGCAAAATTGATAAATTGACACTTTTAATCACAAAACTGGTAAATACTCTAATCCACTTTCAGGAGATGCCAGGATTCAAGGGAAAGAGGAAAAGGGGACTGACATTGACTCTTTACAAAAAAACATTTCGATATAGATTGCCTGTATCACCGCCAAGGAAACGAACAAAAACAAGTACCAGTACACCAAATTTAAAATTCCCATCAATCAGGACACCAAGTTTATTAAAAAAAATCTCTTTCAATTTCAAAATATTTATATCCTTTCAAACGGGTTTCCACATCTATTCGGCGCAACCTTTTTACTAAAGATGATGGAAACTTCACCGCAGATCTACACAAGTTATAATATTACATGATTTCAGCACATACATAGGTCTAACGTAAATAAACATTCACTTAGTGCTAGTAGTCATGAATAAATTAAACACAAGATGTCAATTAAACTGTGGACATATCCTTAAAATCGGTAAAGCGCTTTACATCTTGTAACCACTACTAATTACAGAGATCTTTTTTATTTACAAGTGTGTACACATAACACACTACATAATAGAAAAACAAACCACAAATTAATATTATTCTCAACTGTATGATATTTAAATTAGAGAGTATCATTTGTATTAGAAATTATAAAGATATGATTCACATTAAGTTTAATTATTCTTGATTATAAAATTATCTTACAGTGCATTTTCAATTTTTTCCAATGTAAGGGAAGTTAATCTTGTGTATCCAATACACAATGGAAGTTGTCACAAACAACAAATGATCAATAATGACAAGTTAAGTCATGGGAAACCGCAGTTACAATTATGAATTGATTCCTTAAATGAAATGTTTCTTTCTAGGTGGACAGCCCATGAACAATGAAATATTACTTTTATACTTTTAAAAACCCGACGGGAAGAAGGGCATCAGTTCGTGAATTTATTACCAGACAGACATGCAAAATTTGTGATTATACAGTGGATCACATGTGTCGTACCAAAACTAGCAAATCTCCTCATGCATTCGCAATGTGCTCTATCAGAACCGATCTCCTCAAGCAGGAAAACGAGAAAATTGACAGTTTGCAGATTTATCTAGACTTCAATTTACTTCTGACGAATCGGAATTTATCCCAGATTATATTTAGACTCCCATGATGAAAAAATATTGAAAATTTAACTTGCATCTTTGTCAATAACAACTTATAAATGTAAGAGTGTCACAATTTTCGTCATGTTTTTCGTGGGACGATTGATTTTGCGAGAGTTACACTTCATATACAAGAATAAACTATACATGTTTCTAATCGTGAAAGCATTCGCCACAGCATAGCATTCTCTGATTTTGCAATATTCGAGCAGTAAAAAAGAAAATTTCAATTTTTGACATGTATATACCTTGCGAAGCGTCTTCGTGAACTCTCCTCCACCAAAACCGGAAGTTATCCTCACGAATTTCTTTGCAGAACCAACTGTTCTGCTTGTGCCGATTACCAGCCGTGTATGTCATCTTAAGGTATAACCCCTTCCTTTAAACCCCCTGTGTTTACTACACAAATACCGTTAAGAAAAGAAACAAATAAGTCATGCACTCTAGCGATTCATACGCACAGCCAGATATATCATTGACCTCTTCTGTATCAATAGACACAGACTATTGATCTCCTTGAGTGAGTTAACCACTGTACTAAGATCGTTTAGTGGAGGCTTGGATGTGTACGATATTTGAACTGTGACGTTATCTCAAGTTAGCCATCTTGTATCTATATCTACAGGATCATTCTTCAACAAAGACTGAGTGATTATTATTAACGAATTTGTCCAATAACGAGTTCACAGAAAATTAATAAATAGTTTTTTTTTTATAATCCAATATAGTGGTAGTTATTGGATTTGTATTATTTAAGGTGAAGGGCATACTATATTGAATAGAGCTATATAAACATGATTATAAAAACTGTGAGAAGGATCAATTTTGGGGGTCCGGAACTTGTCTATTTTTTTAATTTCTGGATCTCGGGATTGACGATAATACAGGTAGAAATTGGGAAATAGTATACTTTCCATTTTCGCGATTTTGATATTTTCTCTATCTAAATAGCACTATAAGAAATATCACTTACTGTTATACATTAAAAGTAACAATATACATATGTAATATATTTATGACGCGACGAGAACACTAAATGTGTAAGAAGATGAAGAGGGGTCTATAGAAGACATTGTGGCTTATTCCCTACCCGAAGACAAAGGTACAAAGCAGTGCCATCTTGACGCATGGACACGATGGGCAGTTTTCCGGGGACCCCATCTTTGATGGAAGTACCAATACAATAAATATGTGTTTAATTTTATTGTTCAGGTAAAACCCCAAAGCACTACACTCAACATTTGCCCGGGCCCTATAATGCTGTTAGGACGGCCCTGGTACAAAGGTATATCCGGGAATATGGGCCAACCTTTTTTTCTTCAGCAAAATTAAACGACTAGTGGGATAGATGCGGAGCGATAGCTCTTAATGGTCTTCTTTATACAGTTTTTAGATAGAAAAGACCGTTAAGTAAACGCTACTGTTCCTCAGCTGCTAATGGGGTCAAGTTAAAATGTCAATCGTAACTACTCGGCCATTCTCGCTACCCTGCAAATAACTTGTGCAGGTAGCGAGAATGGCCGAGTAGTTACGATTGGTTAAAATGTGTGACTTTCAGAACAGGAAATGAACAAGTTATATGACGTAACTAAACAAAATATTGCGCATTAAATATTTTAGGTAATTATTTTCCTCTATTGAAACATAATATGTTACGCGTGATAAATTTGTGATACATGTATCTACGTTTTTAATATGAGACAGGCAACCTGTTTGAAGGACAAAGTCCTCAAATTTCAATAATACGATGATCCGTACATGTTAGCCTCACCGGACGCAATTACGAACAATTTCGATGATATTGACCGTGGCATTTGATAATAAATTTGACCAAATTGATGAAGCTGATTGCATGTTCATATTTCAGATTAAACACCAATATTCCTTTTGAATCATAGCCCATATATTATTCAATGCATTGTTACGGGTTTTAAACAGATTTTCATGAGCCCGTTCTAGTCACTCTGTGACTTAGATCCGGACACAATTTCGAACGACATCATAATAACCTTTCTAGTGTAAATTATTTAATGACAACTGTTAAAATTTAAAGAGCATTCATTCATTTACGTTCGCATATCCATTTGTATATAATACACATGACATACAAACCTTTCCTTTATTCATACCATAAATGTGTGCCAGTTTGCATTCGGAATTCCTTGGACTCTTCAATGAATAAGGTACATCACGGATTTTGACATTTTGGGATAGATCAAGGTAAGGAAAATGTATTATATTGACTGTTTTTGTTTTAATTTCAATGTGTTCTACATATGCATAGAACCAGGAGATCATATTCTTTCCAATTACAGGTATAAGATAACAAAACATACGTACCTCAATGAATTTTAGCGATAGATTCCAAGTGCAATTGTCGATCGTTTTCTGTTTACAAATATGAAAACCTGTCGTCTGCAACATTCAACAACTGCGCATGAATAATTTTCTCCCAAAACACGAGTCATTTAGCGGGGTATCTATTTATAAAAGCATTTTTTTAATTCATGTTTTGAAGGAACAATTAGGGGACATACTTTTTATTTCGTTCGTAATTGTGTCCGTTCATAATTGCGTCCGGTGAGGCTATTATCTTTTATTTTGAATGAATTGTGTAGCCGATTTGTTATGGCTACGCTGCTCTTCCATCGGGAGTTTCGTAGAAAGAGATTTTTTTATTAGAATTTTATTTCAAGTTTATTTCGGTTTTGCATAGAGTAAATAATCAAAGAATTGGGAATTTTTCATTGAAATAGATTTCTTTTGCGTTTCTAAATTATCAATTGATCTATTTTTTAAACTTCCGGTGAGCAGATTTTTGGCTATCAATATAGAAGGAAAAATCGGACAGCTTACCGTTAGAAGGACTTCGTCCTTTATTACAATGTACTTGTAAACATTAATATTAGTATACAAAATTATCACACACCAATATCAAATTCCTAATTTTAAAAAGCAAATAACAATAAAGAATAATACAACGATATACGATCATTGATTGTGACACTTACACAAAATGTCATACCCTCATATCTAGACCACAGGCACTCGAATTCCGGACCCCCCTTTTCTTCATTTGGTCCCTCCCTCGATTATTGTATGGATCTTTGTCTGGAAGTATATTTTTGAGCCATTTATCCATATTTTACAACATTTCGTGTTACTACTAACTTTTGTTTCTAGGTCCAGCTAGTTCTAATAATAAAACCCTAAATGCTCGCTTACTCGCAAGGGTTATAACGGGATGCCATTACACGTAATGGAGCAGCCGCCGAGATTTTTTGCGCTCGCTTACAGAGCTTCTGACGCCTGCATTTATCAATAATAAGACATAACCTTTCCTTTTGTCCATTATTATAACAAGTTTGTATCACCTACCAGTATTTTAGAATGTAATTCCCACAAAATAAAAATCTCCTCTTTGAAAATTTTGAATTTCGTCATTTCCGGCCTCACTATTTAGATGTCGATACCATATTTGGCGATTTAGGCGTGAATGCTTACCAATCGTAACTACTCGGCCATTCTCGCTACCCTGCAAATAACAGGGTAGCGAGAATGGCCGAGTAGTTACGATTGGAATGTTTACCATATTTAGAAAAGCTCCGCCTTCCGTAGTTTCCGGTTATGGAAAACGATCGATAAATTTGAACAAGGTTGTTGCTAACTTTGAAAAGCATATATTTCTCAGCCAAACCGATTTAACAAGGACTGGGATCATCAGTAATTGTTATAATGAAATGTTTGAAGCGTAAATAGTGAGTTTTTATGTTTCAACTGCAACTTTTTTTTTGCTCCATTGTGACGAATGGGACCGCGTTGTAGCTCTGCCGAGACACAAGTTTGTCACAGGAGCTACATTATTGCAGCTAGGTCCAGCTGCCGTTTTACTAAAAAAACGGCACTAAAACGGCAGCTGGACCTAGAAACAAAAGTTTAAAAAAACGGCAGCTGGACCTAGAAACAATAGTTAGTAGAACGAGAGTTGTAACACGAAATGTTGTAAAATATGGATAAATGGCTCAAAGATATACTTCCAGACAAAGATCCATACCATAATCGCGGTAGGGACCAAATGAAGAAAATTCGAGTGCCTGTGATCTAGACCTATAGATCCCCAACCTCTATAACAAAAGTCTACACATTTTCTGTTTTAACGACCACGTTCTTTCACAGAAATGACAACATAAACATGGACAGCAGTACAAGATAAATTTTTTAGACAACTAAAGGCCCACTGGGGGTATCAACATGTAACAGACACATTGTATTTGGATAAACAACAAACAAGAGATAGTATTCATATTCATCTTTCTTCAGTAGATAAACAACTGCTGGTTTTATGAGTGATTAGTGAGTCAGCGGAAAATCAGATACAAATGCTGGTCAGACCCGTGACATGCTGGTCTACTGGCTTGTCTGCACAGGGAACACACATGCATAGGCACGATTAGCGCTTTTCACGTCAGATATACCTAAATCGAGTCATACATTTGTAATGCAGGTACGTTCTCGTTCTGAATATATTTTTGTTTTAAAAGTTGACACTGCACAATTTGTTTGAACGTTTCTTAACGGGGAAAAATGAATCATTTATAGAACTGATATTTCAGGAACGTTTTGGTTCGGGATACGTTTTTGTTTAAAGTTGACACTGCACCATTTGTTTGCACGTTGCTAAAACGTCGGGGTATGGAGGGGGTATTGGTACCATTGGGTATGGTGGTGCCACGGGAGTTCACTCAGTATGAAAGCCATACTCATTCATATATTCGAAATGCGAAAACTACTTATTCATATATCATTCTGTTATCGGTCACTCATTTATATAACAAGATAAGGCGCAAAATGGATCTATGACTTGCACACATAGATCTATTTATCATGTTAAATTATATCATACAATTACAGAATAATTAATCCTGGCAATAAAGAAGCTGTAGAAATATGACTTGTTGATATATTGTAGCCTAAAATTCTTTACCCATTGATAAATTAAAGTGGGATGTTTACCACCCCAATCAGATATTTGAAAGCTGAGAAAGTCGATCCATTCCGGCGTCATGTCTGTATATGAGTAGCGTCATGTTAACAGTATTTCAGTTGCTCTCTTTGAAAAAGTTTTCATTTGTCCATTCGTAACCGCTCAGCGATAGCATTTTATTAAATGTATCAAAACTCTACGTATACCAGTGGGCCGTCGTGGGCGTGATCGTATGGTAGTTGGATTTACAACTACCTATGCAATCAGTGCCTATCATTACTGATGTTGTGAGTTCGAGTCTCGATCAGGGCGAGGTGTACAACATCATGTGATAAAGTTTGTCAGTGACTTGCAGATCAGTAGTTTTCTCCGGGTACTCCAGTTTCCTCCACCAATAAAACTGACTGCCATGCACGATATAACTGAAATATTGTTGAAAGTGGCGTTAAACACCATCAATCAAACAAACAAACAAATCTATGTAAAACTTGTTTAATTCTACATCCAACACTAAGATATGAGAACAGTTAGAAGATAACAATGGACACCGGTGGCGTAGGAGGGGACCGGACAGTGTAGGGGTATTGCATATTTTATGACTGGTACGAAAAGTGGCAAATTTTCAAAGTAAAACAAGATCATTTGTTTAAAGTATACCCTTACATACCAAGGTTAACTGGAGAATAAACACGTTTTGTTGTTTTTTGTTTTTATTGGGGTTTTTTTTTTTTTTTTTTTCGTTCCATGCTATAAATTCAGCCTTGCCTTATTTTTTTGTCAAAGAAGTGGAAAGGGAAGAGAGGGGGAGGGGGAGCGGAAAAACAACAGAAAAAGATTCGAATTATAATTTTCCATCAAACAGTATATTCAGGTAAAACCACAGCCCGGTTTTCTAGATATTTCGTAGGACGTAACATAACAAACACTCTCGAGGGGAAAAAGTATTGCTATGATGAAATGCGGGGGTGCTGTATTATCACAGGAGATCATGTCTAGTTCATATGTATATTTATATAGTAATGATAAGGGTTCTGTGAGACAATTATTACAATGTTAGACAGACGATAAATCGATCATATAAATGAATCCCCATGATTTACACGTAAACAAAAAAATGTGATGATATCGTCGACTTGTTGGCGTTCTGGAGCAGGGGCGGATCCAGGATTTCAAGTTAGGGGGCGCACTTAAAAAATTGCGCCGAGCGGAGGAAGGCGCGAAATTTGTTGAGGTATTTCGTGTGAAAAAGTACGATTTTACGCCAATTTTAGGGGGGGGGGGGCGGGTGCTTCCCCCCTGGATCCGTCCCTGTGGAGAGTTGTTTTTTCATCTTCATGTTCAAATGAAATACAGTTCCTCTTTATAAGTTATTATTTACTACTACATCATACATACAAACTTCAGTGGCGTAGAACCAGGAGGCATGGGGGCACACCCCTCCACTTTTCAAAAAGGGGGAACTACTTCCCACTTTTTTATTAAAAAAAAAAAGAAGAAAAAGATGAATGTTTAGCATGGACGCAAGAAAAACAGATAATCGTCAAGTAAACCAACGGTATAAGGGTATGCTCTGACATCATAATGCCCTTTTTTTTGCTTGACAGTTTTTGAAAACTCCCTCACCCCACTTTCCGGTTCATTTGAACTCCCCCACCCCAAAAAGAAAAAGAAAAAAAAAGAACAAACTTTCCGGATCACTTATACGCCTCTGAACTGTTAATACATGTATATTACAGATATATTAGCAGGAGAGTGTCAACCAATACCAGTTGACATAACAAATATCACTCTTCTATAAACATGTTATATTAAAATCTGGTGAAAGTTAATAAGTAAGTTGAGATTTTTTAAAGATTAAATATAACGGCATACTTTATCTATATGATTACGCTTTATTATCATGTTAGTATGATTATTACAGTTTCTAGTGATATACAGCTCTATAGAATGGTTGTTGACCTGTATACTTGGAAGAAGAGTTTGAAGATCTATATCAAAGTGGTAATCAGAATTCGTATATCGATGGCCAAAAGAAAAAGGACAAACCACGATCTACAAAGCATACACATAAAACAAACGATCGAGTAACACGAACCCCACTAAAAACCGTGGGTGAACTCAGGCGCTCCGGAAGGGTAAGAAGTTCCTGCTCCACTAGTGGCACCTGTCGTGAAAATCAGCATATTTTAGTGTAATTGTTTAAATTACAAAAGCAGTATTAATACTAACTAATAAATAGATGTTTTGCCACGGTCTAGTACTGAATCATTAGATTATACACTCCACTAATCCGTGGTAATAAATACTGACGGATATAACGCCATATATTTGAGAGAAATATCTAATAAATCATAGCTTTCAAATCTTTATACTAGTAATTTATTTCAAGGTACCGATTTAGGCCCATTCTATTTTTGATTTTTATAAATGACATTGAGTCTGTAACCAGTAGACCTTGATGCCTCAGGAAAATAGGAGCAGGGATTGGCTCATGCGTGTTCACTAGACACGTGCAGTTCTAGATCTGAGCGTCATTCAAAAATCAAACCAGTATACAGTACACATACAAATGTCATGGACGCACTCTTGATAAAGTTAACCTGGCGATATTTTGAAGTTACTTTAGTTGTCTGTCCTTCGCTTTACGGTTTCTGGTTACACCTTTGGTATCTTCTCACTTTTCTAACAGAATAACATGAGAGACAAACATGTCAACAATGTTACTGCCAAGGCAAACCAATGGCATTTTAGAGTGTATTCTCCCAAAATCAAAGAACATGCTTTAATTCAAATCTTTAGCAAGACCTAAACTCGAGAACTGACACTCCATATAGAATCCACATATCCAACAACAATAAAGTACAGAGAGAAAAACGAGCAGCACACTACATCAGTAAACGATACCGCAACTCCAATTTGGTTACAGATCAGATGACTGACCTAGATTGCCCTCCAGTTCATGTGCACCGTCTAAGATACAGACTCATATTTTTACTATGTAGTCATCCATCACATAACAACATCATTCGGATATTAGCACCTGTAGACAACAGAACATGACATACTTGTAAATTCTCATTGATTTAGACACATCCATGTACATGATAAAACGAAGTTACATAATATATATTGTTTATTCATCGGGTTTATTACACTTTGAAATCTGTTACCGACCTAATTTACCACAGCCGACACAGTTGCAGATAGCTTACAGAACATGATTCCAGAATCAGTCTGCGTTCCAATATATTTTCAATCGATCATAAACCAAATCAAATCAATTTTATTATTGAAAGCCCCAACTGGAACCAACGTGAAAGCAATATACAATTCCACAAAGAACAACACCTGAATTAGAACAATAATGAGCCATACCATATTTTTACAACTGCTAAATGTAATGAGATAAGATTGTTCATGATCATTGATAAAGGAGAAATAACTCTTGTGATTGGTCAAATATTTAAAGTTGTAATGAGATGCCGGTATTTGTTACGACTCATTGATAAAAGGGGAAATAACTCGAATATCAGCTCTTGTCATTGGTCAAATATTTGAAGTTGTTAAGGGATATTTGCCACAGCTCATTGATAAAAGGAGAAATAACTCGAATATCAGCTCTTGTGATTGATCAACTATGTAAAATTGTAAAGAAACATTTGTTACGGCTTATCAATAAAGATAGAAACAACTCGAATATCAGCTCTTGTGATTGGTCAAATATTTGAAGTTGTCATGAAATATTTGTTACGTACGGCTCATTGATAAAGAGAGAAATAACTCGAATATCAGCTGATGTGATTGGTAAAAATTTAAAGTTTTAATTGAATATTAGTTCCGACTCATTGGTAAAAGGGGCAATAACACGAATAGCATCTTTAATTAGTAAGATCTTACCTTTAAGTTCTTTAAGAGGTAGTACAATCTATTCTCCATTATTCAAGACAATCTACATGATGATCGTATCTATAGCAACGTCATCAACACTACACCTCTGTATGTTATAATTACTTTATATTCAAGTACTATTAGAATATAAGTAATGTTACATGTACAATACATCCTTGATTTAACATTTAATATCTAATGTGTTTCCAACACGGCCTCACAGGGCTGAGTGAGAAAATAATTACAATACTAATATATTAACAGTATATCATTACTAAGGAATAGATTATCGTTGATCAATGTATGAAGATGTAGTGTGATTCTAATTACCACACAAACACAAGAGTCATGATCGAATACTGACAACGAAAACTCAAAAGATGTATGGTAATATTGATATTACACGTCACCGTGATAACAATTATCGGCATTTCTGTTCGTGGGAGCAATCCATTATCCAAACACGTATTACTGGCGATCCCTACTTCGACTTCCGACATATATATATAACACCACGTTTAATTGGGTCTTTATAGTGCTAGCTAACAGTCCTCGTGTAGATATGTCGCTCCACTCGGACACGTTATCCTGTTTCAGAGCCAACCAGTCTTTGCTCTTTCTGCTTAATGGTGTGTGCTTAGCAGAGAAGCAGCAAATATGCCCAAAGGGTCACGTGAATTAATGCTATTACTTGGCGTCCGTCGTTGTCCGTAAACTTTTACATTTTAATTTTCTTCTCCGAAACTACTTAAGACAATTGGAACGAAACTTGGTATGAATATTCATCTAAAAAGCTTGTTTTTATTGTTGAGCAGAATTACACAAGATCTAGAGTTCCAGAGGTGTCAAAATGGGCGTTGTCTGTTTTTTAATCTTTGTCCCTGAAACCTCTGGATGATCCTCACAAAAGTTTGTTTTTTTATTGATCAGAATTGAACAATTGAAACAAGATGTACAAAGATGCCTAACTGGACGTTGTCTGATTTTAATCTTCCTCTCTCAAACAGCTGGACCAATTGGAACCAAACTGGGTAGGAACGTTTATTACTTACTTACTGTTGAATCTTTAACCGTCCTTCAGGACAACCTCACTATGAGTGTAGGATAGAGCCATCACCAGTCAGTTTATTGGATGATCCTCTAAAAAGTTTATCTCTTTTGTCGATCGGAATTACACAAGCACAAAATAAGGCCCAAAACTATCAACAAGTGTCTTTTTTTTTTAATATTCTTCTCTGAAACCACTGGACAAATTGGAACCAAGCTTGATAGGCATGTTCATTGGGTAGTTCTTTAAAAAGTTTTGTTGTTGTTGTTGATTGGCAGTACACAAAACAAACAAGATACACAAAGGTGTCAAAAAGGGTGTTGTCTGTTTTTTGTGTATTGAGCGTTTATTTTTAAAACAATCTTGATGACGGATTTTCTTTATATATATGTTCCTAATAAATTTCTCTTTCTTTAGTATTTTAACAGGTTTGTAGGGCTCTTACTATCTCCAAGATATTAGGGGGTCAAAACGGGGTTAACACCCAAAATTTTGAATTTTTATTTCAAGTCCGATTTTGAAAGTTTTATTATTTTGTTTTGCTTTGGATTCCTTGTGAAATTTCCTGCCTGTATTTTTAAACCAAATTTAACATATTCTTGTGGTTTCCAAGATAAAATAGAATAAAGGGACCCAAAAATGGACAAACACCCAAAATGATAGCATTTTACTTTTTTGTATGTAGTTTTCAATTGAATTCCTTTGAAAAATTCCTGCCTGGAGTATGGCAACAGATTTACCCTTTCAGAAATATGAGAGGACCAAAAGTATTATTTTAATGGATAAAAGGTTAACATAGATCCATCCATATGTGAAGTGAAAATCAAGACCTGATTGAACACAAAATTGTATGAATGAACAGCTGGCTCAGGCCTCAGTCGTGCCTATAGTCTTTGGTTTGACCCAACTGGGGTCGACCCACGATCATGGTAACCATTTACACCACAGATACGGTAACCAGATAGATAGATGTTAGTGTATTCACGAATAAATATAAATACGATCCTATTTACCATCTAATAAATATAAATAAGATCCTATTTACCTTCTAATATTAATTGTAACATAAATACACATTTTTCCTTTGATGTTTTTATGCAGTTAATCAACTTAAAAATAGTGAACTTTTACAAACCATGGTCTAACATGAAGATCTTGATGTTATTCCATGATTTTGACTTCATAGGTTGGTTATTCCATGATTTTGAAGTCATAGATCTGTCAATCATGTAATTTCTGTTACAAACCATATTTACCATGGATCTTACTCATGAACTTATTTAAACCAACTCATCCTTCGGATTCGTTGGTTTAAATAAGTTAATTCGTAAGATCCATGGTATATATAAAACTTAAATTGTTGTACAGTAGTTCCTCTCTTATAATGCCACCTCTACTGCATTGAAAAAGTGGCTCGATAAAGAGGGATGGTCTTTGCTGGGAGAGGCCTTATGCGAGGGGTGGCCTTTGATGGGAGTGATCTTATGCAAGGGGTGGCCTTTGATGCGAGTGACCTTATAAGAGGAGTGGTCTTTACTGGGGGTTGCCTTATAGGAAAGGTAGCCTTTGATGGCAGTGACCTTATAAGAAGGGAACTATTGTATAAATGATAATCTGGCACTAAAAACTAAATCACTAAAAACGAAGACAAAATTTTCATTATTCTTTAATCATCAATAGATATATCAATGATATATTCAAGAAAAAAAAAATAATAATGAATATGTCCAACCTTCTTACTGATAGATCTGCATATATGTGTCATAATATACTGTATAGTGGCCTATTTTCAAAATATGTAAAAAGATTAACATACATTTTGTATTTTGCAAATCATTAAAAAATGTCAAAAAAATTAAAGCATGTAAAAAAAACATTAAAATTATAATGGAATGAAAAGATATTTGTTCACGATTGTAAAATTGTAAAAACACGAATTGTTTTCATGTTTTTTCCACCAAAAATTGAGAAATATTCTTCCAGCTAAAATAACCAGCTATATGGTAATTGTTCACGATCGTGAAATCTAATTGCAAAACACAAAATATGTTCATGTTTTTCTTCCGTTTAAAAAAAATAATTTGAGAAATGATGTTATTCCTGCCAAAATAACCAGCTATACTTTTTTAATTGAGAAATGATGTTATTCCAGCCAAAATAACTAACTATACGATAGTATTGAATGTGAAAATTAAGCTCTTTAACAGCAAAGCATAAAAATATAATGATACACAACATTACTATACTTCGTGTAAGTTTCTGTAGTGATATTTGGTACTGTAATATTTTGGCATATTACCTGGACAATTAAGATACTCAGTATAATAATGATATTAATGTGGTCTTGTCCAGGTAATATGCCAAAATATTACCCAGATCTGAGAGCCATATTACCCTCCCCTTCGGTCGGGTAATATGTCTCTCAGACCTGGGTAATATTTTGGCGGTCGGGTAATATGTCTCTCAGACCTGGGTAATATTTTGGCATATTACCTGGAAAAGACCACATTATTATATAAATAATACAATACTCTCTGTCGGAACAAAGATGTGATTTACCCGTCTTACTCCATCTTTATTTTATCAGCATATTATTTAAAACAATTATTTAAAAAAATCAGATCTCAAAAAATAAAATAACTTGAAAATATCTAAATATATGATGAATGACAAGCATTGAATGTTTCAAAATAATTGGACGTTTTGCAATGACGGCGTGACGATGACTGAATGATAGAAAATGTGACCCAAATGTCTTTTAATCACAATATGTAAATAAGAAATGAAATAATTTACAATTTTATACTCTAAAATTTGTATAAGCTCTTGTACATATCATCAATAGTAACAACCAATTATAACAGCTTTTATTTTGGACAATTGCTAAAATAAGCACATGTAATGATGTGTACAATTTTTAAAATTCCTGATAAAAAACATTTGTAGATCGTAAAACATGTAATTAAAATTAAAATTAAAATTAAAATTAAAATTAAAATTAAAATTGGTATGGTCAATGTTATGTTGCAAGACTAATACAGTAAAACTGGTATTCAATGGTCAATGTTCGGACAATATTAAAATATGACAAAATAAGACAAGTGGCAGCTTGTTTAAGATAAGTCATTTATCTGCATTGTTAGTTCCGGTCTGTAATGATTTATGTTTTACTGTTACTGGAAGGTAATTTATTGAAAAAAATGGCAGTCGGTTTGAAATGCTGCATTGTTTTTTGTAACTATTTACAATTAAATAGTTTATAGTAAAAAAAATTCTTAGCTTAATTGGGGCAATCATGCACTGAGAATTGAACACCTCAAAAATAGATTACCAATGAAATTTAGAAAATCTAGGATGACAAGTGACTGTTAAATACATGTAAACTAATGCAATGCGATAAACTTTAAGTGACTGGTTGGTGAAGTGACCACTTTTTTTAGTTAAAATAACACATAAATCTGGTCGGGAGGGTTTAAAAATTGACTGTTACCAGAAGGTGACCTGTAAATTAAGCTGATCGTTATTAGGGCAAGATTGACTGTATTTCTTGCTCCCAACCAATTTATACAGGACAAAAAGTAAAAACGTAAAGAATTAACATGTAAAAAAAGTAAAAAAGTTAAAAATTAACATGTAAAAATTAATTGCATACTTTTATCGTAGAATATTACATCCACCAAAAATATTGCAATTTGGCAAGAAATTAATATTTCACTTTCACAGATTTAAGAAGTAATTTCCCACACTGGCAGCATAATATTTTGCTTGTCAATTTTTTTTCTAAATCAAAATATTGTTTTCTAAGAAACAACAAAAGATAAAGGTTTAAAATGACAAGAAAATGTCTTGGATTAAAATAATTATACAAAAAATTGTTATACATAACTAGATGATAAATGTATATAAATGTATTAGAGACTATGAAAGACTAGGAAATTATTCTTAACAATTAATAAAAACACAACTTTTAGCACCAGCTTTGACTTAGTTAAAAAAGTACTGATATGTAATTTTGTTTAAATTGTACATTGGAATACAGCATTATATATTTAATTTTTAGATATAACTCCCCTAAAAATTCTGTTACAGTAACATATAATCTCATTATTAACGAATTTCACCACAAATAAATATTATGCTCACACAGTTTTCAAAGCACTTAAAAACACCAAACAGGATGGATGTATTAAAAAAAAGTATAAAATATTATAAATTATGTGTTTTTAAATATCAAAACATGCCGAACAATTTTAAATGTAGATAAAACATGTCATTAAAAAAAAATTGAAAAAAGAAGGGCCAAGATGAAAAAAAAAAATATATATATATATATATATGTTATATATATATATGTTATGGTAAACATCTCTACCATTCTAATCATAATGTTGTGTATATATATATATACACAACATTATGATTAGAATGGTAGAGATGTTTACCATAACATTTCTGTAAGATATTATTAGGATCCCAGAAATGCCACATGGCAATCAAATATTGGACAGAAAAATAAGAAGAAAAAAAAAGGTTTTGATTTGATAGTTCCAATTGGTTACAGAATATTGAAATCTTGTCCCTAAGAATCTGTATGCTTTGTGTCATATTGTGAAAAGAAACCACAATATGACACAATGCATAACTAATATCCTTCTTGTGTAATATTGTTATTCCCTACTTATTCAATAGAAATATTATATAATTTTCAGTTTTTCAATATATAGTTTTCATACTTTTTATAATATAGTTTTCTAAATTTTTTATTATATAGTTTTTCGTGGTTTTTTATAATATAGTTTTTGTAGTTTTTTTAAGCATATACATTATATAAATAATAATATATATAAATAAATATCATAATCAAATACTGATACAAGTTTGCAACGATATTAAAAATCTAAACTAAACACTATAATAATCTATCAAGGCAAATATGAAAAATGTGTCTAATTTTTTTCATAATATATCTCATTTAGTGCCTGATGTTCTAAGAAAATGACAGTTTTTTTAAAGAGTGTCTGAAAACTTTCACAACCATATAAGATTAATCAACATTACAAATATAAATACAAAACTAGAGGCTCAGTGTCGCTCACCTTTCATTCTGCTTTGAGGAAACTTAATACAGAACCTTCCATAGGTGCTTCCCACAAATTTCAGTTCATTTGACTAAGCAGTTTCAGAGAAGAAGATTGTTAGAAATCAACCAAGCAGAAACAAGAATTGCCTATGGCAGCCATGTTTGTTAACGGATCGGGACAAAATTTGCAATATTTATAGAGGATCTTCCATTGATGCTTCCTATCAAGTTTCGGTTCATTTGGCAAAACGGTTTCAGAGGAGAAGATTTTTAGAAATCGACCAATCAGAAACAAGAACTGCCTGTGGCGGCCATGTTTGTTAATGGATCGGGACGAAATTAGCAATCTTCACAGAGGACCTGCCATAGATGCTTCCCACCAAGTTTCGGATCATTTGGCTAAACAGTTTCAGAGGAGAAGAATTAAAAAAAATCAGCCAATCAGAAACAAGAATCACCTGTGGCGGCCATGTTGTTAATGGATCGGGACAAATTGAGCAATCTTTATAGAGGACTGCCCATAGATGATACCTACCAAGTTTCGGTTCATTAGGCCAAACGGTTTCAGAGGAGAATAATTTAAAAAATCAGCCAATCAGAAACAAGAATCGTCTGTGGTGGCCATGTTTGTTAATGGATCGGGACAATATGAGCAAACTTTACAGAGGACCTTACATAGATGCTTCCTACCAAGTTTCAGTTCATTTGGCTAAGGGGTTTCAGAGGAGAAGATTAAAATGTGAAAAGTTAACGGACACCGGATGCCAAGTGATGGCAAAAGCTCACATTGCCTTTGGCAAGGTGAGCTAAAAACGATCACACATTGAACAATATTATACAAACTTTTATGTGAAAAAAAAACCGGTCAAATTTGCATAGACATATCGTTTTTAATTCCAGCAATCAATGGTTCTACATTGCAAAATGAATGCTTGGCAAAATAATTAAATTCTAACCAATCAGATCTTTGGCAAGACAATTAAATTCTAACCAATCATATCTTTGGCAAGATAATTAAATTCCAACCAATCATATCTTTGGCAAGATACTTAAATTATAACCAATCAGATCTTTGGCAAGATAATTTTAAAATTCAAACCAATCATATCTTCATAATTTTAAAAATATAAGATCATACACAGGTAAAAAGCAAAAAATGTTATCCTATTAAAAAAATATTTATACAATTATAATAAAATTCATAACAATATAATGTTAACAATTTTGTAAATTAAAAAAAATACCAATTTAGGTACGACTACAACCTAAATAGAACGTCATGATGTACCGTATTTTACGGACTATAGGTCGAATTGCTGCTTTTCGGCAAATTTTTTTGGGAAATACTAAGATAGGTCGAAGCATTCCATAGGTCGAGGATGCCGATGACAACTTGGGTAAGTATCGTCACATCAAAAAATTTTTGTGTTTTTTTTTCACATCGGTAAACATTTGTCCTATAACGATGTTCTTCGGTAAGTATATGTAAGTATTAACCCAAGAATACTATTCTTATGTGTCATAAACAAAATAATTATGAAAATTAAATTAAATAAAATTTTGTTTTTAAACTTGTTTTTTATGAGGAGTCTGGTTTGTAAAGCCAGACATCGATGACATTCAAATCAGGCCATCTGTGGCCCAGTGTGGGTGTCACAATAGATGGTAAACGGATGTCCATACAATAAAATAATCAAGCTGTCAAAACAATGTATCACCTTGTGCAGTTTTATTGACATACCTTTAAACTGTGTTTAATTAGTAGTACACAAATTATGTGATGTCTCGGTCCAGTAAATTTTCAATCAGCTGAGCAGGATAATTAAGTGCCGACTGATGTTCACCTGTGTTGATTATCTCGTGGTGATTATTTTATTTGTTCCTAATTGACCAATTCAAGTGTAGAACATTCTAGTTTAACGAAATCGATAATTATTTTCCAGTATATTTAGTATAAAAAGCTTGTTCTCCACGTGTATTCAAATTATTGCGAGATGTAATGCAACCGCCATTTTTTACTACAACCCCGTGCGCATGCTCGTGTTAGATGGAAAACCTATATAGCTATATTTAGATATTTTGTGACAATAATTTTATATTGTAAAACGATCCACCCTGTGATTTTTTTTCAACAACATACATTTTTTATAGTATATATTTTATTATACAATTCATTATTGAACTGATTTTCGCTAACACTTCAATCATTGAATATTATTGATTTTTTTCGGATGTTGAACATTTTTCCCCCGGAATTGCACCCCTTGTTAGTATACTTTTATTCCCCAAGAACATCGATGATTTCAGTCTTCTTATTCAGAAAAAAAAACCTACAACAAATTCAAGGTATACCGTAAACAAAATCGTCATTTTTATCGAGATTTTTTTTTTTTAGGGATTCCAGATTTTTTTAACTTCATCCTTGTATAGGTCGATGTGGACGATAGGTCGAAGCCAGCGTGTTGAAGAAAAAAAATATCGACCTATCGTCCGTAAAATACGGTACCTAAAATATTTGAAATTTATCAATTAACAAATTACATGTATATATAATGGAGTACTAACAATATCTGATTTATTTCTGCTCCATCTTGAAATTAGAATTCCCCAATTTTTAAAATTTGGAAATTATTCCAAAAAATAAAAAACATTTCTCTTGTAAATCAGATCATATGATAAATATAGCTAATATAACTAAGCATACCCAATAAAATTTTGAGTTCCATTTTATGATAATCAACTCGATATGTCAACATATTACAATTAATAAAACAAAAATCAGTGACTTATGTGAGAAAGGGAGATAATTCTATCAAAGGGAAATAACTCTTTCAATATTATTTCCCCTCATTTTTCACATTTTTTGGGGTCTAGTTTTACACCATATCGTCTTCCTGTTCCTCCTTAAGAAGACCTTTATCATCATCATCAATAAAGAAGGCAGCTTTCTCAGGTTTCCTGTCCTTCTTTCCACCGCTTTTCCTTGAAAAAGAAAAAGGAAATGCACATATAGAAATTATTCTCCAATAAAGCTACGCCTTAATAGAGTAATCAGATTTAATACTTTCTCGTTTGTCTTATATTACCCATGTTAAAACTATATACAAATTATGGCTTCCATTGCATGGATTATTTCTTAGTTATATTTTTTAATTACTGTATACATGATAAAAAATAGTTTTAATATTGAATAAATAATACCACTTTTTAAACATTTTCGTATTGCTTTTTTACATACGTTTTTAATTGAAAAAAAAAACCTTTTTCACTTTCTTTTTATATATATATTCATTATAAATTTGATGAAACTCAACTTGAACAGTCCTCCCTAATAACAAATTTAGTTTGTGATATTATTGCTGGAAATGTGAATGTGCACGACTAAAGGTAATCTCCCATACAGAGTTGTTGGTCCTTGCAGGCTCTCTATCTCTGTAAGCATCTCAAAAGTAGTCCCAAAACACGTGATCATGTAACGAACGATCATGTGACAATTTTTGATGTAGATATTCAAAAGCTTGCATTTGACAGTCCCTCAACACGATGTTCATGTCATAATCTTTAACAATTGTATCTAATGTTGACATTTTATCGGATGAATAAGTAAACCAAATTACTCAGAATAGGAAAACGTTTCACAAAAATGGTATTTCGCCTCAAATAAAATCATATTTCACGTCAAAACTAAAGATATATGCAAAAAAGACGAAAAGCGTCTTAGAAGCAAAAAAGACGAAAAGCGTCTTAGAAGCAAAAAAGACGAAAAGCGTCTTAGAAGCAAAAAAGACGAAAAGCGTCTTAGAAGCAAAATCTAGAGTAAATTAATATTTTACAAGAATCTTGTAAAATCGAGACGTTTAGAGAGATAAGAGAGCCTGCAAGGACTGACAACTCTGTATGGGGAGATTGGACTAAAGGTGGGTTTACATGGTAAGTTTTTTTCCTGCAAATTCATTGCAACTGTATCTGTGTGCACATGTGCCAAACAGAAATTTGACATTATAATCACGTCTTCATACATGTTTGGTATCATACATGTTTGGTAGATCCATCAATGGAAGAGTTGGATAGGTGTTTAGACAGTCAAATATCAGGGTCAGATCCAGGATTACAAGTTAGGGGGGGGGGGGGGGTATTTTGTGTGAAAAATCACGATTTTACACAATTTTTTTTTTTTTTCCAATTTTAGGGGGGGGGGAGGGGGGAGGGGGGGTTACGTGCCGGGTGTGCCTCCCCTGGATCCGCCCCTGAATGTGTTGGTGTTTAAAACAGGCACACAGGTAAAGTTTGAATTTGAAGGAAAAATTTAACCCTGTAAATGCATCTTAAATGAATTCATCTCAATTGTTAGTTTTTGTATTGTTTTTTTTTAAGTTTGTTTTATGAATAAATATTATTTAACCAGATTCTAATGCATTCTGTATTTCAACATGGTTGTGGTTTATGGTGTTTAAAGCCACTTTCAACAATATTTCAGTTAAATCGTGGCAGTACCGGAGTACCCAGAGAAAACCACCAACCTGCCGCAAGTCACTCACAAAATTTATCACATTATGTTGTATCAAGTACACCTCGCCATGAACAGGTTAGTTGTAAATCCAACTACCATACGATCACGACCACAACAGCCCCAATTAGTTGAGATGAGAGGTGATTGTTCGTTTAAGAATAAAAGAAAGAAAGAAAAATAAAACCTTATAATTAATTGTTTTTTTTACATTTTGGAGGGAAAAAAATACTTTTAGCACAAAGAAATGAAAAGTTTGAAAATGTACATTCTATATTTAGCTTAAGAAAAATAAGGCAAAGGTAAGATTAAAACATTAGAAGAACGAGAGACAAAAAGACAGAGATTTAGAACCAACAGATGATAATATTTCTATTTTACTGAAATCTTTATATGTAATGAGGTCAGCTGAAGAAGAATAAGAAGATTATATAAAAACGTGAGATTAGTCGTGAGTTTTACCTGTAAATATTATCCTCGTCAATTAAAGATAATTTTCTCCTAAAATGGAACAAAATAAATATCTCCAGTTATCATCATAAAATATCAAAAACATTTTTTGCTAAAAAATAATTATCGCTCTTTTGCGGAAAAAAAAAATGTTGTGTCGCCTGTCACCTGCTGACAGTATAATGACAAAATTGAAAAGGGGGTCTTAACTGAGATGGGCATGTAGAAACTTTAAAAAGATAATAATTTTAAGGGATTTCTTGATAGATATAAACTATTCCAGAAATATATACATTTTAATAGGAATTTTAGGAAGAGTATAAAAAATTAATAAATATATATAAAAAAAATGTGTTAAGTCTAAACTATGGCATAACCTTATGTACCAGTATCGGAAAAACTGGTTGATCACAAATATTATGTGATACACAAACACAATATTTATTGTGATATCTGCCTAAATTTATTTATGGGAACTTAACATAGACAAAAAATAGATGACAACTAAATATAAAATAAAAGTAACAGAGCGATAATACCCTAAATTTGATCGAAAATCCAGACCATGAGAAAATACCATACAACTCAAAAATGTGAAAACTGGTCCCCCCCCTTTTTTTAACTCTAAATGTGAAAACTGGTACCCCTTGTTTATAACTCTTACCTTTGATGTAACCCTCCATTTGTCTCAGGATCATGTATCACTGGCATGGAGTCTCTTCTAACTTGTAACCAGATTCCTGATTTATTCACTTCTTCTGTGATATTTACACGGTCAGAAGTGAATGGTGTTTTACCACTGTACTTTTCACCTTGACCATATATTTGTTTGAATTCGTCTAATCTTCGTTTTTCATCACCAAGCAAACTTTCATTCTGAAATTAATTAAATAAAAAGTATTGCATTTATTTCCTTCACATTTAAAAAAACCCCATGGTTTTAAATAAGATAATCGAATTTGACAAAACAATAGTCCCCCTTTTTTTAAAACATTCCCTTGGGCAATGGTAATTTTCTATTTGATCTCTAAAAAACTCGTTCACTTCAAGAAGAGTAAGGGTTAGGTTTATGGTGTTTAAATGCCACTTTCAACAATCAGTGCCTATTACCACTAACTTTGTGAATTTGAAAGCAGCTCATGGCGAGGTGTACTCGATACAACATTATGTCATAAAGTTTGTCAGTGACTTGTGAAAGGTCGGTGGTTCTCAGATTTCAGATGTACTGAGATGGTAAAATGTTAGTACATTGTCCATTCAAGAGAGGTCACCCCTCTTATGAGGACATTTTTTTTTTTTTTTCTTTTAATTAATTATTTTGTAAATTTTTATTTTTTTTTACACATCACATGCACAGAACAAGACAAACATATTACAAGTGTAAATGACAGTTATTGCTACATTTTTTTATTATTGCAGGACGGTCTAATAAGAGGGGTACTACTGTACAACAAATTATAACAAATAGAATGATTTTTTTTAGATTTGAACAATAGATGTCCTCCTCTCATTGCACTTATCACCATGGTAACAAGAAACTATTTTTACCTCTTCAGTGTGTTCTTCATCGTCTTTCATTTTATCTTCTTCTTTTTTCTTCCTACTGTCCTCCGGCATCAGATCGTCCAGCCATTTCAATTCATCCATCGAGAAGATTTTTTCGATTGCCTTCCTCACGAAACATGTTCCAACGACCATCATGGGGAATACTACAGAGATGGACTTTACAGCTTTTATTGCCCATAACACTGCCAGACATAAAATCTGTAACAATGTAAACAAGTGGACACGCTTCGTCTTTACGTGACGGAGGTACGTCAAATCTGGCTGATATTTTGTTGGCATAAACAAGATCAAGATTCTGTCTGTTAACTGAAAAAAAAGAAAGAATAAAATTCTATTACATTTTCTTACACATAAGTGATTGGTGTTAAACACCACAATCCTAACCCCATCCTATTCATGAACTGATTTTAAACTCTATCTCATTTACCAATGTTACAGAAAATGACTGAAATTGGTCAGCTTTTTCAGCTTTCAAATATATGAAATGGGTCAGCTTTTTCAGCTTTCAAATATATGATTGGGTCGGCTTTTCCAGCTTTCAAATAAATGAAATGAGTCGCCTTTTTCAGATTTCAAATATATGAAATGGGTCAGCTTTTTCAGATTTCAAATATATGAATTGAGTCGCCTTTTTCAGATTTAAAATATATGAAATGGGTCAGCTTTTTCAGATTTCAAATATATGAATTGAGTCGCCTTTTTCAGATTTCAAATATATGAAATGGGTCAGCTTTTTCAGATTTTAAATATATGAAATGGGTCAGCTTTTTCAGCTTTCAAATATATGAATTGGGTCAGCTTTTTCAGAATTCAAATATATGAATTGGGTTGGCTGTTTTTCAGCTTTCAAAAATATGATTGGGTCAGATATTTTCAACTTCAATATATCAATAGATAGAGATTTTAAAGCTATGATATATCAGTAGGTCATATTTCTACAAAGCTCATGCAGCTTCTTTAATGTCAAGAGAACAAAAGATTTAGTCCAGGAGATATTGTTGTACAGTAAAAATATATTATACCTGCATCCCTTTAAGTGCAGCAGCACCCATATACAAGAAAACTCCATATAACACAGGCATGGGTATTATCTACAAAAGAGAAAAAAATGAAAAAAAAAAATATATACTTATCTGTAAAAACAGTGATAAAATCTAATTGAAAATTGTAGAAATAGACAAAATTGATTCCCCTAACGCACAAATATATCACCACTGACTTTACTGACTTGGTACAGGCACTTCAACACAAAGTGGCAAGGTTAAATTAGTTTTATGGGCCCAAACTTCACTTCTTAGTGAAAGAGTGCAGTCATGCAAGTGTTTTCCACCTGTGAGCTTAATGCCAAACATCAATGTTACAAAATACAGTAAAAACTTGTTTTCAGAGACCATTTGTGAGTTTTAAGTTCAAATCCCACTCAGACGAGGTGTACTTGATACAACATTATGTGATAAAGTTTGTCAGTGACTTGAGGCAAGTCGGTGGTTTTCTCAGGGTAATCTGGTTTCCTCCACCAATAAAACTGACTGTCACGATATATCTGAAATATTGTTGAAAGTGGCATTAAACCCATAACCCCCTTCCCCTCTAATATTAGGACTCTTGTTCATAATATGAACACATTCTGAGACAACCTGTCGTGCTCTTTCTTCTTAATGCAGTGTCCCTAATGGATCTGAGACAACCTATCATGCTCTTTCTCCTTAATGCAGTGTCCCTAATGGATCTGAGACAACCTGTCATGCTCTTTCTCCTTAATGCAGTGTCCCTAATGGATCTGAGACAACCTGTCGTGCACTTTCTCCTTAATGCAGTGTCCCTAATGGATCTGAGACAACCTGTCGTGCTCTTTCTCCTTAATGCAGTGTCCCTAATGGATCTGAGACAACCTGTCATGCTCTTTCTCCTTAATGCAGTGTCCCTAATGGATCTGAGACAACCTGTCGTGCTCTTTCTCCTTAATGCAGTGTCCCTAATGGATCTGAGACAACCTGTCGTGCTCTTTCTCCTTAATGCAGTGTCCCTAATGGATCTGAGACAACCTGTCATGCTCTTTCTCCTTAATGCAGTGTCCCTAATGGATCTGAGACAACCTGTCGTGCTCTTTCTCCTTAATGCAGTGTCCCTAATGGATCTGAGACAACCTGTCATGCTCTTTCTCCTTAATGCAGTGTCCCTAATGGATCTGAGACAACCTGTCATGCTCTTTCTCCTTAATGCAGTGTCCCTAATGGATCTGAGACAACCTGTCATGCTCTTTCTCCTTAATGCAGTGTCCCTAATGGATCTGAGACAACCTGTCATGCTCTTTCTCCTTAATGCAGTGTCCCTAATGGATCTGAGACAACCTGTCGTGCTCTTTCTCCTTAATGCAGTGTCCCTAATGGATCTGAGACAACCTGTCATGCTCTTTCTCCTTAATGCAGTGTCCCTAATGGATCTGACACAACCTGTCATGCTCTTTCTCCTTAATGCAGTGTCCCTAATGGATCTGAGACAACCTGTCGTGCTCTTTCTCCTTAATGCAGTGTCCCTAATGGATCTGAGACAACCTGTCGTGCTCTTTCTCCTTAATGCAGTGTCCCTAATGGATCTGAGACAACCTGTCATGCTCTTTCTCCTTAATGCAGTGTCCCTAATGGATCTGAGACAACCTGTCGTGCTCTTTCTCCTTAATGCAGTGTCCCTAATGGATCTGAGACAACCTGTCGTGCTCTTTCTCCTTAATGCAGTGTCCCTAATGGATCTGAGACAACCTGTCATGCTCTTTCTCCTTAATGCAGTGTCCCTAATGGATCTGAGACAACCTGTCGTGCTCTTTCTCCTTAATGCAGTGTCCCTAATGGATCTGAGACAACCTGTCGTGCTCTTTCTCCTTAATGCAGTGTCCCTAATGGATCTGAGACAACCTGTCATGCTCTTTCTCCTTAATGCAGTGTCCCTAATGGATCTGAGACAACCTGTCATGCTCTTTCTCCTTAATGCAGTGTCCCTAATGGATCTGAGACAACCTGTCGTGCTCTTTCTCCTTAATGCAGTGTCCCTAATGGATCTGAGACAACCTGTCGTGCTCTTTCTCCTTAATGCAGTGTCCCTAATGGATCTGAGACAACCTGTCATGCTCTTTCTCCTTAATGCAGTGTCCCTAATGGATCTGAGACAACCTGTCATGCTCTTTCTCCTTAATGCAGTGTCCCTAATGGATCTGAGACAACCTGTCATGCTCTTTCTCCTTAATGCAGTGTCCCTAATGGATCTGAGACAACCTGTCATGCTCTTTCTCCTTAATGCAGTTTCCCTAATGGATCTGAGACAACCTGTCATGCTCTTTCTCCTTAATGCAGTGTCCCTAATGGATCTGAGACAACCTGTCGTGCTCTTTCTCCTTAATGCAGTGTCCCTAATGGATCTGAGACAACCTGTCGTGCTCTTTCTCCTTAATGCAGTGTCCCTAATGGATCTGAGACAACCTGTCATGCTCTTTCTCCTTAATGCAGTGTCCCTAATGGATCTGAGACAACCTGTCATGCTCTTTCTCCTTAATGCAGTGTCCCTAATGGATCTGAGACAACCTGTCATGCTCTTTCTCCTTAATGCAGTGTCCCTAATGGATCTGAGACAACCTGTCGTGCTCTTTCTCCTTAATGCAGTGTCCCTAATGGATCTGAGACAACCTGTCATGCTCTTTCTCCTTAATGCAGTGTCCCTAATGGATCTGAGACAACCTGTCGTGCTCTTTCTCCTTAATGCAGTGTCCCTAATGGATCTGAGACAACCTGTCATGCTCTTTCTCCTTAATGCAGTGTCCCTAATGGATCTGAGAAAACCTGTCGTGCTCTTTCTCCTTAATGCAGTGTCCCTAATGGATCTGAGACAACCTGTCATGTTCTTTCTCCTTAATGCAGTGTCCCTAATGGATCTGAGACAACCTGTCGTGCTCTTTCTCCTTAATGCAGTGTCCCTAATGGATCTGAGACAACCTGTCGTGCTCTTTCTCCTTAATGCAGTGTCCCTAATGGATCTGAGACAACCTGTCATGCTCTTTCTCCTTAATGCAGTGTCCCTAATGGATCTGAGACAACCTGTCGTGCTCTTTCTCCTTAATGCAGTGTCCCTAATGGATCTGAGACAACCTGTCGTGCTCTTTCTCCTTAATGCAGTGTCCCTAATGGATCTGAGACAACCTGTCATGCTCTTTCTCCTTAATGCAGTGTCCCTAATGGATCTGAGACAACCTGTCGTGCTCTTTCTCCTTAATGCAGTGTCCCTAATGGATCTGAGACAACCTGTCATGCTCTTTCTCCTTAATGCAATGTCCCTAATGGATCTGAGACAACCTGTCATGCTCTTTCTCCTTAATGCAGTGTCCCTAATGGATCTGAGACAACCTGTCATGCTCTTTCTCCTTAATGCAGTGTCCCTAATGGATCTGAGACAACCTGTCATGCTCTTTCTCTTTAATGCAGTGTCCCTAATGGATCTGAGACAACCTGTCGTGCTCTTTCTCCTTAATGCAGTGTCCCTAATGGATCTGAGACAACCTGTCGTGCTCTTTCTCCTTAATGCAGTGTCCCTAATGGATCTGAGACAACCTGTCATGCTCTTTCTCCTTAATGCAGTGTCCCTAATGGATCTGAGACAACCTGTCATGCTCTTTCTCCTTAATGCAGTGTCCCTAATAGATCTGAGACAACCTGTCATGCTCTTTCTCCTTAATGCAGTTTCCCTAATGGATCTGAGACAACCTGTCATGCTCTTTCTCCTTAATGCAGTGTCCCTAATGGATCTGAGACAACCTGTCGTGCTCTTTCTCCTTAATGCAGTGTCCCTAATGGATCTGAGACAACCTGTCGTGCTCTTTCTCCTTAATGCAGTGTCCCTAATGGATCTGAGACAACCTGTCGTGCTCTTTCTCCTTAATGCAGTGTCCCTAATGGATCTGAGACAACCTGTCATGCTCTTTCTCCTTAATGCAGTGTCCCTAATGGATCTGAGACAACCTGTCATGCTCTTTCTCCTTAATGCAGTTTCCCTAATGGATCTGAGACAACCTGTCATGCTCTTTCTCCTTAATGCAGTGTCCCTAATGGATCTGAGACAACCTGTCGTGCTCTTTCTCCTTAATGCAGTGTCCCTAATGGATCTGAGACAACCTGTTGTTCTCTTTCTCCTTAATGCAGTGTCCCTAATGGATCTGAGACAACCTGTCATGCTCTTTCTCCTTAATGCAGTGTCCCTAATGGATCTGAGACAACCTGTCGTGCTCTTTCTCCTTAATGCAGTTTCTCTAATGGATCTGAGACAACCTGTCGTGCTCTTTCTCCTTAATGCAGTGTCCCTAATGGATCTGAGACAACCTGTCATGCTCTTTCTCCTTAATGCAGTGTCCCTAATGGATCTGAGACAACCTGTCGTGCTCTTTCTCCTTAATGCAGTGTCCCTAATGGATCTGAGACAACCTGTCGTGCTCTTTCTCCTTAATGCAGTGTCCTTAATGGATCTGAGACAACCTGTCATGCTCTTTCTCCTTAATGCAGTGTCCTTAATGGATCTGAGACAACCTGTCGTGCTCTTTCTCCTTAATGCAGTGTCCCTAATGGATCTGAGACAACCTGTCGTGCTCTTTCTCCTTAATGCAGTGTCCCTAATGGATCTGAGACAACCTGTCGTGCTCTTTCTCCTTAATGCAGTGTCCCTAATGGATCTGAGACAACCTGTCGTGCTCTTTCTCCTTAATGCAGTGTCCCTAATGGATCTGAGACAACCTGTCGTGCTCTTTCTCCTTAATGCAGTGTCCCTAATGGATCTGAGACAACCTGTCGTGCTCTTTCTCCTTAATGCAGTGTCCCTAATGGATCTGAGACAACCTGTCGTGCTCTTTCTCCTTAATGCAGTGTCCCTAATGGATCTGAGACAACCTGTCGTGCTCTTTCTCCTTAATGCAGTGTCCCTAATGGATCTGAGACAACCTGTCGTGCTCTTTCTCCTTAATGCAGTGTCCCTAATGGATCTGAGACAACCTGTCGTGCTCTTTCTCCTTAATGCAGTGTCCCTAATGGATCTGAGACAACCTGTCATGCTCTTTCTCCTTAATGCAGTGTCCCTAATGGATCTGAGACAACCTGTCGTGCTCTTTCTCCTTAATGCAGTGTCCCTAATGGATCTGAGACAACCTGTCATGCTCTTTCTCCTTAATGCAGTGTCCCTAATGGATCTGAGAAAACCTGTCGTGCTCTTTCTCCTTAATGCAGTGTCCCTAATGGATCTGAGACAACCTGTCATGCTCTTTCTCCTTAATGCAGTGTCCCTAATGGATCTGAGACAACCTGTCGTGCTCTTTCTCCTTAATGCAGTTTCCCTAATGGATCTGAGACAACCTGTCATGCTCTTTCTCCTTAATGCAGTGTCCCTAATGGATCTGAGACAACCTGTCGTGCTCTTTCTCCTTAATGCAGTTTCCCTAATGGATCTGAGACAACCTGTCGTGCTCTTTCTCCTTAATGCAGTGTCCCTAATGGATCTGAGACAACCTGTCGTGCTCTTTCTCCTTAATGCAGTGTCCCTAATGGATCTGAGACAACCTGTCGTGCTCTTTCTCCTTAATGCAGTGTCCCTAATGGATCTGAGACAACCTGTCGTGCTCTTTCTCCTTAATGCAGTGTCCCTAATGGATCTGAGACAACCTGTCATGCTCTTTCTCCTTAATGCAGTGTCCCTAATGGATCTGAGACAACCTGTCATGCTCTTTCTCCTTAATGCAGTGTCCCTAATGGATCTGAGACAACCTGTCGTGCTCTTTCTCCTTAATGCAGTGTCCCTAATGGATCTGAGACAACCTGTCGTGCTCTTTCTCCTTAATGCAGTGTCCCTAATGGATCTGAGACAACCTGTCATGCTCTTTCTCCTTAATGCAGTGTCCCTAATGGATCTGAGACAACCTGTCATGCTCTTTCTCCTTAATGCAGTGTCCCTAATGGATCTGAGACAACCTGTCATGCTCTTTCTCCTTAATGCAGTGTCCCTAATGGATCTGAGACAACCTGTCGTGCTCTTTCTCCTTAATGCAGTGTCCCTAATGGATCTGAGACAACCTGTCGTGCTCTTTCTCCTTAATGCAGTGTCCCTAATGGATCTGAGACAACCTGTCGTGCTCTTTCTCCTTAATGCAGTGTCCCTAATGGATCTGAGACAACCTGTCATGCTCTTTCTCCTTAATGCAGTGTCCCTAATGGATCTGAGACAACCTGTCGTGCTCTTTCTCCTTAATGCAGTGTCCCTAATGGATCCGAGACAACCTGTCATGCTCTTTCTCCTTAATGCAGTGTCCCTAATGGATCTGAGACAACCTGTCATGCTCTTTCTCCTTAATGCAGTGTCCCTAATGGATCTGAGACAACCTGTCGTGCTCTTTCTCCTTAATGCAGTGTCCCTAATGGATCTGAGACAACCTGTCATGCTCTTTCTCCTTAATGCAGTGTCCCTAATGGAGAAGCAACAAATACAATTTTATAGTCTTTGATTTGAACAGATCTGGGGTCAAACCTACGATCTAATGTACTCGAGGCGAGCACTCATAACACCACTGATGTGGTTACTCTTGTATCATAAGATTAAAACATTCTCTAATTTGCTAAAAATAAGTACCCTTAAAATCTTGGTCATAAATACAGACAGTCCACTTAAGATTCCAACCACCAATGCTGTTACACGCTGTTCTCTATAAAGAATATAGGTTTTGTTCAAATTATATTCTACTGACAATACTTTTATTGATAAAATTAAAGTTTTTTTTTTTTCAATTAGTCAGGATTTTATAATTCTCTTACATCACCACCTGACTAAGGTGTGACAGGGGTTTTCAAAACTACCGGTACATGGATCTTACATTTTGATAAGCAAATAAAGAAATATATAATATATAATAGTACTAAACACTTTCATTCATAATTCGCTCACTCAGACTCAAACAAAAATAAAGAGGAGCCATCGTGGTCGTGATCGTATGGTATTTGGATTTATAACTACCTATGCAATCAGTGCATATCACCACTAACGTTGTGAGCTTAAAATCCCACTAAGGCGAGGTGTACTCGATACAACATTATGTGATAAAATTTGTCAGTGACTTGCGGCAGATCAGTGGTTTTCTCCGGGTACTCTAGTTTCCTCCACCAATAAAACTGACCGCCACGATTTAACTGAAATATTGTTGAAAATGGCATTAAACACCATAACTCTAACCATAACTCAGAATTAGTTTTACAAGTGGATACTAAAAAAAAAGTGGATACAATCTCTTTGTCGAGAAATGTGTTTTAATCATTTGAGGTTACTGGTAATTTGTTATACCTTATTTGAACGAATGATCAGTAATTTATAAGTAATGTGACTAGTATTGGCATTATATGCACGAGTAAGTGAGTGATATTTGGTTTACTCCAAGTGAGCAATTTTCAGCTAAATCATGGCAAGAGTAAGTTACTCTTTGATGAAGTCTGCATTATACTAGATCAACACGTTAAGTTGGATTTTTTTAGCGCTAGTTCATTGAAACAACAGATATGTTGCTCCACTCAGGACACATTATCATGATTCCGAGCCAGCTAGTCTCTCCTCTTACTCCTTAGTCCTGCATGCTTAGCGAAGATAAAACCTGAGTATTCCGACACCCTGTACAATCCGACACATTTCCTTGGTCTCTTGGTGTGTCGGATTAGACAGGTTCCATTGTATTTGGTTTGACCCGACAGGGGTTTGAACACACAATCTACCGCACTAAAATAACAAGTAATACTAACCTGACTCCTAAAAACGTTGGCTTTTCTCCTGGTGCAGCACAATCAGATTCTTTCCTTAGACTCATTATATGAGCTAGAGCTGACACGGTAGCAGCTACATACCAGGGTAAACCAAGCAGGGAACAGGCCACAATACAAATGGTCACAACCATCATGTCTAGATGGTAGCCATTACCTTTCTATAAATAGATATATAGACAATATTAGTGCAGTGTCTAAAAATAGAAAGTTTATGTGTATGAGGCTTAAAAACTGGGATAAAGGTGAGATTTACCAAGCCTTTCCTAAGTTTTGCACCAATTTAAGTCACTGCATTAACATTGTGTTTAAGCCTACAGAAAAATCACATTAATCCATCGAAGTTTATATTTTAAATTAAATAATAAAATTATATAATTATCCCTTGATTGCCCCTTTTGATATTTTCTATCACCAGGAAGTGAACTGGATTTACATCTAGATTCCCAAAGCTCAACAGGTAACATGTGACAAGGGGGTCTAGGACAAAATCCCCCCAGACAAAAGCCCCCCCAACAAAAAACCCCTCAATAATAAAAAGTATAATATGGTTTTTGTTTCATAAATATATTTTTTTCTGTGTCTTTGTTTAACTGTTTGGATATGTAAAATTGTCTTTGTATTTTATAACATGATTCAAGACTTTTTTTTACCTCTGTATTTTAATTCATTTATTTTTGAAACATGAAGATATCATAAACAATTGAAGTTTTTGTTTAAGAATTATAATAACCCTCATCAAAGAAAGTAAAAACAAAAATAAAGTTGTTTTATCTTTAAAAAAATCATAGTATATAAGAAAAACAAAGTGAGAAAATAACTCATTCATTACTTTTAAGAACTTCAAAGGTTGAAAAGTTAATCATTGTTTATCAATAAAAACAACTCCTGATTAACTTTACCTGATTAATTTCAAATTAAGGAATTAAACAATGTTTTTTTTAATTTAAACTTTATAAATGAACAATGAACAAAATGTGGAAAAATATGTTTTTAAAGTATTTTATTTTTTGTATTAATTCTTTAAGATATCTTTTAATATCACCATCAATATAAAACAAATGTAATAAGATTGTATGATTATTTCATTATTGGGGGGCTTTTTGTCAGGGAGGCTTTTGTCCTGTTCCCGTGACAAGTGTACCAGAAAAAGCTATATTTTGGTCAGTACCAGTATATAACAAAAATTTATCCAGTCAATAGACTCAAAAAGAACAAACGCAGGATAAAATAATATTTTTACATATCCAGTCAAACTCTCAGGTTATAAGATTGACTGATTGGTATTTAAAAGTCAACTTTAGCAGTATTTCAGCTATATTGTGATGTCAAGTTATAAGAAAAGATATAGATGTAAATGAACCACTCGTCGCAACTTCGGCTGATTCTGTACTTTCATCATACCTCATCCGTATTACGATAGCTCCCATTGGAACTACTTTCGGAAATCTTCAATGAAGGAGGTATTAAAATAATTTCACTTTCGAATATTCGTCCAATAATAATATATTTTCATTCGTCGCAATGTTGGCTGATTCCGTACCTTCATCAAAGACCAATATTTTTTAAAGCAAACTCATCTATTGTTGCCATTTTAGAACTTATTCGCGGTGCGCAATGTTTGATTGAAGTGAAACGGTCTTCCGGCGAAGAAATGTGACGTGTAGACATATATCAAATACCTTATTACAGCCGAGGTATTGAGGGAGAGAAGCGGACTCACCCGAGGTTTGCCGATTGGTAAATGAACATGAGAGACTGTCCAATTGTACAGTTAGAGTAAAATTCAAGTAAAGGAACAGCAGTTTTATTGCTGTTCTACATTTCCCAGTCATTGCAGAGTCGTCAACAATGAGCATAACACATTAGTGACATATCCTAAAATAAGTGTGAACTGGTTCTAGCCTGCGGCTGAGCAGTACTCTTTACTGTGAACTGGTTCTAGCCTGCGGCTGAGCAGTGCTCTTGACTGTGAACTGGTTCTAGCCTATGGGCAGTACTCTTTTACTCCCGTTGATAAACACTCAATTTGGAGATCTTTATCATTTCTATAATTTGTTCATGCTTTGTTTGTAGTACTTATTTAGTATAACACATCATAGATATACACAATATATGTAGTCAAACCTGCTTTAGTGACCACCTCTATTAAGCAATAACTTGTATTATGTGACCTTAATTTTAATTTCCCTTCACAATGCATTTCATATTAATTAAACCTGTATTAAGCAACCACCTGTCTTATGTGACCCTATTACAATGTTCCCTTGGAAGGTCACATAAGACAGGTTTGACCGTATATTGTAGGAAAATACCAAATTAATTTTCACAAGCTTTAGAAACAGGTAAAATTAAGCGTGTAACCACCTTTTCTGGTTTATTTTGCATTAACGAGTGCAGATAAATGTTTATTTTTACCCACTATGTACGTACACATACATATACAATATACGTACATTGTGTTTATCCTGCAATGTCAAAAAGTACAAAACAACTGTCAAAATTTAAAAGAGCAGAAAAAAGCATCGTTCGTTCCTATCGTTGTCATCTTTCCCGTTCGTGTTTTACTGTTACTCTGTTTGTGATTTTTCACTCGACATCAATAGGTGCCGGTGAAATACAGAGATTTTCAAGTGAAATAAAAACTGGTGATTTGAATTCCGCTCATGGCGAACTGTCCTCGATACAACATTATGTGATAAAGTTTGTCAGTAGCTGGCGACAGGATGGTGGTTTTCTCTGGATACTCCGGTTTTCTCCACTAATAATACTGACCACTACGATATTACTGAAATATTGTTGAAAGTGGCGTTAAACATCATAAACCTAACCCTCCATTTTTAGAAAAGAAATAAAAATTGTAAACGTACCCTCAATTTGTTTTCCTTCCTGTTGACAATGACAGCAGTGATCTGTTGATCCATAAATATCAGAATAACAGCAACAATGGCAGGTAAACCAGCAGCTAACATTGTCCACCATGGATTTCTAGGACTTATGGGGTTAATGAACCAACCTCGATTAGGATTGGATGGCTATAAAATAAGTTTTTATAAAATATATACCAGTATTGGTACAGTACAGTCAGAGACATAGCGTGATAAATCACTGTGATAGACGTATCACTCTTCTTATTGATACTGATACAGTACAGTCAGAGACATAGCGTGATAAATCACTGTGATAGACCTATCACTCTTCTTAGTGATACTGATACAGTACAGTCAGAGACATACCATGATAAATCACTGTGATAGACGTATCACTCTTCTTAGTGATACTGATACAGTACAGTCAGAGACATACCATGATAAATCACTGTGATAGACATATCACTCTTCTTAGTGATACTGATACAGTACAGTCAGAGACATACCATGATAAATCACTGTGATAGACGTATCACTCTTCTTAGTGATACTGATACAGTACAGTCAGAGACATACCATGATAAATCACTGTGATAGACATATCACTCTTCTTAGTGATACTGATACAGTACAGACAGAGACATAGCGTGATAAATCACTGTGATAGATGTATCACTCTTCTTATTGATACTGATACAGTACAGTCAGAGACATTACATGATAAATCACTGTGATAGACATATCACTCTTCTTAGTGATACTGATACAGTACAGTCAGAGACATACCATGATAAATCACTGTGATAGACGTATCACTCTTCTTAGTGATACTGATACAGTACAGTCAGAGACATACCATGATAAATCACTGTGATAGACATATCACTCTTCTTAGTGATACTGATACAGTACAGTCAGAGACATACCATGATAAATCACTGTGATAGACATATCACTCTTCTTAGTGATACTGATACAGTACAGACAGAGACATAGCGTGATAAATCACTGTGATAGATGTATCACTCTTCTTATTGATACTGATACAGTACAGTCAGAGACATTACATGATAAATCACTGTGATAGACATATCACTCTTCTTAGTGATACTGATACAGTACAGTCAGAGATATAGCGTGATAAATCACTGTGATAGACGTATCACTCTTCTTAGTGATACTGATACAGTACAATCAGAGACATAGCATTATAAATCACTGTGATAGACATATCACTCTTCTTAGTGATACTGATATATCTTTTGTTCTGTTTAATCTATTTACTTACTTTCTTGTACATCTTGTGTGATAGCAAGTAACACTCTAAATACAAAAGAAACTTTGAAGATACATTAAACAGAACAAAAGATATATCAGTATCACTAAGAAGAGTGATACGTCTATCACAGTGATTTATCATGGTATGTCTCTGACTGTACTGTATCACTATCACTAAGAAGAGTGATATATCTATCACAGTGATTTATCATGGTATGTCTCTGACTACTGTATCACTATCACTAAGAAGAGTGATATATCTATCACAGTGATTTATCATGGTATGTCTCTGACTGTACTGTATCACTATCACTAAGAAGAGTGATATATCTATCACAGTGATTTATCATGGTATGTCTCTGACTGTACTGTATCACTATCACTAAGAAGAGTGATATATCTATCAGAGTGATTTATCATGGTATGTCTCTGACTGTACTAGTATATACATTGTTTCTGACTGTACTAGTATATACATTGTCTCTGACTGTACTAGTATATACATTGTTTCTGACTGTACTAGTATATACATTGTCTCTGACTGTACTAGTATATACATTGTTTCTGACTGTACTAGTATATACATTGTTTCTGACTGTACTAGTATATACATTGTTTCTGACTGTACTAGTATATACATTGTTTCTGACTGTACTAGTATATACATTGTTTCTGACTGTACTAGTATATACATTATTTCTGACTGTACTAGTATATACATTGTTGACAGTTATAATATTAATTTTGTAAGTCTTAAGGTGTGCTTACAGGGTCAAAATTTGTCTTTGAACTTTACCTGTTCTCCTGTTTCAAACACAAATTGGGCCCGGGTGGCTCAATGAGTTAGGTCGTTGGATCTAACAACTCATACAAGCCTATCACCAATACGGTGTGGGTTCGCGCCCGGCTTTGTAGATTACAAAAAAGGGTGTACTCGACTTGCAGCCGCAAGTGATAAAGTTTACCAGTTGCTTGCCCATGGTCGGTGGTTCTCTCCGGGTACTCCAGCTTGCTCCACCACTAAAACTGGTTGCCATGATATAGCTGAAATATTGTTGAAAGTGGTGTTAAAACACCAAAAAATCAAAATCAGTCTAAATACCTATCCAACTGCCTTACAATATTTGATGGACCTATCAAATGTGTTTGATTTCAAGCTTAGACTACTGTGAAAAACAAATCCAATAAAGCAGGGGCGGATCCAGGGGAGACACACCCGGCGTGCCCCCCCTAAAATTGGAAAAAATGTGATTTTTCACACGAAATACCCCAAAATTTTTCGCACCTCCCTCCGCTCGGCACAATTTTTTTAAGTGCACCCCCCTCCCCCCCACCTAACTTGAAATCCTGGATCCGTCCCTGTAAAGTATAGTTTTATTTTCAATTAGGCAACAACACTAAATGATACCATGATTTCTTATATCTTGATATCATCATTTTATTTTGAAATTTGATATCCAGGAATTTAATAACCCACGCTTATGGCTTTTGTGAGCAATCCATGAAAATTTGGATGCAAGAATTTAAGTTATTTCAAAGTATCACATTTGTGATTGAAACAGGTCATGATGAGATAGAATTTGTTCCCATATGAACAAATATTATATTATATCTATTCCAACAGAATTTTCTTTTACAATATAATCAGTATAGAATATTTTTCCTCAAAGAAGAAATATTCTAGAGTTACTTATAGCAACCGATCTAATATAATACATGTTCATATCCGTACTCTTGTATTTAAACTATACTATTCTCCTATCCGGGTATTTAATAATTCCTTGGGGTGAGGTCAGCAGGAATCCTCTAGATTTTACCTAGATTCCAATGGAAAATTTGAATTTTATTTTCTTAATTTAAAATAAACCCGTCTGATATAAATTGACGAAAATCAAACTAGATATCTGATTTAGTGTCTATAAGGACCAGAGGTGATTTTAATTAAAACTTTTAATTTCTGTTGGAAAATAATGAATAAATTAATATACATTGGAGTCTATTTAGAATCCCGAGGATTTTGCTTGGCTTCACCTCCAAATATGTTCTTCATCTCAAAATTGATAATCATTGATTGGTCAATTACATTGTGTGATGTCACTCCGAAATCGAGAATTACTCGATCTTTAGTTTTCCTGATCATTATTTGTCCTTTTTTTTTGGGTTATTGTCAGTCTATCCTCTATATACGGCTTCTAATTACCCCTCAGTCCATCCTCTATATACAGCTTCTAATTACCCCTCAGTCTATCCTCTATATACAGCTTCTAATTATCCCTCAGTCTATCCTCTATATACAGCTTCTAATTACCCCTCAGTCTATCCTCTATATACAGCTTCTAATTACCCCTCAGTCTATCCTCTATATACAGCTTCTAATTACCCCTCAGTCTATCCTCTATATACAGCTTCTAATTACCCCTCAGTCTATGGCTTCTAATTATCCCTCAGTCTATCCTCAATATACAGCTTCTAATTACCCCTCAGTCTATCCTCTATATACAGCTTCTAATTACCCCTCAGTCTATCCTCTATATACAGCTTCTAATTACGTCTCAGTCTATCCTCTATATACAGCTTCTAATTACCCCTCAGTCTATCCTCGATATACAGCTTCTAATTACCCCTCAGTCTATCCTCTATATATGGCTTCTAATTACGTCTCAGTCTATCCTCTATATACAGCTTCTAATTACCCCTCAGTCTATCCTCTATATACAGCTTCTAATTACCCCTCAGTCTATCCTCTATATACAGCTTCTAATTACCCCTCAGTCTATCCTCTATATACAGCTTCTAATTACCCCTCAGTCTATCCTCTATATACAGCTTCTAATTACCCCTCAGTCTATCCTCTATATACAGCTTCTAATTACCCCTCAGTCTATCCTCTATATACAGCTTCTAATTACCCTTCAGTCTATCCTCTATATACAGCTTCTAATTACCCCTCAGTCTATCCTCTATATACAGCTTCTAATTACCCCTCAGTCTATCCTCTATATATGGCTTCTAATTACCCCTCAGTCTATCCTCTATATACAGCTTCTAATTACCCCTCAGTCTATCCTCTATATACAGCTTCTAATTACCCCTTTGGTGTCTTCAAACTTTTCTATTGAGTTAACAACATTATTAATTGTTAAAATATTTTATTTTGTTGCTCAACCGAAAGTAACAAAATCCAGGTGAATATAAGTAAAATAACTTAGAGTTTCCATGACAACTACTTGTATATAAATGTTCACCATACATTGTATTATTCTAACTAAAAATGATATTGTGAAATTAGATAATGTTGATCTTTATGTTGAGTCAAACAAGGGTAGAGTAATATGATTTAGTAAGGGAGGTTAGCAATCATAGACTTTAATATCCAAAGGTATCCAGAAAAAAATAGTTATCTCCCCTTTTGTGGCACTCCACCATATTACTATCATAACTGTTATAATGAGATAGTCTTCTATGTAGTTCTCACAATGAGCACGGTCCTCAGGCCCAAGACCAGTAAAACTTTGTTCGGACCAGTAAATTTTTCAGTTTTTATTTAGATATACATATAAATTTAATTCAAGAATTTTATTCGGACCAATAAATTCAAATTTTCATTTTGATGACTGCTATGTGTTGGCAACACAAATAATACATTCTATGTGCAATTTCTTGGTTTAAACAGCCCAGTGGTTTCTTAGGATAAAATGGATGACCATTGATGATCTAAGGGAGGTAATCACTTACTGCAAATTTTCCTGGAACTTTTAGTTTCGGTGTTGGAACGCCAATGTAGTAATCCAGAAGCACCATACAAATGATTGAAATCAATACAGCAAAATCACTCAAATATTGTCGGACCTGAAATATTTATAAAGAGTTAGATGATACTAAAATGAGATCATATGACCAACATTGGTTCATTTATTTAGAATTTTTTACCAGTTTTTCATGGTTAACATTGTGTTGAATCTTGATTGCGAGTGCAGTAATAAATTAATTAAATTTTAAAATGAATCAATTCTAATTCATTTAAATTTTTCTTTAATAGATTGAACTAGCTGCAGAATCCTATATCTTCCTTTTTTTGTTTTGTTTTGGTTTACAGCTGAAAATAAAGAGACCATTAAGAGTTACGGTTTGAATATAAGCCACTCTTTTATGCCAGAAAGGGGGCTGCAGTAGTTGTGATCATATGGTGCTTGGGTTCATAACTAACTATGCAATCAGTGCCCATCACCACTGATGTAGAGAGTTCGAATCCCGCTCAAGGTGAGGTGTACAACATTATGTGACAAAGTTTGTCAGTGACTTGCAACAGGTCGGTGGTTTTCTCTGAGTACTCCAGTTTCCTCCATGAATAAAACTGACCGCCACAATATAACTGAAATATTGTTGAAAGTGGCTTTAAACACCATAAAAGCAGCCAACCAAATCAACGGTTTTTTCTGGTATCAACATTCAGTTCAACAATGTGTCATATATTGACTGCTTATGCTATCTAAAACCCAAAGTGTATTTCAATTAGTATGAATTTTTGATTTTCTACAGTCCAGAGAAAATAGTTCGTCACATTGATAAGCAGTTTTAAGCTTTTTTTTTTATTTAATAGATCTGCTACCATGGTGATTATTAAATTAGACTCTGTGGTTATATGCTAAAACAAAAACATCCCATCAAATTCAGTGTTCTGATTAATAGAAGATTTTGGAGTAATGAAAATGAACTTTATATTCAAAAGTTGTATGACCATGTGGCCAGAATTCATAGGTTAACTGCATACAATGTTATCAACTTTGATAATACTTGATTTTTCTTTAACGCCAAATGAGCAATTATTTTTATCTAAATGAACAACAAGTTACATTTCGATGAGATGTTAAAGTATGCTAGACAAATTTGCAAGTGGGATTTTTATAGTGCTAGCCTGCTTGCCTCGAGTGTGGTAGATCGTGGGTTTTGAGCTCCGATTCAACTAAGCCTGTTGTTCTAGTACAAAGTGGACCTAATCATCATCTCATTGAAAATTAACTTGTACTCACCATGATACAGCTGAAAAATTGATGAGTTGGCGTTAAACAACAATCACTCACTCACTATAGTGCCAGCTCACCGAGGCAACAAGCCGCCAGTAGACATATCCCTCCACATTATCCTGATTCTGAGCCATACGATCTTTGCTCTTACTCCTTAATATTGCATGCTTAGCAGAGAAGCAGCAAAACAGTTTTATAGTCTTTGGTTTGACCCAAATGGGGCTCAAACCTACGATCTACTGCACTGGAGGTGAGAACACTAACTATTATACCATTGATATACTTTATTTAAAACTATTAATATAATAAATCATAACTTACAATTGTAGGGAAAAATCTGCCTGTTTTCATCTCCTTCAATCCCCAAGCGACCGTAAATGTTCCGAGGAATAGAAGAATAGAAAGGAAGAAAACGTTGTCATGGTAAACAACTGTATCACAACCACTTCCTATCAATAAAAATCCTTTCTTTTTACAATCGTCTTTAGAAATTAACGGATAATCGGTGGCATTCATATTTTCCGAAATAATTGAGGAAACGTCCGATATGACTGAATATCCCCACAACGTTGTTTCGTTAGACATTCCCATAAAACTTGTCATGTTGTCATCTGGTATCGTGTAATTTGGATGGTAACAACTACAGTTATAATCTAGTGGAATTTCAGGATGGATGTTAAACGGATGTTTATCCGTGATGGAAAATAGTTTTTTAAATGCTTCCACTATGAATATGATTGCTATAAGGCAAGCAAAACTTTCTTCCGTAAATCGAGTTATATATTTCACTAATGCACTTAGATCAAATGCCACAATTAACAGAAGTAGGAAAGCCGACCATAAACCAACCCAGGCACGTAACGGTAGAAAATCCCATCCTTGGTCCCTGTAAAATATAAGAAATAACAAATTACTTTTATGAATAAATTCAATCAAGGAATAAAACTGTTCAATATTTATATCACAAACTTGTTTTCAGAGACCATTTGTCAAATTTAGCTGGCTGGTCTCTAAAGACAGGTACCATATTTTGTCAACAGAAGTGATAATTTCTAAATACAGATTTCACTGCACAGCATTAATTTTTTCATAAAAGTAAATCCAATAAATAACAGATTTAATTTTTTTTTTTTTTTTAGAAACATCTCACAACACAAAGAATCGGTGTCATGCAAGATAAACTTTCATTCACATCAGGAAGCTCACTATTCATTCATAAAAATGCTATGCCATTCAATTAATACGGATAAATATATTTTGTAGACTAATCGGCGATTGGATATTTGAAATGTAACCTTTTATGTTGGATACAAAATTTAAAACAGATCCCGTCACATTTTTGTGCATGTCCCAATCTAGGATCTGGTCTATCAAGAGGGTTGGGGAATCCAATTAACTGGTTTAGTTCCTGCCACATTGTTGCCCCTGTTACAAGCTATATGTCGTCTTATTTTGTTGTTGTGTTCAAATGGTTTTTCTAATATAGAGGTGGTTGTTTGTTTTTGTAATATTGATGAAATTGTTTAAACTTTCTTTTCATAAATAATTTTAATTAGATGCATAAAATATACATACTCGCATAAATTATATATAATCATTTCCAGTACCAACATAGGACCAGTACTTCCTAGGATGTTCAAAGGCTGACCAGAAAATAAAGCAAACAGGATACCAGTCAATGCAGCAGTTAAAATACACTCCATGGTTCCCTGTTGAAATAAAAAATAAATTAGGCAAACAGGATATCAGTTAAAGTAAGCAGTAAAAATACACTCCATGGGTCCTTGTACATAAAAAAAAAGACAACTCTTTCTTTTATATTTGAAATTTATAAGCATTGTAATAATGGGGTGGGGGAGATGTTATTGTGTTTATTACCACTTTCAACAATATTTCAATTATATCATGGTTGTCAGTTTTATTCATGGAGGAAACCAAAGTACCCAGAGAAAACCCCCGACCTGCCACAAGACTCTGAAAAACTTAATTACATAATGTTGTATGGAGCACACCTCGTCATGACTGGGATTCGAACTGGTGATATGCACTGATTGCATCGGTAAAAATACAATACTATTTAACTCAATGTGATTACACATAATTTTTATCAAAGAGGTACTTATCAAAAATATATAAGTGTAATGAAGACCGCAACTTTTTTATGTAATGTACATAAACATGTCAGTCTTATTTTCAAAGAAAATCTTGTATGCAATAATGAATGATTTGAAATCATTTTTCACTGTTGTCATAGCAACAAAAATGGAGGAAGCTTAAATCTGATTTATTCTTGGTTCGAGAATAAGGTTTGCAAAAGTGATCAATACAGGAGACACTAATCTCCAGGACACCTTGACCTACCATATAATTATCGGTTGCTTGTCTCATTCATTGGACACATGATTTATGGTTTATAGTGATTAAAGCCACTTTCAACAATATTTCAGTTATATTGTGGCGGTCAGTTTTATTGGTGGAGGAATCGGTGTACAATGAGAAAACCACCAACTTGTCGCAAGTCACAGACAAAATTTATCACATAATGTTTTATCAAGTATACCTCGCCATGAACGGGGTTCGAACTCACAACTTTAGTGGTGATAGGCACTGATTACAGAGGTAGTTGTGAATTCAACTACCATACGATCAAGACCTTGACGGCCCCTCGAAGGTTACATTAAGTGTCAGCGTTGCTAGATATACATACACAACCTACCATATAATTATCAGTTGCTAAACCCAGTAAACCACCGAAAGTTACATTAGGTGTCAGTGTGGCTAGATATAAATATACAACAGATGCTATACATTGTACATGTAGACAGTCTTTGAAGTCACTCAGGTACCACGGAATTTTTCTCTTTATATCTTCTATAAGACCTCCAAATAACCTGAAAAATAAGACAGTTTGATCTTTTAGTTGGCAGTTTTAGCTTTTCTACAGTAAATGTGTAATTTGTCCAAAATTGACTACTGGATAACTGCTATCTTCCCATCAGTTGAACCGCCTCTGTGGTGCAATGGTTGGTATCAAATATTGAGGCAACTGGTTGATTCAAAGTAAGGTTGATGTGCTGGAGTGGATCGACTGTTGAGGACAAAGAAATCTAGTATAATTTTCTTACATTTGAACTTGTAAAAATTCAGGACAGTTTTATATTAACTAGAAAATTACTACATTAAAATTTTGTACAAAATATTAGCTTTACATGACAAGGGACTTTTTTGCTTGCATCAAAGGGAAATAACTCCAATAAAATGCATAATATTAAAATCAAGTTGAAAAATGATCCATTCCAACCGAGCATGTAATAAATGGCCAAATAAAAGTAGGCAACATTATCTCATCAAAATGTGTCTGCAATCTCTTCTCGTCATGTTACACAAACATTAACTGAAATTTTCCCCACTTTGCTTGCATAAAACAACAATCACGGACTGACAAATTCCTTTTATAAATTTAACATCTGGTATTTTACCTTCCTGTTCTGACTAGGGTTGGGTCACAGTGACTTTCTTCTTCCTCTATTAATACTTCAGCTTCCTTTGGTCCTGCTGGTTGAGGTTTGTTCTCTTTACGACCTTGCTTTAATAGTGATGGAAAAAAAACAAAAAACATTTCAATTAAAGGGAGATAATTTTGTTTTTAAAGATTTTTTTTTATTAAAAGGAGATAATTTTGTTTTTAAGATTTTTATTAAAGGGAGATAATTTTGTTTTTAAAATAAGATTTTTATTAAAGGGAGATTATTTTGTTTTCAAGATTTTATTAAAGGGAGATAATCTTTGGAAGTGAGATGATGTTCAGATAGAAATGTCCATTTACCATACTTGCAATACATATTTCAAAAACAGCTTTATTGGTGTTGGAAAACCACCGACCTACAGCAAGTCACAGACAAACCTTATCACTCACATTTACTTCGACATTGACAAGAATTAAAGTCACAACTTAAGTCGTAATAAACTCTGATTTCATAGGCAGATGTAAATCTATCTACCATATAATCATCACAACAAACTATCAAGCTAAAAAAGGTCCAAAATATGGCAAATCTAACCTAGTAAATACTGTAGTTATATTTTCCATATAAAGGAGACAAGGGAGGTAATTACACATTTTTTCCAGCAGCTCTTGTGAAATAAACAAATATTTCAATCTGATTAAATCTATTGCAAAATTGCATGTAAGTCAATACCTGAGAAGGAACACTTGTTGGGGGATCAATTCTGATTTTAGGATCCCATTCACCAGGGGGCAGCACTGTTACTTGGTCAAGAAACTCGTCAATTCCTGTTAAGATATCATTACGAGTTCTGGCTTTATAAGCAACTTCTCTGAAGACCTGAAATATAAGATATATAAGGGTCAATATCACTCATTTAAAATTTGTTCAACACCTGAAATACTACAACCAACTACCAAATAGTTTTCTTGCTGCGCTGTTGAACTGAGTAAATTGTGCTAAAAATAACCTTTCTCCATGCATACAATTTTAAAGCATGCATGATTATTATTAATAACATTAAAGTGTCAAATATCATCTTTGTTTTTTAAAAAATAAGTCTGATATTTAAGTCCATCAAGCATTATGACCCAATTTTCTTTGTCCAATGCATATCATGACCAGATATTTGATTTCCATAGGTTGGCAACTTGTGAATTTTCTAGTTGCTATACAATTATTAGCTGATCTTTTGCATGGTTCAAGTAACTGTAAATTATAAGAAAACGGTACACACTCAATATTCTTTGGGCTTACAATTGCTCTTTTATGCAACAGGTACCATTTTGCTATAAGGGAAGTAACTCCCTTAAAAGGCGTCCAAAAATGTATAATTCTAGAATTAAATCGTGATTGTGCAAACGATCTATTACAAAATTTTATGCAATTACCTCATCAACCATAATGGTTGAAATAGCCCGTCCTGTTTCTAAACATTTTCCTGCTGAACCAGACGGACCAAGATGAAGAAAAATAAATTTAGTAGGCAGTGGAACCTCCGTTAAATCACCGATGGTTCTGGCTTCTTGTAATCGTATAAATGCTGTAACAGGATATTTTAGACCATCCAGTTCTCCGACCCAGATATTTGCTGCTTCAGCGCCTTCTGGAATTTTTCTCATGAAGTGTTGATTTAACTGAAAATATAATTTGTAAAAATTCAGAACAAAGAACATTCGTAAAAATCACGAACCTTGAAGTTTATTGTATGGAATATTTTGAACCATAAAGAGAACAAACCCGTTTTAATAAATCATATTATACACATACTATAAATATACATGTAAAAAAGCATGATTGAAGAATAACAATTTAATCCATATGAGAATAATAAGATGAATAACAGAAATTCTAACATGATGTCCTGCATTGGCTCTCAGTATATAAATAATACCGTGATAAACTCCCGATATATTTTAATTCGCACATCCGTATTGATCAACAAATTATTAACATCATTCCTAAGTAAATTCATGTGAATAGCAGAAATTATACAGGATTTATATAATTATAAATTCACCATATACCAGTGCTGATCAGGAAAACAACAGAAAATGGTAGGAATTCCAGAGATTCATAGGAGCCTACATCGCTCACCTGGTTTATAAATAGATATTTGTTTATTTTGGTGGCCATTTAGTTCTACACAACTGGTCACAATCAATTCATAGATATATGACAACCCTCGATTTCATCAAACGGCCAAGTAGTTTCAGATGAGAGGGTGTAAATAAATATACAATATACGTACATTGTCGGTAAATATAAAATTTATTAGTACGAGCTTTAGAAACAGGCAGAATAGCGAGCCTTTGGCGAGCTTTTCAGGCCTGTTTCGCAGCGAGTACAAATGAATTTGATATTTAACGACAATGTACGTATTTTGTGTTTATCCTGCAATGTAAAAAAAATCAGAAAATTTGTCAGATTTAAACAAAAAGGACAGAAACAAGCGTCATTCCTCGCCTTTCATAAATGTTATCAAGGGTGTCTTCTTCGTGGTCCGCGTTACATTAGTACCAGTTTCATACTTGTCTGCGCCCTCCGCTGTACATAGCTACAGGGTACCAGGAAAGTTTATTCATAGTCTGAAAAGTTTATTCGTATAGTACGAAAAGGTTATTAATTCATTAATTCATTGTATGGGTTGTATATTAGTCTACAGTATAATTAGTTTGGCTGTACATGGTACATATCTTAGAGGGGTTAGGGTTATGGTGTTTAGCGTCACTTTCAACAATATTTCAGTTATATCGTGGCAGAAGGCGGAGTACCTGGAGAAAACCACTGACATGCCTCATGTCACTAACAAACTTTATCATATAATGTTGTATATATCTAGTACACCTCACCATGAGCGGGATTCGAACTCACAACTTCAGTGGTGATAGGCACTGATTGCACAGGTAGTTATAAATCCAACTACCATACGATCATGACCACGATGGCCCCTGTGTTTTTCTTAATAATTGGTGAATGACCTCAGTACATGTTGAAGTTGACCTTATAAAAGTACAGACAAAGGTTTCTGTACTTATTTACACCTTTCATATGAAATTAATTTATTATTATTAAAAACACTTATGATTTTATTTTATCATTTTGTTATGAAAGCAATTTATAATATCATTTTATTTCATCTGTCATAAATCATACCGTAGGTTACCTGTATCTATAAATTACATGTTCTAGACAGGTAAGTATTCCACACCTTATTTCTGACCTGTGAATTTAACAATTAATATAATCACATCCCTAGGCGGGGGAGATTGGTGGGAGTATTTGAGGGGTTGTGGTCAATTATTGGGGTTAAATATATTTACCACAATTAATTTTTGGGACAAAAGCAAGATGTTATATTAAAATTGAGATTTGGGTTGAGTTACGACTATTTATGATAAGACCATGTCACATTGCGAGTTTATCGACCAACCTCCCCCCCTGTAAAATCCTGGTTACAGGCCTGGTAATTAACAACTTTAACTGTTTGATTTATTCTCATGGTAATTATTTATTATTATGCAAGAAAGGGGGTAAAATCAACCATGTCTTTTTCTTTTTTATTTTCTTCCTTCTTTCATCTAGTCATACATCTTTATGTAAATTGAAATATTTCAGTGTATGGTTGCTGTTATGTATATAATTTGCTATAAATTGTAGGGAGCTGGCTTTTTATAATTTTAATTTTTTTTATAAATGTGTGCTCAGTCAAAAATTGCTAATATTTTGACCAAGTAAAATATGTTTAATTAAAAAATAATTACAGCCCAGCCCACTTATAACATCCTATAACCCCCTCACTATAATCGTTTACGATTATAATGAAAAATCAGTTACATTGAAGTTTTGTAAGTGGATTATACTGTATTTTCCAAAGTAAATGCTATTTCTTTCCATATTTATTTATCAAAAATCAACGAAAAAGAAAAAAAGAACCTTTAGCACCTGTCCAGGTCAAAGGTTAATTCACTCACCCAAGGTAACAGGGATGTGTTAATGTGTCTTACATAAAGATTAATGTAAACAGTCATAGAATCACTGGACAGGATAAAAATGCCAGAAACAAAACGTCATAATTATAATCTAAAGATAAATAATATGGACAGTTCTCATCAAGTTAGTAAAAATAAATAAGAAGGTGGGAGAGGGACAAAATAGTGTTGGAAATAAAAATGAAATCAGGAAAAGTGACAAAATACAGCATATTAAATGTCTGAAAGGTATTCAATTGTAATGTAATTAAAAGGTTAATAATGAGTTGTCAGCGAGAAAAGTGAGGCAATGGATCTTTTGATGTAAAATTAAGTTTTTATATGATTTCATATAGGAGTTATTTCCCTTACGACAAGCTAAATGGTACCAGTGTTAAAAATAAGCAGAATAATATTATTTTCATATAACTTTATACATGAAATATGACCTTTTGCCCACATTAAAGGGAAATAACTCACACAAAAATGTGAAAAAATGTATAATTTTAAAATGAAGTCAGAATTGTAAAAATTGTCTTTTCTCACGACAGACTGCACTTTGTGTTGTGAAGTTCTGGGATATAAAAGGAGTAGTACATGCTGTTGTTGTTGTTGGGGATGTCCCACATCCCTTTTTTTGAATTTTCAATGACTCAATTCTTAACCTGACCAAATCAAATTAAACTTTTTTTTAATGCCATTCCTGTAAAGGTACTGTATTTTGTAAATGATGACAAAAATTTCAAATCTAGTGGTTGGCAAAAAAAACCCCAAAGCATGAAATAAGTAAAAATACAGAGAGAAAAAACACCCACATGAAAGATACCATATGTAACCAAAAAATTGTTCCGGTGTGAAATATGTTCCGCTGGAATGTTGAATTTGCCCAGATTTGGGAGTAATCCTCAGAAGATTCAATAATCATATTCACTTCATGTAAATAAAAATGTAGTAATTTTAAAGTGACTTTAAACATATTCATGACTTGGCATTCCATGAAATAAATCTAGTCAAATGCCACAATATGGAACATATTTCACAAATCATGGAACATACCTCACCAGGTAACATTGGGAATTTATTTTCAATGGTGGAATATTATTCATGTAAATTTCTTATGAAATAAAGTTCTTCCAGAATCTATTTCATCAAAAATTTGTTCCGGATGAATATTTTTAGACAGGAACAAATTATGGTTCATATATACTTATGATTTACCCGGCAAATCTAAAAATAAGATAAAATTGACATAAATCAGTAACCTCTAGCATGTGTATAACATTTATATTAATCCTTGAGGTGAGAGGAGGTCGTTCGTTTTGTTGATATTGGTGGAATTGTTGACCATTATTGTTTAAATGGTCTTTTCATAATTTATCAGAACTAATTGTGTACTTTGCGTCATAATTTTTCAAATTCATCGTCTGTCAGGTAAAGATAAATAGCCATTTGGCATTCCTTTGATCACACACATGTAGATAATTTACCCCCTACCATTGAACCACCAATAAAACATAATAATATACAACTAAAATAACAAGCTTTAAATTTGATATCTACGTTTTTATTACCATCACTGGGTCGATACTTCTGCTGGTGGACTATTAGTCCCTTAGGGTATCATTCGCCCAGTAGTCAAGTGTTTCTGTACTCGCATGATGTAATAGATATATTTGTTATTGAAATTTACAGTTCTTAAGGTGGTACCATACACTTCAGGTAAAATTTGATCTGCTCGTTTAATTTTCTTATTTTTTTGGCAGTGTGTTTGAATATATCCACTGTAATAAATATCAAAATTTTAACAAATTCCAACCAACAGACTCAGAGCTATAAATTCACTAGCCACATAGCAGCTTTTCTCTCTGTGGATTTGATCACTGAGATGCTTGAAATTTGCATACAAACATCATATGATCAAAACGTTCAACTGATTTTAAAGAGTTATCTCCCTGTAGTGTATGGTACCCCCTTAAATAACGTAATTATTATCAAAACTAAGGTACTCGTCCCTCAGACATAGGTGACCTTGGCCGATTTTTATAAGGCCCTTTGGTTTACTTGCTCCCAAAACATTTAAATTTATTAGGCTTCCCAACTTTTAGACTTTGAGCATACCTGATGAAGGTTACTCCAGAAACATCACTAATTTGGATATCTACGTTTTTATTAAGTTTGGTGCTTCAACTTCATAAACATATAATTTCGTGCAATTTCACATGATTTTACCATGTCATTTGTCTGTTAGCTCGATCACTATCTTCATTAACCCTTGGCTTATTATCAAGGTTTATTTAGCAAGACATATTTATGAGCCATACCACAAAATTATTGACACTGATTTACACTTTAGCACTTGAAGGAGATTCAAATGTGGAACAGACGTACAGACATGGGCATAAAGTCAATATATGAAAAATCATAAAACATAAAACCCAATATGCCAGGCATATGATATACTATGGTATATCTCTTCTCTGTCAACGTTTGGGGCGAAAACACATCTTAAATTTCAACATACTTTAGCACTAGAAGAAGATTCTCTTAAATCACCATTCATATGAAGTTTTTCCATATTTGGCACACTGTTCGGATTTCCTTTTAACTTTGATAAACTGTCTTCTACAAAATAAAAACATACAAATAATGTATAATTATAGATTTTATGGTTGAATTAAAAATAAGTCTTATATTACAGATACAGTCAAACCTGCCCATGTGATCACCTCTATTAAGCAGTCTCCTGTATTAAAAGGTCACCTTTTCTTGTCCTCTTTTAAGAGGTCATTTGTCATATAAGGTCACTTTATCTTTGTCTTAAAGGTGACCTCTTAATAGAGGCTTGACCGTACCATGAAACCTGTATTAAAAGGTCACATTTTCTTGTCCTGTGATAGAAAATTTGAACCTCTTTTAAGTGGTCATTTGTCATATAAGGCTACTTTATCTGTCTTAAAGGAGGCTTGACTGTACCATGAAACCCGTCTCAACCGAACCTCTTTGGGACCAAATATTGTGTTTGTATTATAAAAATTAAATTAACCAATATTTTCCTACATTAGAACTTTATTCAAAGGTTGGTTTTATACTGGTTCCCACTTTATTCAAAGGTTGGTTTATACTGGTTCCCACTTTATTCATTGTTTGGTTTAATTAAGGCTTGATCTCAATTTTTTTTCGGTTCATGAAGAAATAAACTCAAAAATGTGGTACACACTATGTAACCCGCAAAGTGGGTTACGCAAAGGTGTGTACCACATTTTTGAGTTTATTTCGAATGAACCGAACAAAAAATTGTGATCAATCCTTATAAATTAATTCCTAATTAATTTTTGTCTTGTCCTAAAAATATTTTGTCAGATAATAATTGCTTAAAAAGAATTAAAATTAAAAAATTTCCCAATTGAGACACCAAAATGTTATTTCTGGTTAAAAATTTTGTCTATGGAAAATACCATCAATTTGTTATCCAATCAAAATCTCTTAAACACACCAAATTAATTTATACATGTTTCACTGTATTAGCGTTTCATTCAATGCAGAAAAAAGTCATATCAATATATTTCTGAGACAATACAGACGTGATGGATGAATAATAATTACATTATATCATTATGATGATCTATCACGATAATATTAGTCAGAACATACAATGTATATATAATAAACCAGCAAAAATGACATCACCATCTTTGTGGTCATATGATCAAAAAATCGAGAGAGAAGAAAATCTCAAAAACGTTATTTATTAATAGCTTGGGGGTAAGGGGGTTATGGTGTTTAATGCCACTTTCAACAATATTTCAGTTTTGTCATGGCAATGTTTTCAAAAGTTTGGTAATGATCAGTTAGCTAATTGATATCAGAAAGGGACATCTTCTCTTGAGACTGAGAGTCCATTCCTTTTGCCAACATAATGTGGTCTTCCAGGGCTGCATTTTATTTGCAAAATCATGTTTCAGATTTTTTTGAAAATCAGAAACATGTTTTATGTGAAATAAAAACACTGTGATTCACTTTAAATGATTTCAAAGATGGCTTCTATAGAGAATAAATGTTTCAAATTGGATCATGCTCGATCTTCGATTCGCTTGATTCAAGATCATGATTTTAACATTAATTATAAAACGTGGAATCGGAATCTGGATTCTGAAACACGTTTCGGATTTCGAATTAAAAAATGCACCCCAGGACAGGTGCTCCCTCATGAAAGGTTTTTAACATACAGTATCCCCCCTCTTATAAGGCACGACACATTTCTGGAATAACCTTCTTCAGGTACCCTCAATATCGAAATATTGGAGAGCCAAATAATTTAAAAGTGTTGGAGAGCAATAAACCAAGGAGCCTTACAAAGATAGACAAAATCAGCCAAGGTCACTTAACCTTGAAAACAGAAAAAGTAAAATACTTTATAATGATTATCATTATCATGTAACTAGACTGTCAAGCTATTAATAGAAGGGTCAACAAAATCAGCCAAGGTCACTTACCCTTGAAAGCAGAAAAAGTAAAATAATTTATAATGATTATCATTATCATGTAACTAGACTGTCAAGCTATTAATAGAAGGGTCAACAAAATCAGCCAAGGTCACTTAACCTTGAAAGCAGAAAAAGTAAAATACTTTATAATGATTATCATTATCATGTAACTAGACTGTCAAGCTATTAATAGAAGGGTCAACAAAATCAGCCAAGGTCACTTAACCTTGAAAGCAGAAAAAGGAAAATACTTTATAATGATTATCATTATCATGTAACTAGACTGTCAAGCTATTAGTAGAAGGGTCAACAAAATCAGCCAAGGTCACTTAACCTTGAAAGCAGAAAAAGTAAAATACTTTATAATGATTATCATTATCATGTAACTAGACTGTCAAGCTATTAATAGAAGGGTCAACATTAAATTTGCATAAAATGAAAGTGTCTTTATATGTATACCATTTTACATCATTGCTTTATTATCATTCAACTACATGGTATAATTTTGTGCGCTTAAAGGCGAGTGCAAAATCTCCCCCTTAGAGGAGTTGGTAGAGGGGAGATCTTCCCCCTAGCAGTTCCCAGAGGTTAACAGGTATGATGATAAAGAATTCAGACATTTTAATTTGGTCGTACAAAAGTCGTTCTCTTAAGACAAGTTTCCACAGTACTTTATCAAATAAAATTACTTCTATTTTTATCCCATCTAATTAAATATGCAAAGACTGTTACTAACATATTTCTTTTTTTGTCATGTGATGTCTATTAATTTGCATAAATCATAAATGATATTAATTAAAACAACATGTGTCATGTTTACCTATATATTAAACAAAGGTAAGAATAACAAGTTTAACAAAGTCACTCAAGTGAAAAATAGTCAAAGTCACTGGAGTGAAAAATCTTCAATTCTTGTATCAGCAAAATGTAACTGACGTTTTTCTTGGCAGGTGATTTTTTTAATAAAGATAAAAAATAAGTTGTTAAGCAATAATAAACAGATAAGGTCATGTTCCTAATTTACATCTAATTATTGTTAAGGTGAAAGGGGCTTAAATAATTATGTATGTATGTATGTATTAGTAATACATACATACCATTCGTATCTCTCGGCGTTTTTCGTCAGCGTGGGAGTTCCAAATAGGGAATTTCCAGAAATATTGATCGCAAAATGTAGGTCAAGATTTTATTGTACTTGATTTTTTTTTACAGGCGGAAGATTTTGAAAGTTGATGGAAGAGACTCTCAAAATCGGGAGAAAAAAGCTCCCGCCGGAAGGTTCACATGTATGATGTATGGACAAATCTACTGGGGCTATCATTAATCAATTGTTTGGTTGTCTAAACATGTACATGTCCTATACCAGAAAAAAAAATGCCAAATCGATTTCTTTTATTCATAAAAAACAAATGTATGCATTTAAATTCCTGGATATTTCCATATCTAAGTTCCATAGAGATAAGACATACAGTTTAAAAGGAAAAACTACCTACCCATGTTCAACATCCATAGGTCAAATTTGGGAAAACTAACGTTTTGCTAAGGGTAGCCTGAATGAATTGTTGATTTGTATAATTACTTGGCAGTGAGAAAAAGTCCTCTGGGCTAGAAAATATATCTCTCTCTCCTGTTGTAAATATTGTACATAGTTCTTTTGGTATTATTTATTGTATTTATTACCTGTATATCATTGTATAAACAAAGGTTAATATGACACAGTAAGCCCCCATTTAAAAGCCACTCCCACCACATGCCTTCTCTCTAAAATCAGGCTAGATTTGAGATGCATTGAGATAGTGAAATACTATTAAATCCCCCCCCCCCCCAAAAAAAAAAGTGTGTGGCCTTATAAGAGGGGGACTACTGAATATATGTGTGAATTTGGTACAAAAAGAATCTTAAAAATGAATGAAAAAGAATGAGATGATCGAGCACCTCAAAATGACCCCCCCCCCCCCCCCCCCCATATATATTGTTGTTCTATAATAAATCATAAAACTTCGGGAACAAACAAGGTTAATGACCTTTAGACATCCCACCCCATTTGACCCTCATGTTAATTAAATGAATGTATGTATGGTAATATCTGACAGATCTTTGATCTGGAGACAGGTAAATATTATCACAATTATGTATGCTGTACACGTTTTTTTTACATTTCCTTTCCTTGTTTGGCTTAGCTGAATGACAATTTTATAAATGTTCCCATTAGGTCTGAGCTGAATGACAATCCTATAAATGATTAAGTTCCCATTACGTGTCTCTTTTAAACAGGTCTAAAATCATGTAGACAACATGACAATTCTGTTAAAAAGTCGTCAAACATGATCATGTGATATTTTGAACGCCTTAAAGTTTTATCAATTATGTTGTCAGATCGACAGATGGAAAGAAAACGACATAATATTGACGTTTTTTTTTTTTTTTTTTTTTTATTAAAAAGATATCACCTTTATTTTACATTGTCAGTATACGAGTTTTGTAATAAGTCTTTCTCTTTAATTTCAGTGTTTCAATCATCTAATTGTACTTAGCATATTAATTATCTACCAAGATGACCAACTTTCAATCTGCCTCCCTCCCAATAGCAACACAAGTCATAAAACACACAAATGACATTCTCCTTTTTATACTAGAAATAATGTTTGTAATCTTATTTTCAACAGGATGTTTTATACAGTAGATATAAACAAAACATTCTTAAAACTGTAAAACTAACGATCAGTTACTTAGTCCTCGAAATGAAAAATTGAATTAAATGGTTCAAATCAAATTCTTGAATTTATTTTCATATACATGTATATCTAAATAAAAACTGAAAACATATACGAATCCAAACAAATATTTACTGGTTTTTGGGCCAGAGGACTGGTTACGGAAATGTTTGGAAGGATATTATAAGATCTTGAAGTAGTCCTTTGTCAATATGAATAAATGTTGCAGACAAGAACTGAGAAAAATGCGACGAAAAATGAGCATATATGTTCAATGTGTAGAAAAATCAACAAAGTCGGCAAACAGGAAGTAGGAATCTGATGGGTCCAAAAACGCTTCCCACGATATGGGGTACCTATATAAAGCTTGTGACCAAATATCAGATCTCTGTCATCAATAGTTGCTGAGAAAAATGTGACGAAAAATGTGCACATATGTTCAATGTGTATAGAAACCAACTAAGTCGGCAAACAGGAAGTAGGAATCTGACGGGTCCAAAAATGCTACCCACAATATGGTATACCTATATGATGCTTGTGACCAAATATCAGAAAAATGTGACGAAAAATATCTTGGACAGACGGAAGGACGGACGGGCGGGGGTGTAATTAATTAAAATATTTACATCTTAAAGTTCAACTTCAAAATATCATTAAAATCATTTCAAACAATTAATTACTTTTTTTATGCATGATATTTATTAATCAATTTTATGAACTTGTCATGTTTTATTAATATTAATTTTGAACATCACCGATTGTGTTTATGAAACAAGAATTGCCCTTGGCGGCCATATTTGTTGGCGGAATGGGACGAAATGAAGAAACTTTATAGAGGACCTTATATATAGATACTTTCTGCCAAGTTTGGTTCCATTTGGCCCAGTTGTTTCAGAGGAGTAGATTAAAATATGAAAAAGTTAACGGACGGACGACGGACGCCAAGTGATGGCAATACCTCAAATGACCCTTTGGGTCAGGTGAGCTAATAAAACATGTTGATGTGTTTATTGAAATAGGTTGAATTCAAACAGTATGACCAACACAATGACGCCTGTCTAAACCGAATCTTCTTGGGACCTACTTTTATGTTCGGAATATACAGGTGTTCAGTTCATACAGAATAAATTAACAAAGATTTCCTACTTTGGAACTTTAATAACAGTTTGGTTTATTCAGGATTCCACTTTATTCAGGGTTCTGTTACCCTTCCGGAGTACCTGAGTTCATCCCCATTTTTTACTGGGTTAGTGTTGCTGGTTATTTAGTTTTGTATCTTCATACTATCTCAGACTGGTTTCCCTGTATTTTCACTCAATCAAGAGTAGTGCAAGATAATTCAATAATAAACTGTGAAATATAATCATTAAAACACGTCCAGAAAATGACGACCATTGCTGCCTTGGTCCAACCTAACTGACCCACAAAATGTCCTTGATCAAGTAAAATATCCAAACTAAAATTGTCTCATTTCTCCATACAACTAAATTTTTTTTTAACAGAAATAAAACTAAATGTCTACCTATCATCAATTTGTCCACTCACATATCAGACAAAACAAAAGTGTTTGTCCTAAGAGTAATGGTCTTTCACAAACAGATTCTACCTTCCTAGCTAGTGGTCAGTTAATTATGAACATTTAGTGTAAACATATTTTATTAATAAATACATATGAATATAGTACAGCAATTTAAATACAACAATAGTAATGACTATGAATTAATTAAGAGGATCCGAAAACAAGTTATTAAACTTATATAAATCCGTATCCCAAGTTTAATTAAATCTACTTTTAATAATCTCAGAAGTTAGATTACGTTGTAAGGATCAGTGAAATGATAATTGTATTTACACCATAGGGGATGAATTGTGCAGGAAAATGAAAGGAGTTGGTGAATTGTGCAGGAAAATGAAAGGGGTTGGTGAATTGTGAATTACGGGGTAAATCGTTTACTACTTAAAAGGAACTTTTGTACTGACAAGAAGATTTCTGTGTTCTGGTTAATTGTTAACTCATTAGATCCTACCAATAGAAGTTCAGTGGACAATGGAATAGGAAGGTTAAGGGCAAATATGTGGCATTGTCTAGGTATGTTATAGTGAGGACAGTTGAGAAGATAATGAGTAGGAGTCTCTATAGCACCACATGTACAATGCGGTGAATTTACAATATTTTTCCGAAATAGATCGGAATTAAGAGCACTACACCCCATACGTATTCTAGCGTGAAAAATCTGTCCTAAACGGCTACCGACGTAAAAAAATGTGGGTTTATCATGTATAATATTAAGGTTCAGTTGCGATTTGAATACATTAATAGAAGGACAGTTTTTTGTGCTATCCGGAAGAAGATTCCAAGACCGTACTATCTGAGGTAAAAAGTTATGTGCATATAAAGTGGTTCGAGCTCTGACAGGCGGAATTAACGTTGCATGTCTTGTATTGTGATCGTGAATATTTCGGAGGGTGTTAGGGACAAGACTACTCAAATACTCCGGGGTTAAGCCATTATTCATTTTATAAAAATATGTCAATCTATGTTTTTCCCTTCTGTCTTTCAAATATTCCCACCCGGTTTCTGCATATAACTTTAAAAGGGATACCAGGCGGGTACCCCCGGTAACAACCCTGGCAGCCTCTGCTTGTACGCTTTCTAATTTATTCGTAAGGTAAACAGTTTTACAGTCCCAAACGACATCCCCATATTCTAATAAAGGCCGAATAAATGACAAATAAATTTTTTCAAGGGTTCTTCGATCTAAAATGAATTTAAATTTTCTCATAATGTTGACTCTGGTAAAGGCTTTCTTGGTAATCAGGTCTACGTGCTTACCCCAATTTCCATCATTAGATATGGTAAGGCCTAAATGTTTATGTTCAGATACCATGTTAATGATCTTATTATCCATCATGAGTGGTGGATGAAGTGGGCGGTTAGATTTCCTAGATACGATCATACTTTCTGTTTTATCAGGGTTAAATTTAACCAGCCACATCATAGACCAGTCATGAATTTTCGACAAGTCCGTATTCAAAGTCTCAGCAGCATCAACAGGATCGTCAACAATTATATAAAGACTAGTATCATCTGCAAATAACTTTATTGACGAATTTATGTCTGCTACTATATCGTTAATATAAATAATAAAGAACAGAGGTCCCAGTATTGATCCCTGAGGGACACCCGCACAACATTCCGCCAGTCAGAGCAACAACCGTTTATAACAACCCTTTGTTTTCTATCCAATAAATAATTTTCAATCCAAGACAATAACGGCCCGTGAATGCCAATCGATTTTAATTTAGTCAACAATCCCTTATGCCAAACCCGATCGAACACTTTGCTAACGTCGCAAAAGACTACTCTAACTTTCTTTCCGTCGTCAAGTGCATTACCGAATTCGTTCGTTATATATAAAAACTGATTAATCGCAGAGTCGCCAGGAGTAAAACCAGATTGATTAGACGATATAATCCTATTTTCTAAAAGAAAATTGTAGATGTGCTTGTAGACACAGCGTTCCATAACTTTACCGATTATGCTAATGAGTGATATCGGGCGATAATTTTTCAATATACCAGGACTATCTTTTTTAAATACCGGAGTGACATTAGCCAATTTCCATTCGGATGGAAAAGAAGACAATGACAGTGATATGTTGAATAATTTACACAGCGGATACTTTAATATCGGTGCGGCTTTGCGCAAAAGTCGTGGATTAATACAGTCAGGACCGGTCACTTTGCTAGTATCTAAAATTTTCAGTATATCCTCTACTTCCGTTTCGGTAATGAGAATCTGTCGTAGTCCGTCAGTCTGTAATTCAGTTAGGTCGGGAGGTGTGTGGTCACTATCGTCCAGTGTTGATTGTTCACAGAAGAACTTGTTGAACAATTCAGATTTTTCTATGTCATCAACTACAAGATTACCATTATGTTCAATCGGGTATAGTTCGGCTGCATTCATTGTTTCCTGTTAAGCTTTTGACTAAGGTCCACCAGTTTTTACTGGCAGCCTTTTCTAATCTTATATTCTCAGAAACCTTAGAATAATGCGTTATTTTTGCATTAGAGACTAGGTTATTACACTTATTTCGGGCAATACGGAATCGTTCCCAATGACCTGGTAAGTTTGACCTCACGCTTGATACTGCTTGTTAACCACGGAGGGTTGTCTTTCCTTACAGTTATTACCCTGTTGGGAATGTTGGTATTTGCAGCATCAATTAAGGTACGTGTTATGTTTCTGGTAGATACGAGTAAAGAGTCCCAATCCACAAGAGACAACTGTTGTCTATAAGACTCAAAGTCACCCCTGTCGAACATAAAAACTTTCCGCTTATATGATGAATGGGATTTGATTGGATGATTCAATACTCCTATTATTATAATAGTGGGCATATGATAGCGAGTCTGGTCCAACAAGGGTGGGCCAACCTCAGAGTATAATATACTATGGGGATTATTTACTAACACTAGGTCTAACAGGGACGAACTACGTTCAGTCACATATGTAGGTTCAGTGATTAGCTGATGAAAACTGAATTGTGCAAGTAAATTATCAGTTTTTGTAGTATTATTTCCAAACTGATTTATGTTAAAATCACCTGTGATAATGATATCATGGTTACTATTCAATGCGAGATCTATAGACTGCTCAAGTTCTTCCCAAATCTGCTGACCACTGTTCGGAGGAATATAAAACGTTCCATATAGGTATTTCTTATTATTAATCTTGATTTCAAGCCAAATACACTCAACAGAACCAACGTGCAGGTCTAATCTTGTAACACAATTAATTTCGTCCTTGACAAAGACAACAACACCCCCTCCTAAACGGTCTACCCTGTCTCTCCGATAAGGAGGCTTGTAGCCTGGTAACTTGAGGCTGTCAGTGGAAATATTTGGTTTCAACCAGCTCTCTGTAAATGATAATATATCATGACAGGAATATTCAGCAACTATAAAATCAAGTTTAGGGACGATACTCTGAATATTAAGGTGTAAAAACGAGACGGAGTTAGTCATAAGGTTACTCATATTTGATAACAAGGATTCAGCACTGCTGACGCTACTGGATGACTCAGATGCTACGCTAGGTCCGGGGTTAATTTCTATACCCGATATAATCAATAAAATACATAATACAAAAAACAGGTACTTACATATATCTATTACAGAACTGTCAGAGTCAAAAGTAGGATCGACAGATTTTCTACCAGCGACGCTTTCTCTGATTTCACAGGGAAGTCTCACATTGAAATTAAACAACGAACAGAATGTCATCAATGGCAAGGCTCGTATGCCGTAGAGTGCAAAGAGAATAAAGCAAAATACATCAACGACGGTTAATCGCAGACTCTTCTTAACAGTAAGCGAAGCGAAATAGTGTCTACCGATGCTCCCTCTATGCTGGTTTATGTCGATGCCCATATTAAGTAATGCCAGAAGGACGCACGAGGAATACGAGAGAGCATAGACGACGGATTTTAATAAGTGTAATTCGAGTGGGAGACAATCTGTGTAGGTTTTTTGAGTGGGAGACAATCTGTGTAGGTTTTTTTGTGTGGGAGACAATCTGTGTAGGTTTTTTGAGTGGGAGACAATCTGTGTAGGTTTTTTTGAGTGGGAGACAATCTGTGTAGGTTTTTTTGAGTGGGAGACAATCTGTGTAGGTTTTTTTGAGTGGGAGACAATCTGTGTAGGTTTTTTGAGTGGGAGACAATCTGTGTAAGTTTTTTGAGTGGGAGACAATCTGTGTAGGTTTTTTTGAGTGGGAGATAATCTGTGTAGGTTTTTTTGCGTGGGAGACAATCTGTGTAGGTTTTTTGAGTGGGAGACAATCTGTGTAGGTTTTTTGTGTGGGAGACAATCTGTGTAGGTTTTTTTGAGTGGGAGACAATCTGTGTAGGTTTTTTTGAGTGGGAGACAATCTGTGTAGGTTTTTTTGAGTGGGAGACAATCTGTGTAGGTTTTTTGAGTGGGAGACAATCTGTGTAGGTTTTTTGAGTGGGAGACAATCTGTGTAGGTTTTTTTGAGTGGGAGATAATCTGTGTAGGTTTTTTTGCGTGGGAGACAATCTGTGTAGGTTTTTTGAGTGGGAGACAATCTATGTAGGTTTTTTGTGTGGGAGACAATCTGTGTAGGTTTTTTTGAGTGGGAGACAATCTGTGAGGAGGAGGGTTAGGATCACAGTAACAGATTTAACCCTGCCACATATTTGTGCCTGTCACAGGCCAGGACTTAGATTTCCAATGCCATATGTCATGGTCTTTTATTGTGTTCAATGGTTTGAGGAGAGAGGCGATTGTTGATATTGGTGAAATTGTTGACCATCACTTTCTTTCTATAAATTTGAGAGGAGATTATTATATGGGGAATTTTGGAAGTTGTCCTAAAACATATTTTTCCAAGATTTTTTTTAAATTATTTGGCTTTCCAATAATTCAGATTTCATCATACCTGAAGAAGGTTTTTCCAGAAGTGCATTGTGCACACTGAAATTGGTATCTATGTTTACAGGGGTCGACGTAACCGCTGGCCCGTGGCCAGTATATTTACGGTCGGGCCAGTCAAACTGAACAAAGATCGGCCCGCTGGGCCAGTTGATATTCTCGGGTCACTTGGGCCAGCAACTTTCGTTACTTCCGTGTCATTCAATATCGACTGATAACAGACTAATGAAATTTCCAGATAAAACGTTAATATTCAACTTCAATCACTCGCCGAAAGCTATAAATAGCCTAATCACACAATCAGCATGTGTTTACCTTGATCTGTTACCGCACGTTACACGAATATTGACAGAAATATATGCTGGGAACCAGTACTTCATAATTCAATAATTTTCAAAATCACGATTATTTATTTATAATTCCTATATGATTTACATAATTAGAAATCCTATTCTCTGATTGGGTTTAAGCGCTTATGGAGGCGGGGTTTTTGTCAGTTTATTTTTCGATAGACGATGTTCACCGGACTACTTTTTTCGTAATGTAAACAAAATGGCGGCTTGGATTCCCAATAATAAAAAAAGATAAAAGAAACAATGTTTATTGTTAATAATCAACAATTATTGTTAGATATGAAATCAAAAAATAAATGCCAATGAAAAAAAAAGCTTGTACAAAAAAATTCCGGAAAAAATACTTAAGACAACCATCTATCGACTTTGACTTTTGTAATATATCGTCATCCTGTGACGTTGTTTACAAGGGACGCTGATCGACACAAGCTGGTTACTGATTTATTTTACGATTTTGTGAGCATTTTACTTGTTTGAGTAGCTAAATGCAAAATGCTATCAAATTGGAAAATATCAGTAACTTAATTACATCACCGTCTAGTTATCAATGTAGGAAAACAACATAAACAAGGTTAGTTCATTTTGTTTTTCATGGCCGACACACATCAATGGAATGTATGTGTGCGTACTGGGGATCACCAAAGGTAAATTTTCAAAACAAATGAAAAGAAAATACTTAGTTACAGAATTATAAGGATTAAACGCATTTTTCCCGGAGTTTATTTATGTATAACCTGGACCAATTCACTCACAAACTTTCATAAAAGTCCTTCGGACTTTTATTTGTTTGTGAGTGAATTGGTCCAGGTTATACATAAATAAACTCCGGAAAAAATGCGTTTAATCCTATAATAAAACTGAAAGATTAAAACGGTATTTTCTATAATAAGCAATTTTAAATATTTAATATAAATAAGAAATAAACCCAAATAAACCAAACAACAATAATAAATCATCACGTGAACATCTTACCTGTAAAAAAAAATGGCGGATACACAATAACATAACGCTAATCGTGACTTCATTTAATATGAAAAATCTATTATTATGAACTAGTAACAGGTATGGACTCAGTCAGTAGATCATGCCGATATCAGCAAGAGGGATATTGGCAACAATCGCTGCATCAGCTGGGCAAAACGGAAAATTTTCCAAAGTCGGGACTGTGTTTGTTTATTTATTATCTAACTTCTGGTTTGATAATAATCTTCTAATAGTCGTTATATGAAGGATTTTTACCCAAAGAACATGGTCGTTAGTCGCGTTAGACAGTGGTTCGTTATATAATGGTCGAATGCACGGGAAAACGCTGGGGAGGAATAAATAAGATTGGCTAAAAAAGGAAGCCGTTATACAGAGGGGGTCGCTGAGACTTCTTCTTCTTCTTTATATTTCTGGACGTCCTTCACTACTGAAGATTATTGGCCGAGCGCCGTATTAAATTTAGTTAATACATAAGTTAACATATATACAATAAACAATGAATCAAAGGTTAAAACTATATACTTTTGATAACAAGTTTGACTATCTATATGTAGATTGTTTGATTATCTTCTAACCATACCTGTTAATTGTAATGCATTAAAAACACTACATGTATGGGAAAATGTCATGAACTTTACCCTTGTTTAAAGCAAGTACAACATTCATTCATAGAATACAAAAACTATATGTACATGTTTAAATCACTGACAGTCAATTTAATTATTTGCGGATGCCACTAGTGGAGCAGGAACTGCTTATCCTTCTGGAGAAAATGAGTTCACCCAAGGTTTTAATGGGGGTTCATATTGCTCGATCTTTAGTTTCTTGGGAGGGGGGGGGGGGGCAAATCCCCCCTTTCATATCGGTCCGCTTCGTGGACCGATATTTCTCTGGCCAGTGGAATTTTGAAGGGGCCAGTTGTTCAAAAATTTTACTGGCCCTATGGGCCAGTTAATTTTTTTTCTTAAGTCGACCCCTGTGTTTATATTTGTTCTACAACTTAATATCTTATCTGGTATTTAGGTGGTTTGTTGGGGAGTTTTTTAAATGGGAGGGGGAGGAAGGCTGCAGATATGAGATTTTCTCTGGGGTACGACTGGTTTCTTAAAACAATAAAACTAACAGCCACAATATAACTGAAATATTGTTGACAGTGGTGTTAAATACAAAAAAAACAAACACTTTATGATATAAATGCCAATATGAAAGAACCAAAATATTTGTCTTCTATACGAAATATTTGTAAAAATAAAATACAGTCAAACTTGCCCATGTGGTCACCTCTATTAAAAGGTCACCTTTTTCTTGTTCTGTCATAGAAAATTTCTAATGAATTGAACCTCTTCTAAGAAGTCACCTGTGTTATAAGGCCGCTTTTTCTTTCTCCCAAGGGAGACCTCTTAATACAGGTTTGATTGTATATTAAATAGAATTATACGAACCTCTTGTATTAGCTTTTGAAAAAGATCGACCGATTTCTGAGAATGTTCGAGCTATGGACTTTTTTCTTCCTAGGTCATCAGCAATTGTTTTTCTACGTTTGAGATGGGCATGTATGTGTGGGGCCAAAAAGGTCTGTCTTATTTCATCTCTCATACTTTCTTCTAAAAGTTTGCTTGCTATCAATTGGTCACATAGCAAATCTGAAAAAAAAAATAGCTAAAAATTAGCAAATTGCTACATTTCATAATATTAGTGGACAAAGCTATCAAGGGCAGATAGTTAGCCCTATATTGTTCCACATCAATGAGTCTGTTTGTTTCCTACTTTAAATATACAAAAAATTCCAGTTAGATATGATAAGGAAAACATTATTTTGGGGCCAATGGAAAGCAAATGTTTGTTATTAATGACTAGATTGTGTATTGCAAAGTAACACAATTATGTTTCGGTAGGTGACCTAAAAGTGAAATGGTAAATGAAACAACAGTGTAAAGGTGGGTTTGTGACACAAATGTATAGTGGAAAATGACACAAATGCATAGTGGAAAATGACACAAATGTATAGTGGAAAATGACACAAATGCATAGTGGAAAATGACATAAATGAACAGTGGAAAATGACACAAATGTATAGTGGAAAATGACACAAAAAGTGTATTTGAAAATGACACAAATGAATAGTGGAAAATGACACAAATGTATAGTGGAAAATGACACAAAAAGTGTATTTGAAAATCACACAAACTGTATAGTGTAATATTACACAAATGTTGAGTGGAATATGACTAACCTGATACTTGAGTTACGTGGTATGCATCCATATCCAGCATGACTGCACCATTTAATAATTGTGACCTCAATTCAAACAAGGAATGTAATGAAAGAGAGGCTACATGAGGTTTGGACCATCGGTTCCCACTGTCCTCAACATCCTCTTCATATTTTACCCATCTAAATAGAAATGATTGTTTTGAACTCATTTATTCTCTGTGAAAATATAGGGCTTAGTGTATGCAGAAATTTATAGCAAATTTTTAATGCTTTATAATATAGTTATGTTTTCCCATCACTAATTTTTGAGGGTGTCAATTTCATACTATGTTTCCCTAGCAAGTTTACATTACATGATACAAATTGATCATTTTGTGCATCATATACTACTGTTATATAATACATCCTGGCACCAGCCATCCATGATCTCTATATCTCAATGTCAATTTTAACATAACTTAATAGGCTTGGCTTGGCTTGGTTTATGGTGTTTAACACCACTGTCAACAATAGTTCAGTAATATCCTGGCGGTCAGTTTTATTGGTGGAGGAAACCGGAGTACCCCGAGAAAACCACCGACCTGTCGCAAGTCACTTACAAACTTTATTACATTATGTTGTATTTTGGGATTCAAACTCACAACCTTAGTGGTGATAGGCACTGATTGCATAGGTAGTTGTAAATCCAACGACCCCCATTACTTATTAGAACAGAACTATGAGATTCATATCACAATACCATACAGCATACAATATATTCTATTATCAGTGAAATTGGTTCAAACCAGGTGCTCATTTGAGAACGATTTCAATTATTGTGTCCTAAATCTAAGCTTGGCTTTCAAAAATGTTGTTTATTCTGAGCTTGGTTTTGACAGATGTTCATTTATATGCATGTTCTATCTTGCACATGGTACACTAGATTAGGATGTTTTTTGCACAGAATAAATCAAGATATCACAAACGTGAGTCTTTCCAGGTAAAATTAAATGGCTTTGCCCTCTAGCGCTGCATGATACAACCTCAGTATGTCAGCCAGGAAAAGTTAAACAAAATGTATTTTAAAAGCAAGTGTGGACACAGTATTTTTCTGGACACAGTAAATTCCTGGTCATATAAAAAATAGAAAGTACTGCATGACAGGTATACACATCTTCGCTAGCCAAGGGTTACGATCCGCTCTACTCATCTTCACCCTTGGCATCGTTAGACTGATTTTTGAGGTCACACAGTGACGGTTTATATGTAATGCAGCTAGTGGTAGCTGCAACCAATTAGAACAGGTTTTACAAAAAGCACATGTTCTGTAGGAAAAATGTCAACAAAATAAAAATGCGAAAAATCGTCAGTCCGGCACGATTTTGATAGTATAAAAAAGTTTGTACGATTAGCCGCTACACTATTCGTAAAAAAAGTTTGTACGAGGAGACACTGCCTTTTATAATCTCGAGTCAATTTTCAGGGAATTCAAATGAAAGGAAATGAAAGCCTCGCGTCGATTGGCTGAAAATGACATCATTACAAGGGGTGTAACTGTCAAAATCCAGCAGGTGGCAGTGCGTGGGAATTACGAAAATCCATCTAACGATGCCAGTAGAGCGGATCGCAACCTTTGGCTAGCGAAGATGAGGTATACAATGAAACCTACCTAAACCAAACCCTGAATAAAATGAAATTCTGTATAATCTGAATTACGAACAAAGTCTGTATGTAGGAAATCATTTTTAATTTAACCTGTATAAGCCGAAATCCTGTCTATTCTGAAAACCATAGAGGTTCAGTATAGACAGGTTCTACTGTACTGTAATTATACCTGGCAGCTTCCCTCCACTGTATGTCACCACCCATTGTATACAGTGTGTCCAGCTGACAGAACACAACATGAGATTCCTCATCATTTTCTGTGATCAGGACCTGAATCTGCTCACTAGGGGTCAGACTAGCTGAAATATAGAATTTTATCAAAATAAATGTTTCTGATAATGTACATGTAGAAAAACTTCTAAAAAGTTGTATATAATGTCAGGTAATAAAGAAGATGCTTCGTGACAATCGGAACAATTGTCAAACTAGGAAAATAATAGTTTCTGTAATTTTTTTTTTATCAGATTGTAGAAAGTCAAATAATTTAAAAGTTTTTGGGAGTATAAAAACCAGAGAGCTTAAACATTATATTGGTATTTTTAATAGAAATAATAAATCCTATCAGTATTTGTATAGCATATTATAATGAAAAAGTTGGTCCCACGGAGGTTCGGTTATTATAATGTAAAAGTTGGTCCACACGGAGGTTCGGTTCTGTCAGATTTCACTGTACTAAATTGGCCTTGACATTAGCGGTAGTCCTGTAGCGAGAGACAAGTAAAGATTGGTTCGGGATAGTGAATGATGTATGTGACTTGTCCAATGGGAAAAAGCGAACAAAATAAATAAAAATGCTAAAATTTACAAAATGTTATAAAATTCATCTGAAAGCAAGTTGTCCTTTCAGATTTCATCGAAGACAGTGGATTTTCCCTCTTCATATATAGGATATTTTTATTGACCAATCAGAAGTTGTTTTAGTTTTTTTTATCACCATCATGTTTTATAAGTAAAACAATTTGGACAAGTATATCCTGCTTTTGGACAACTAAATCTTCGGGCTACTAGTCCAAATGGACAAGTTGGTAGAAATTTGGACAAGTATATCCTGCTTTTGGACAACTAAAATTTCAGGCTACTAGTCCAATGGACAAGTTGGTAAAAAAGTGAATGTCAAATCTTAAGTCAAGAAAAAAAATACCTGTGTTTCCGCTTACATGCTATAAAATATTACGATCGGTAGGTAGGAAAAATATTTTTATTCAAATTTTTTTTTTTAGCTAGTTTCTACAGGGGACACATCCCGACTTTAATAGTGCGTGTTCAAAAATGGACAAAAACGTTAGAGTACCGTAGGCACAAAAAATTAGGGTCGGTAGGGTTAGCCGAAACACATGTTTTTTTGCATTACTAATCTCAACATTGTACAATTGTATCACGAGAACAAAAAACACAAGACTGTTAGTAAATCTAAATTAATGACTCTTTTACCCTTTCATGCTTGGTAAGTGATGTATCTGTCTATCATCTGTATAACCATATAACATGTCCTTGACATTTGTTATTTAACAATAGATACAAACACTTTATCATGCAACATAAATAGCCACAAAAGTTAATATAGACCTTAAAGTTAGACAATTAGTGAGGAGGGGCTGTAGTTTATTTTTAGATCTAAAAATAGAATTGGACAAAGTGAGAGGGAATTCTGTTTTTTTTTTTTTGAGACCGCTAGATAAAGTTTGGACTAAGTGAGGGGGAATGTAATTAGACCTCAATATAAAATCATTCATTGATAGTTTGATCTTTAACACTAACTTCAGCAGTATTTCAGCTATATCGTGTTGTGAACAAATTTTATACCTAAATTAAAAGTTAGACAAAGTGAGGGGGAATGTAAATAAACAGTATATGTTTGTGCATGTTATCGAAGCATCTGTCAACATTACTAATAGTTTTGACGTGAAATATGATTTTATTTGAGGCGAAATACCATTTTTGTGAAACGTTTTCCTATTTTGAGTAATTTGGTTTACTTATTCATCCGATAAAATGTCAACATTAGATACAATTGTTAAAGATTATGACATGAACATCGTGTTGAGGGACTGTCAAATGCAAGCTTTTGAATATCTACATCAAAAATTGTCACATGATCGTTCGTTACATGATCACGTGTTTTGGGACTACTTTTGAGACGCTTACAGAGATAGAGAGCCTGCAAGGACCAACAACTCTGTATGAGAGATTACCTTTAGTTGTGCACATTCACATTTCAAGCAATAATATCACAAACTAAATTTGTTATTAGGGAGGACTGTTCAAGTTGAGTTTCATCAAATTTATAATGAATATATATATAAAAAGAAAGTGAAAAAGATTTTTTTTTTCAATTAAAAACGTATGTAAAAAAGCAATACGAAAATGTTTAAAAAGTGGTATTATTTATTCAATATTAAAACTATTTTTTATCATGTATACAGTAATTAAAAAATATAACTAAGAAATAATCCATGCAATGGAAGCCATAATTTGTATATAGTTTTAACATGGGTAATATAAGACAAACGAGAAAGTATTAAATCTGATTACTCTATTAAGGCGTAGCTTTATTGGAGAATAATTTCTATATGTGCATTTCCTTTTTCTTTTTCAAGGAAAAGCGGTGGAAAGAAGGACAGGAAACCTGAGAAAGCTGCCTTCTTTATTGATGATGATGATAAAGGTCTTCTTAAGGATGAACAGGAAGACGATATGGTGTAAAACTAGACCCCAAAAAATGTGAAAAATGAGGGGAAATAATATTGAAAGAGTTATTTCCCTTTGATAGAATTATCTCCCTTTCTCACATAAGTCACTGATTTTTGTTTTATTAATTGTAATATGTTGACATATTGAGTTGATTATCATAAAATGGAACTCAAAATTTTATTGGGTATGCTTAGTTATATTAGCTATATTTATCATATGATCTGATTTACAAGAGAAATGGTTTTTATTTTTTGGAATAATTTCCAAATTTTAAAAATTGGGGAATTCTAATTTCAAGATGGAGCAGAAATAAATCAGATATTGTTAGTACTCCATTATATATACATGTAATTTGTTAATTGATAAATTTCAAATATTTTAGGTACCGTACTTAAAAATGACGATTCCTATATTTTCCATTTTTCAAAAACTATACTTTTCAAGATATGTCAACGAAGTCCAATCAAAAATAAATATGTTTTTTATAAATACATGATGAAGTAGATAAAATAAACAAACTTCATTTCTTTTGATTATAATTCGGCCAAAATATTCAGTTTCCTTCACACCAGCCCACACATGATTAATGGGCATATTTATTTGAAAATATGGAGTTAGTTGTAATGGAAATAAAATATGATGTATCAGATAGGAAGATAACATAAAGGGGAGCCGACATCATCAGCTTTTTATGGTCTGATTCAAATAATTGTTAATTATGTCCCTAGGGAAATGTTTGACATTGTTTAGGTCTATCTTATCATTTTATTTGTTTGTTTTGATGTCAAGCACAAAGACCCAAATATTATTACTAGGAGTTTTATTGCCAAACAACCTGGTTTACAAAGAAATAAAAAATTGTGTCCATTTTTCATTGTCAAATAAACCGTACTGAGTTGCCATAGATGTCAAAATTATTGGACAATTGCTTTTTTTCATTGTAATACTTTCAGCATTAATACAGGTAACAGTTTACTTTTTAATACTATCAAGTTACTTGTTAAAACCATTGCGATGGAAAAACATTACTCATGGTGAAAAAAAACCATCAGCTTACTTTTAAAAAGACAGTGGCTGACTTCTCACATGTGGAAAGTGCTTGCATGACCGCATCCTTTCACTAAGAGGTGAGGTTTGGGCCCATAAAACTAGTTTAACCCTACCACTTTTTTTTTTTTTATTAAAGTGCCTGTAAACAGCCAGTGAGCAGTCATGTATTTGTGTGTTGGGGGTATCAATGCTGCCTATTACTATGATTTTTCTATTGGATTTTGGTTTTTACTTTACAAAGGTGGTTAAAATTACACAAATATTTAAGCATAACAACAACCTCAGAACTTCTGTATTGTTCATGCAACACATAATACGACTTCAGGAGCGGATCCAGGATTTCAAGCTAGGGGGGGGACACACTTAAAAAATTGCAAATTTTTGGGGTATTTCGTGTGAAAAATCACGATTTTATGCCAAAAAATCATATTTTTTCAAATTTTAAGGGGGGGTGCATGCCAGGTGCACCCCCCCTGGATCCGCCCCTGGACTTCCCCAATGAAAAACTAACCAAATCTATAGTTCTACTTTATAAATAGATAATATACATACATTGTCATCAAAGATAAAATTAATTTGTACAAGCTTTAGAAATGGGAAGAATAGAATGTATAGTGAGCCTTTGATGAGTTTTTCTTTCCTGTTTTGAGACAAGTACAAATAAATTTTATATTTCCCAAAAATGCATGTATATTGTGTTTATACTGCAATGTCTTTTTTTTTATTATTAAATTCACACACAAAAGTAAAGTGTGATCATGGTCTGCCAGTGTCTATAAAGATTCGTTCTACATAAGATGAAAGGTACCAAGAAACTTTATAGAATGTTCAGTAGACGTATAAAGCACAGGTTTATATGTACAGTTCTTTTATAGGTAGTACATACAATGATTGCAGTAAAAACGATTCTAAAATAACTTGATTAATGGAAGACAACTGGTTCCTTGATCATGATATATACAGGTACCAGCACAGGGGCTAGGTGCGTCCGAAAAAAAAAAAAAAAAAAAATATATATATAATACAATAGTTTTTTTTCTTTTTTTTTTCGGATGCATCTAGCCCCTGTGGGTACCAGTACACATTTAATATTATTCTTACCAGGATCCATAATCATTCCATCAGATAGGATTTCTATAAAGAAAACACATTTACAAAAAAAAAATCAGTATGAAAAGCTAACAACTTGAAACTCATCAGTTTCAGGATACTATTTGTTACAAAAAGCAAAGTAGAAATTACAATGGATTGATTGGTTTGGTTTAGATTTATGTTTAACGCCACGTTCAACAATATTTCAGTTAAATTGTGGCGGTCAGTTTTTTTTGTGGAGGAAGCCAGCATACCTGGAGAAAACCATTGACCTGTCGCAAGTCATTGACAACCTTTATCACATAATGTTGTATCGAGTACACCTCGTCATGAACAGGGTTCGAACTCACAACTTTAGTGGTGAAAGGCACCGATTGTACAGGTGGTTGTAAATCCAACTACTATATGATCATGACCACAACTGTCCCTGGATTGATTGGTGTTTAATACTGACTTTATCTACAAATGCCTATGAATCTTATGTTATTTAATTTCTTTTAAATTCATCCAATTATAGAAATGGCTCGGTTAAATGCTGCAAACAGGTGTTCAATAGATAAAATATATCATTAACAAATGTTGAAATTTATTATTTGTGGATAATCAGGGACGATTCTTGTTATAATTTTTTTTTTAAATATGAAACCGTCTCTACACCACCCCCCCCCCCCCCCCCTTTTTTCAAAAAGGTCCATTTACGACCTGTTTTCACTGTGTCCTGCAAGTTTTGTAAAATAATTTATAGAGGAAATTAGCTGAAATCAGTTTATAAGACATAGATATCTAATCTTTTGTCCAGAAAATGTTATGTTTGTGCGTTAACCTTCATGAGGTCCATAAACAAAAGATGGTAATCCATATATTTTAAACTTTGGGAGGAAGAAAAAAAAAACTGAAAAAATCAGACATGTACTAAGTCCTCTGTATACATACTTGGCGTGGCTTCTATTTTGTCTCTTTTATCTCGGTGTTTCCGGTGGTGGGAATGGTGTCTCCTTGGTCTTTTTGGTCGTTTAGGTAATCGTACACCAATGTACCCCTGATCCTGAAATCTGTGTGTTGCTAGAAATAAACAAAATATAGGTAACACATTTGGAAGTAAAACATATTAAAACAGGTTAAATTTTAATCAGAGAAATGGATTTCTGGTTCATTAAGGAACCAGTAAAAATATACATTACAAGTAAATTATATCCAACATTACAGTACAAAATGTATTGGGGGCTATGGTGTTTAACGACACTTTCAACAATATTTTATTTACAACTTTACTACAGATTTCTTTGGTGGGGGGGTTAGGGTTATGGCGCCACTTTCAACAATATTTCAGTTATATCATGGCAGTCAGTTTTATTGGTGGAGGAAACCGGACAACCCTGAGAAAACCACCGACCTGTCGTAACTTATAAATATGATCAAGGTTTTACAATAAATTTAATACAGCAGTTCTTAAACTGAATGACAAATCCTTTAACAATAAATCCAGCTAGATCTCACATTCATGGATTTTTTTTTTTTTTTTACCAAACTCAAAACTTTAAATATTGAATGAAATATATTTTTAATTAAATCTTGGTGTGTTCAGGACGAAACGGACCATTGATTTAACTTTGAAGTATCAGAGTATTAAAACTACATTGATGGTGTAATGATTAACATGCTCGCGTAGAGTGTGGTAACTCATGGGTTCAGACTCTAGTAGAATTAAAGCAAAGACTATGAAGTAGGTATTTGTTACTTCTAAGATAAGCATGCAGTAATATTAAGTCAGGAGTAACAGAAAAGACTGGTTGGCTCGAAATAAATATAATGTATCTAAGTAGAGCACCATGTCTATCCACAAATTGTTGTTTCAGTGAGATAGCACCATACAGTTCCAACTAAGCATGTTGGTCTAGTACAAAGTGGACATCATCATTATATCATTGAATGTAACTTGTTCCCGCCATGATATAATGTGGGGGGAGGCAAAAAGATGGAATTGGGATGGAAAACCTAATATTGTTGTCACAATTATTTTATATTTTGTGATGGTGAAATGATGGAAAAGGCATTCCAATACTCAATGGAAAGTTTTTTCCCATAATTTTCTAGATATTCTAGGTAAACACATCTTCGCTAGCCAAGGGTTACAATCCGCTCTACTCATCTTCACCCTTGGCATCGTTAGACGGATTTTTGAGGTCACACGGTGACGGTTTATATGTAATGCAGCTAGTGGTAGCTGCCACCAATCAGAAAGCGCTTTACAAAAAGCACATGTTCTATAGGAAAAATGTCAACAAAATAAAAATGCGAAAAATCATCAGTCCGGCACGATTTTGATAGTATAAAAAAGTTTGTACGATTAGCCGCTACACTATTCGTACCAAAAGTTTGAACGAGGAGACACTGCCTATTTTAATCTTGAGTCAATTTTCAGGGCATTCAAACGAAAGGAAATGAAAGCCTCGCGTCGATTGGCTGTAAATGACATCATTACAAGGGGTGTAACTGTCAAAATCCAGCAGGTGGCAGTGCGTGAGAATTACGAAAATCTGTCTAACGATGCCAAGGGTGAAGATGAGTAGAGCAGATCGTAACCCTTGGCTAGCGAAGATGAGGTAAACAGGAATCTACATGAAACCTACATTCATCAACAATATGGTCATCAATTCCTCTGTTGATCCCCATGTCCCTGACCACATCTGCATCCACATTGGGCTTAGCCATTATGGTGCTGGTCTGGTATTACAGCTGGATTACTATACAGTTATAGCTTCATCTACTGAAACACCTGAAATGAAAATGTTCAAGATTAGATCATGTCGAGGGCAAAATGGTAAAAACACCTGAAATGAAAATGTTCAAGATTAGATCATGTCAGGGGCAAAATGGTAAAAACATCTGAAATGAAAATGTTCAAGATTAGATCATGTCAGGGGCAAAATGGTAAAAACATCTGAAATGAAAATGTTCAAGATTAGATCATGTCAGGGGCAAACTGATAATACAGTGGAACTTGTGCAATCCGACACCTGGTTTCAAAGTACTTCTGTTAACAAAAATATAACCCAAGTATTCCGACATCCAGTACAATCCGACATATTTCCCTGGTCCCTTGGTGTGTCATATTAGACAGGTTCCACTGTATATACACAGTAAGTCACACAACACATTATATAAGAACCATATTGGTAGTGTAATGGTTAACATTGTCGCTTCGAGTGTGGTAGATAGCAAAACCTGGTTAGCTTAGTGTCAGAATAATGTGACCGATTGACATACCTACCCGTGGACTATCATGTCAGTGAGCTAGCACTATAAATATCCAACTCAGCCTATGTATGTCTATACCAAACATATGACATCAATATCATCATCATCAAAAATTAAATGACTGACCATTTAACATTCCTGGGGGGGGAGGGGGGGAGGGGGGGCATGCCCCCATATGGGTGTCATTAGATGTTAGCATTTAATGAACAAAAATTTAATAATTTTTTTCTTAAAGTTAAAGAAATTATATTGTCACATGACAGAAATAGAAGATGGATATTATACAGTTATGTTGCTTTAATGTAGCTGAACAAATGGATTTTGATCTTTATGGCTGCATGTACCTGTTACATATACGATAAATAGATATATCCCTACGGTAGTCCCCCTGCCATCAAAAAGCCATTCCTCTGTCCCCCTCCCTCTTATTAGGCCCCTCCCATCAAAAGCCATTCCTGTCTCCCTCCCTCTTATTAGGCCCCTCCCATCAAAAGCCATTCCTGTCCCCCTCCCACTTATTAGACCCATCCCATCAAAAGCCATTCCTCTGTCCCCCTCCCTCTTATTAGGCCCCTCCCATCAAAAGCCATTCCTCTGTCCCTCTCCCTCTTATTAGGCCCCTCCCATCAAAAGCCATTCCTCTGTCTCCCTCCCTCTTATTAGGCCCCTCCCATCAAAATCCATACCTGTCCCCCTCCCACTTATTAGACCCCTCCCATCAAAAGTCATTCCTCTGTCCCCCTCCCACTTATTAGACCCATCCCATCAAAAGCCATTCCTCTGTCCCCCTCCCTCTTATTAGGCCCCTCCCATCAAAAGCCATTCCTCTGTCCCTCTCCCTCTTATTAGGCCCCTCCCATCAAAAGCCATTCCTCTGTCTCCCTCCCTCTTATTAGGTCCCTCCCATCAAAAGCCATTCCTGTCCCCCTCCCACTTATTAGACCCATCCCATCAAAAGCCATTCCTCTGTCCCCCTCCCTCTTATTAGGCCCCTCCCATCAAAAGCCATTCCTCTGTCCCTCTCCCTCTTATTAGGCCCCTCCCATCAAAAGCCATTCCTCTGTCTCCCTCCCTCTTATTAGGCCCCTCCCATCAAAAGCCATACCTGTCCCCCTCCCACTTATTAGACCCCTCCCATCAAAAGTCATTCCTCTGTCCCCCTCCGACTTATTAGACCCATCCCATCAAAAGCCATTCCTCTGTCCCCCTCCCTCTTATTAGGCCCCTCCCATCAAAAGCCATTCCTCTGTCCCTCTCCCTCTTATTAGGCCCCTCCCATCAAAAGCCATTCCTCTGTCTCCCTCCCTCTTATTAGGTCCCTCCCATCAAAAGCCATTCCTCTGTCTCCCTCCCTCTTATTAGGCCCCTCCCATCAAAAGCCATTCCTCTGTCTCCCTCCCTCTTATTAGGTCCCTCCCATCAAAAGCCATTCCTCTGTCCCCCTCCCTCATATTAGACCCCTCCCTTCAAAAGCCATTCCCCTGTCCCCCTCCCTCTTATTAGGCCCCTCCCATCAAAAGCCATTCCTCTGTCCCCCTCCCACTTATTAGACCCCTCCCATTAAAAGCCATTCCTCTGTCCCCCTCCCTCTTATTAGGCCCCTCCCATCAAAAGCCATTCCTCTGTCCCCCTCCCACTTATTGGACCCATCCCATCAAAAGCCATTCCTCTTTCCCCCTCCCTCTTATTAGGCCCCTCCCATCAAAAGCCATTCCTCTGTCTCCCTCCCTCTTATTAGGCCCCTCCCATCAAAAGCCATTCCTCTGTCCCTCTCCCTCTTATTAGGCCCCTCCCATCAAAAGCCATTCCTCTGTCTCCCTCCCTCTTATTAGGTCCCTCCCATCAAAAGCCATTCCTCTGTCTCCCTCCCTCTTATTAGGCCCCTCCCATCAAAAGCCATTCCTCTGTCTCCCTCCCTCTTATTAGGTCCCTCCCATCAAAAGCCATTCCTCTGTCCCCCTCCCTCATATTAGACCCCTCCCTTCAAAAGCCATTCCCCTGTCCCCCTCCCTCTTATTAGGCCCCTCCCATCAAAAGCCATTCCTCTGTCCCCCTCCCACTTATTAGACCCCTCCCATTAAAAGCCATTCCTCTGTCCCCCTCCCTCTTATTAGGCCCCTCCCATCAAAAGCCATTCCTCTGTCCCCCTCCCACTTATTGGACCCATCCCATCAAAAGCCATTCCTCTTTCCCCCTCCCTCTTATTAGGCCCCTCCCATCAAAAGCCATTCCTCTGTCTCCCTCCCTCTTATTAGGCCCCTCCCATCAAAAGCCATTCCTCTGTCCCTCTCCCTCTTATTAGGCCCCTCCCATCAAAAGCCATTCCTCTGTCTCCCTCCCTCTTATTAGGCCCCTCCCATCAAAAGCCATACCTGTCCCCCTCCCACTTATTAGACCCCTCCCATCAAAAGTCATTCCTCTGTCCCCCTCCGACTTATTAGACCCATCCCATCAAAAGCCATTCCTCTGTCCCCCTCCCTCTTATTAGGCCCCTCCCATCAAAAGCCATTCCTCTGTCCCTCTCCCTCTTATTAGGCCCCTCCCATCAAAAGCCATTCCTCTGTCTCCCTCCCTCTTATTAGGTCCCTCCCATCAAAAGCCATTCCTCTGTCTCCCTCCCTCTTATTAGGCCCCTCCCATCAAAAGCCATTCCTCTGTCTCCCTCCCTCTTATTAGGTCCCTCCCATCAAAAGCCATTCCTCTGTCCCCCTCCCTCATATTAGACCCCTCCCTTCAAAAGCCATTCCCCTGTCCCCCTCCCTCTTATTAGGCCCCTCCCATCAAAAGCCATTCCTCTGTCCCCCTCCCACTTATTAGACCCCTCCCATTAAAAGCCATTCCTCTGTCCCCCTCCCTCTTATTAGGCCCCTCCCATCAAAAGCCCTTCCTCTGTCCCCCTCCCACTTATTAGACCCATCCCATCAAAAGCCATTCCTCTTTCCCCCTCCCTCTTATTAGGCCCCTCCCATCAAAAGCCATTCCTCTGTCTCCCTCCCTCTTATTAGGCCCCTCCCATCAAAAGCCATTCCTCTGTCCCCCTCCCTCTTATTAGGCCCCTCCCATCAAAAGCCATTCCTCTGTCCCCCTTCCTCTTATTAGGCCCCTCCCATCAAAAGCCATTCCTATCCCCCTCCCTCTTATTAGGCCCCTCCCATCAAAAGCCATTCCTCTGTCCCCCTCCCTCTTATTAGGCCCCTCCCATCAAAAGCCATTCCTCTTATCAGGGGAACTATTGTATTTACAGGAATTAACATTGTGATTAAGTACTTATAATGAGGATCCCATTAACTAGTTTAACTCCAATTTTGTGCCTGTCCAAAGCCAGGACCTGTATATTCGAACATCATATGCCATGTTTTTTTGTTTTTTTTTATATCTTCAATGATTTGAGGTGAGAGTAGCTGCGGAAATCTAGTCCTTATGGTCCCTGGCCAATTTTCTGATATTTGCGGACCATAGTCTTGCGGTCCGTAAATATCAGAAAACTGGGCTTATGGTCCGCAAATATCAGAAAACTGCCCAAGGACCATAAGGGTTACGGTTCTGCAGCTAAGGTGAGAGGCAATTGTTTATTTTGTTGAGGCGAGAGATGATGTTTGTTTTGTTGATATTGGTGGAATTGTTGACATAATTTCATAATGTATGTATGTTACTTACTATGTATGTACATGTTAAAAAATACATACAACAATGTAATGATATACTGGTACACTAAAACCTGTCATATGTGACCTTCCAAGGGAACTGTGAAATATGGTCACATAAGACAGGTGGTCGCTTAATACAGGTTTAATTGATATGAAATGCACTGGGAAGGGGAATAAAAATTAAGGTCACATAATACAAGTTATTGCTTAATAGAGGTGGTCACTAAAGCAGGTTATACTGTACATCAATTTAATATTTTCAAGAAAGAAAACCTCATTTACTGACCTGATCGAGCTATTGATAAAATAAAATTCCATAAACAGATGGTTAAATAACAAATCTAATACATACGTAACATATTACATGTACAACTGTACATGTTATTGTATGAAAAATTGATTTTTGTCAAACTCGTCTCCATTAAATAAATCAATCAACAGCACAAAAAAATATTAATGTCATACAGCAATCTATTGACATTTGAAATATGAAGCATTGTACAGAAATTGTTATGGAGTCAATTGACAGAATCATATTATTTGTCAATTTTGTCTTGAAAGTATTATTATAAACAGAGAGGCTTAAGCTTCCATACAACACTTGAAAATTAATTATCATCAATTTCAAATGCAGTTCTTCAATTATTTGCTAATATTCTGTAAAGTTTGGGACTGGCTAATAAATTAACTTATCTTTTCCTCTCTCCCTTTTTGTGTGTGTGGGAGGGGGCTTTTTTCCTCTTAAGTCTCAATATTTTTTTGGGCATAAATTTTGGCAACATAATTTTTTAACAAGAAATTTATAAATAACAGAATTGTCTCCCCTGATTCATAGCCATATGTTTCATAAATATTTATATAATATGTTTGTGTATAATTTATTACTTGTAATTATTCTTATCATTTGTAGGTGAAAAGATTTACATAATCACAGCTTGTTATACAATCCCTAGGGTTGTTTACTATTTAAACAATAATTTATTTTGAATCAAAATTTAATAGAAAAATAAATGATGACCCCCCAATCCAATGGGAATGAACAATTTGATGTGCAAGCCCTTCCTTGTGGAATGTACATTAAATTTTATTAGGTTGGGGAAATTATTTTTTTCTGAAAAAAGAATCTGTCTCCAATTTTTTTAAGAAAAAATTGACATGAAAGATGCCAAAAAAAAAAGTTTGACACCTAAGTTTTCAAGTAGAAATTTTGGTAAAAGTTGAAGAAAAAATACTGATTTGCCATCTCCAAACTCCAATATAGCTTTTGTCACCTGTGGTAAAAATATTCTGGCTCCCCACACAAATAATAAAACAAAACAAAAAAAGTTAAATAATCGGTCCCTCAAGTCAAAAACACTTTATTGCATGAGTATCTATAGGTGTATTCACAGTATCTTGACGTTTTATCTAGCGAAATAATAGTGAAAAATCTGTATAAAATCTGCAGATTTTTCTCTATTATTTCGCTAGATAAAACGTCAAGATACTGTGGTGTATCAATATTATGTTGACATGCATGATGACATCCCCCTTTGTTTATCACCAAACAGCGTGTCACCGTGTGCGTGTGATGAAGGACGTTCAGGCTTTTGTCTAAAGGACGTACGCGTTCGTGTTTTCGATGTGAAGTTGAAAGAGTTACACGCATTATTTTCCCTGTAATTATTATTTGATTTTGAATACCTACTGTTTTGATTTAAAAGACTCCATATTCCCTCAACGTTCTCGTGTTCCACGACAGCTTGATTTTCCTTTCTTTTCAAAAACATGTGCTACAAGTTTTCAACACCGGAAGTTCATTCTAACACGGACAACAAATATTCTCTTGCAGTATCAAATGTTAAAATAATCACTGACGATAACAAAGCATCCGAGAGTGACTCTAGTCGATGGAGTGATAAGCAAATTGAAGACAGATGTTTAAATCCAATTATTGAATTATCTGATCATATTGATCCGTATCTAGGTTGTTGTGTCGTGCTATTTTCGATTTGTAAACAATGAATAAATAATAGCATTATACGGTTGATTCTTTTTAATTTTATGATAAACAAAGAAAACGATAAAAGTTGTTTTTTGCTCGATAGAAACAGGAATTTGGAAATTGTAAACTATAGTAAGCCAGTCCTCGCGATGAACACCGATCCTCTGGTTCAAGACCAATAACACTTTTTTGTTCGACTAGTATTTTTTTCAGTTTTTATTTAGATTTTTTAAGTGTACTTTTAAAAATAAATTTAAGAATTTATTCGGACCAAAATACTCAAATTTTCATTTCGAGGACTGAAATACTCTTAATAGAAACGGTGAAATATGTGGTCTATCTAATAACTTTGATTAAAATATGCATGTAATTAATCAGTAGACTAGAGACACACGCTGGACTCACTTATAACAGGTTATGGAAACGATTATCTCCCTTGGCTATATACTCAGCCATTACAACAAAAAGGGGGGTGCTAATGTGTGTATCGTGTTAGGTAAATGAGTTTGCCAGACATTTATTTATGGATATATTGTGACAAAATATGGATGTAATTGTTTGAAATATATATTTCCCAAGGAGGTTTGTATTATTTTACATTCAACATACGTCTTCTTGTAAAATTTTAGATGTGAAGTGAAATGTAATCAAATTTTGGGCCAAATGTTACCAGCGAGCTGCTGGTGAGATCAGGATCAGAATCAGAAAGATTTTTAGTTTGACAAATTTTTCTGAATGGTTTTTTATTCTTTTGTATGGTATTTTTACCTTAATAATTATATATAAAAACAGAAAATATTGGTTATATATTTTTATAAAATATATTAATTAAAAAAAACACGTGTTTTCTTAGAATATGGTAAATCCGAGGATTTATGATATGCAAAGCAGATGTTTGTTTGCAAACAATAATTATATATATATAAGTGTATTTTGTAAACAACTAATGGTACGTAGATACGTTGTATCTAACATAGTTAACACTTAATCCAAATTTTATTTAGCATATGCATTTTGATTATTTTATTTTATGAATATAAATTGTTATTAAATACAGAGGATCTATTTAGATCATAGATGGGCTTCATACTCCTACAGGAGTACAGACAGTATTGTAAAATATTTATTTCATTTTTTTTTAATCACTATTGGTTCAATTTTTTTTTTACAAAAAGTTTTTCAGTAGTAATTTTATAATACTATACAGTACTATGATTATCTCCCTTTATTTATATTCCTTAAAAAGCATTTTCCCCAATAATTACTGTTAATTCAACTTTTTGCATTTAATTGTTATATTTTGAAATTGTTATCAATATTAAACAATAATTTTTTTTTATGTTCATATTGATATGAATATTATAGTTGCAATTATTTAAATTAAATATACCTACCTTAAAGAACTTTCGATTTATTTATATAATCAACGCCCACTTTATTATAAATATATTTCCGAATTTCCTTCGATATTTTCCGTATATTACAATTATACTTCGGTATTTTCCGATTTATTTCGGTCAATTCTAAATTTGCATAGATACTTCAAATACGTAAAAAAATTATCCAATGAAAAGGTTCTCGATATACGAGAACTAGACGAGAATTTCCTTACTTATTATAAAATTCCGAGATACATCGAATGGTATAATCGGCCATTTTCTAGCATCATTATTTGCTGATTCCATCCCCTTTCCCTTTGACATCCCCTGCTTATAATTAGCAATACGTGATTCTGAGGGAGATCACCCCTCCTGACTGTAATAACTTTATTCTCTAAACCAATGTTACAATGTCTGCTACACCACGGCAAATGAGCTTTAGATTTTGAATAAAGTTTTTATCTTACATATGTACATTAATTAAGCACAATTTTACCCCAAAGAGATTGAAAGCATATATAGCAAATAGTTCATGGCAGTATATGGACCGGTCCGTCAGTGACGTCACCAAAAAAATATTATATGGACCGAAGCTTCTGAGGTCCATATAGTATTTTTTTGGTGACGGACCGGTCCATATGACCCGAAGTGACATGAACTATTTGCTATATTATAATTTGTTCTCTAAAATAATAATGGCCGGTCCATATACTAAAATAGTGACCGGTCCATATACGAAAATAGTGACCGGCTGCGCTAACAAAGACAAATAGGGAAAATAAAAACGTAAAGTGTAATATAGCGCAATACAACACATATCATCATAACATTACAATCATGATTCAATAGAAAAGACAACAGCAAATAAACATCATGATCAATAATTCACAATATAATACACACGTGAACACTAATAATAGGTTTATGCAGAGATCCGGTCCAATTTCCTCAGTCAGTCGGTGATCATGACCTTTCAAACACATGGGGTCAACGAACTATTCACAAGCCTAAAACATGTCAAGTTCTTTCAAAGATTGCATGATATTTAAAACAAGGATAGTGCCAAATTCAGTTTGTATCAGGGACGTATAGGGGGAGGGGTTATGGTATTTAACGGGAGGGGTTATGGTATTTAACGCCACTTTCAACAATATTTCAGTTATTTCGTGGCGGTCAGTTTTATTGGTGGAGGAAACCTGAGTACCCGGAGAAAACTACCGACCTGCTGCAAATCCATGACCAATCTAATTAAAATTAGATATCCGCAAAAACAACCGATTGAAAATAGGGAGCAAGTGCGGAGATCTAGTTTTAATTAGCTTGGTCACTGACAAGCTTTATCACATGATGTTCAGGGACGTATACAGTGTCCTTTGTTTGTAAGATGTTGTTATATGACATTAATTTATTCATTGATTAAATTATGTGAAGGCACGTGCCGATATGTACTGTATTTTATTTATAGACCAGAAAGATTTCATTAATAAAAACAAAACATTATAAGAGACGGACCATTTAACTTGCAGGGGGGGATGGGGGTTATGTTTTTTTTCTAAAAAAATATTCTGATTCCCAATGTTACTGAAAAAAATATTCTGATTTTGGTGGAGGGAAAAAAAAATAATCTGATTCAGAGTTTTTATCATAAATAACCTAATGTCAAATTATGGGAAAAAATTTCGCGCTTTGCGCGACAAAAAAAAATTCTGAACGAAACAAATAACCATAATCCCCCCTGCAAGTTAAATGGTCGGTCCCTAAACTATACAATATTTGTAAGATTTAAATATTCATTACGGATATGACGTCTTTCTAAATATTTTTTCAACTAATCTTTAACAGTATTAGGAGTTGAACACCACTCTCTTTAAAGGGATAATCAATGAACATGAAGTTCCTTACAACTTTTTTTCAATACATAAATACAAAGAATTTATACTACAATACATATACATTTCTTATTATTTCTAAAGATTATTTTAACACATTAATTTTATTATAGTAAAGACGAGAATGATTTCAATATAAAAGTACAATTCTTTCTTGTAATTTAGTGCACAGGCACTAGACACCACTGGATATCAATTAAAAAAAAGTCCTTACAGACTTACAGTCAATGGTAAGACAATAATGTCTTGTGAGTGAAGGTTGGTTAACAAAGAGTGAGCAATTTTCAGCTATATTATAATTATGGCGAGAACGAATGACATTTTTTTAGACGAGATGATGTCTGCTTTGTACTAGACCAACATAACAATAAATCTTTGGTTTGACCCGACTGGGGTTCGAACCCACGATGTACCACGCTCGAAGAGTGCATGCTAACCAATACTCCACGTGGACAGTGGTTGACTTGTGGCGGTTGTGCAGTCGATTAGAAGAGAAGTGTCTTGTATAATATATAACAAGGCATTATTTTCTTACCATTGACAGACTGCATCATTTTTTTTACTGATCTCGGTAGTCTCTGGTGCCTGTGAATAGTTCCTCTATATGTCCCTCTTTGGATCACGATTGATAACTTTGTGGACTTTCACAATACAATAGTCAATATAGATAGTTATTCACCGTCACGGCGTCAGTTCTACAATTTTGTTGACAAATCTTACATTTCTACATGATGTAGTTTCTCACCTCGAGACCCCCACATTAAATACAGAATGATCATTTTTGCATCAAGGCAACATAAAAAAATGGTTAATATTTTTAGAAAACAACAAATCAATTTGAATTTTGGCAGAAGAAAAACTTGGCGGAAATCAACAATAACTTTTAATTACTGGAATGTTGACGGAAACATTGAACTTCCGTATAGTACGCAAATAATTGACGAATATAATGAGTAATCCATCCAGGCTTGAACATGTATTTGGTCAATTTCTAATTTAAATATGATAACTATTTATGAGTAAAAGTACCAATAATTCCTGCATATAAACAAAAACAAAATAACAAAAGCTCGGTCAACACGAAATGTCACGCGCACAAAACCGGAAATGAGACCAGATGCTCCCAAAAGGTTTCAATATATATCCATCTGTTAAGCTTGTTGACATACATTTTTTTTTACAAATAAAGACATACCCCTCCCCCTTCCGATATCCAAGTTAAATGATTGATCGGTTCCTAAGTGCAATTAATGTATGCAATGGCATGCACACAAGTTGTCTTGGGAGACGAAGCTTTATTAGTCAAACTATAAAGCCAGAGGTATATCGAAAAACGTGTTACATTCACTTTTTTCGGACAAAAAGTCAAGTTCCCCGGTGACATCAAACATATAACTACAAAAACAAACAAACAAACCATTCATTTAATTAATTAATGATAAATTTCATTTGTGTTTTTTGTCAATGACTAATGAAACGAATTTAATTTTCGTGATCGTTCGGAACATCTTACACCCACAGACGGGCTGACATATAGCCAGAGGACGTAATTGTAAATTAGGTAACACTGCTTTATTTACTAAAGCAATCATGCACTAGATACAATTTATGGCCTCTTGTGGTTAAGAGACAACTTTCAAATGAACTTGAAGGTACAATTTAACCTTGACAATGACACACGAGCAAAGTTTTCCAGTGAAGAACTTTTGATAAAGTTGAAGTAGACAATAAACATATGATAGTCTACATAGATATATGGAAATTGTCAATGTGTAGAGGGCACTGTTTGATGTGACGAGGAACAAACCCATATAATTTATTCATCTGCCAAACCGAAAGGGTCTTTTAATAGGAGGGTTTGTTTGATATGAGGTGACATAAACCCGTTTAAAGTTTATTCATTTGTACATGCCAGACTGACAGAGTCTTTCAATATATTAGAGGGGTGCTCGTTGAGTGACATGGAAGTGAACCGTTTAATTTACAACTCAGACAGCACTGAATCTTTCTTTCCGCGAACAATACGAAACTGGAACAGTCTCCCCTGAACACTGTGAAGAGTGACTCTGTTGAGTCATTCAAATCAGATGTTTAACTCATTAACTACTAGTTCATCAATAACTCATGTATATAGTTTTATTTTAAAACCAAAAGTAAAAAAAATACTCATTAAATTTCATTTTCTAAATAAAATTATTAATTATAGCGCCTGAAGCAAAGTACCCAACGTAACTGGCGGAATCTTCAGTTAGCTGAAGGCGGCCTCTTATACATTTGAAGTAGCAGTAGTTTATTTTTTTACATATTTGTACAAACTGGCACATTGTTTAATGTGACATAGAATAAAACGTTTAAATGCATTATTTAATTGTATATGACAAACTGACAGTTTTTCTTGAAATTTATTATTTTATATATAAATGTGAAGGTCATACAAGTTTAAGTAAACAGTGTGAAGGTCAAATATATTACGACTCGTTAAGTTGCACTCGTCACACCCCGGCCAATTCCGTTCCTCCACTTGATTGAAGGAGTGCAGCGGATTAACACGAGGTTTGCCGATTGATCAAGCAAGCATGTATACGGAGACTGGACGGAAAGATCTATTTGTGATAGGATAAACCATTTACTGTTCCACGATACCTGCTTGCATTTACAATAATGTTAAAAATTACAATGGACTTTTTACACGTTTCTACTAAATCCATGTATACTATTATGACTCACTCGTCACAACTCGGTATATTCCGTTCTTCCGGCGGATTCGCCCGACGTTTACCGATTTATTATTACAAGAAACTGGGAATCGGAAACAAATATTCACCCCTCTTCCATGGTACTGATGGTTAGAGCGCTGATATATTGTGTACTTTCCTCCTTTTGCTTAACTCGCATGTATATTATACTCAGCTTAGGGCATCGCGTATGAGAACAAAATAATATACTATTATTACGAAGTCATATTTTTTTATATGTCAATGTTATTATTATATGGTAGTTACTCAGGATATCACACCCAGTACTTCAATGTTATGGTGGCTATGGTCATGTGTTTAACGCCACTTTTAACAATATGTTAGTTATATCGTCGCAATCAGTTTTATTGGCGGAGGAAACCGGAGTACCCGGGGAAAACCACCGACCTACCGCAAGTCATTGACAAACTTTATCACATAATGTTGTATCGAGTACACTTCGGCATGAACAGGATTCGAACTCACAACGTTAGTGGTGTGATAGGCACTGATTGCATAGGTAGTTGTAAATACAACTATACCATACGATCACGACCACGACAGACCCCAGTTCTTAAAGCAGACATTTTAAAGTGATTGGTAGATATCATGGTATACATGCTAAAAAACATCTGTCTATATAAACATGGAATCAGGTCCAGCTTCTTTATTGCTATCGAATATACAGAACACAAGCTTGATAAAATACTACAATATTGATAAAGAATACAACTACGATCTCCTTCGATTCAGACCATGCACTTGATGAAACTCTACTGTTCTATACAGACCAAAAACTCTACAAAATACTACAAATTTGCCAGTATAACCCCGCCACATGTTTGTGCTTGTCCTAACGACAGCACCACGATTTCCAACGTCATATGTCGTGGTCTTTTTATTTGTGTTCAGTGAATGAAGGTGAGAGGTGATTGTTCGTTAAAATGTTGATATTGGTGGAATGGTTGTTGAGATTGGTGGAATGGTTGTTGAGATTGGTGGAATGGTTGTTGATATTGGTGGAATGGTTGTTGATATTGGTGGAATAGTTGTTGAGATTGGTGGAATGGTTGTTGAGATTGGTGGAATGGTTGTTGATATTGGTGGAATGGTTGTTGATATTGGTGGAATGGTTGTTGATATTGGTGGAATGGTTGTTGATATTGGTGGAATGGTTGTTGAGATTGGTGGAATGGTTGTTGATATTGGTGGAATGGTTGTTGATATTGGTGGAATGGTTGTTGATATTGGTGGAATGGTTGTTGATATTGGTGGAATGGTTGTTGATATTAGTGGAATGGTTGTTGAGATTGGTGGAATGGTTGTTGAGATTAGTGGAATGGTTGTTGAGATTGGTGGAATGGTTGTTGAGATTGGTGGAATGGTTGTTGATATTGGTGGAATGGTTGTTGATATTGGTGGAATGGTTGTTGATATTAGTGGAATGGTTGTTGATATTGATGGAATGGTTGTTGAGATTGGTGGAATAGTTGTTGATATTGGTGGAATGGTTGTTGATATTGGTGGAATGGTTGTTGATATTGGTGGAATGGTTGTTGATATTGGTGGAATGGTTGTTGATATTGGTGGAATGGTTGTTGATATTGGTGGAATGGTTGTTGATATTGGTGGAATGGTTGTTGAGATTGGTGGAATGGTTGTTGATATTGGTGGAATGGTTGTTGATATTGGTGGAATGGTTGTTGATGGAATGGTTGTTGATATTGGTGGAATGGTTGTTGATATTGGTGGAATGGTTGTTGAGATTGGTGGAATGGTTGTTGAGATTGGTGGAATGGTTGTTGATATTGGTGGAATGGTTGTTGAGATTGGTGGAATGGTTGTTGAGATTGGTGGAATGGTTGTTGATATTGGTGGAATGGTTGTTGATATTGGTGGAATGGTTGTTGATATTGGTGGAATGGTTGTTGAGATTGGTGGAATGGTTGTTGAGATTGGTGGAATGGTTGTTGATATTGGTGGAATGGTTGTTGATATTGGTGGAATGGTTGTTGAGATTGGTGGAATGGTTGCCCATCTCTGTTTAAACTTTCCTTTCGTTATATAGTTGACCCAATTCTTGTGAATCACGTTTGTGAATCGGTGAATTTCATGTAGACATCAAAGATAGATAGGTGTCTTCAATTTAAGTAGGATTTTCCCATTTTCTTTGGGTCATGTGTATTTACTTTTATTTGATCTAATCGCAGATATTCGTGATCTTGTTTGATCAGTTTAAAATATGCACTCAAAAACCGGAAATGAGTTGATTACAAATTTAATAGGGAAATGATGGTGCATAAAGAAAAGGAGGTGGGAGAAATTGAAGAGAGGCAGGAGACGAGTTGTGGAGGTGGAGGAAAGAGATACGAGGTAGAAAAGAAGAAAATAATAAAAATAAAAAATGAAAATGAATATTTCAACAGTAGAGACAAATAATTATACATATATTTGTCCTGTTTGTAAATCATAAAACTTTAGTTTAAAAATCTAATTCATTGAAACAGTGAATACCTTCCAGGTATGAGTGAAATTAAGGATTTATTGAACCGGACAAAATCAATGATAATAATTGTCACAGAGTAAGGAAGGAAAACAAATTTCCAATTTCGTTTCTAGGTCACTCTGGACGAAATTTACACGTGAGGTACTCTCATCGATTCGCCCATCGACCGTAAATTCTCAAAATCACATTCAAAGAGGGGTGGAGAGAGTACAATTGCACCCCTCGAACAGATTTTCAACAAAATAACCTAAATGCTTTGTGGCTATGTTACTTGACAGGCATTGTTTTTTGTTGTTGTTTTTGTCACATGTATATATGATATACTTATATATATATGCGGTCACATGCTGTATATATAGTAGTAGGCTACATACGATGACAGATATTATAAACAACCACAACAATATACTTATCAATCCTATGTTAAACCTCTAATATCTAAGCATAGAAATGACAATGACAGATGAAGATGGAAATGTGGTTTGAGGCAGGCACGAAAAGGTGGCAGGGTTAAACCGTCAATGAGATGACATATTGTATAAGCATTTTTGATACAATATAACACAGGTACTTGTGGACAGGACACAGCATCCCCCCTTTTTACACCATACCCCCCCCCCTTTTTTAATTTTTTTTTTTTTATTTCCATGGCTTAGAAATATGTAAAACAGCAATAATATGCCGTTTTCTGATTGCATCAGTCGACTGATATGTTTTACATATTTCTAAGCCATGGAAATGAAAAAAGGGGGGTAGGGTGTAAAAAGGGGGGATGCTGTGTCCTATCCACAAGTACCTGTGCAATATAAGGTATACTAGCATTAGTAAATGTTTGAAAAGGGGTCTGGTTTGGGACAGGTACAAAAAGAGGGCGGGATGAAACCGTCAATTAGATCACACATTGCATAAACATTCTTGTTTCAATATTCTTACATTAGTAAATGTTTAAAAAAAACACTGTCTCATTCAATTATACCATATACTAGTGTTAGTAAATATGAAATGCCGGTAGGTCTGTCAAAAAGTGAAAATGCCTTGCACAACTTCTATGCATGGATGACGAACAATTATATACGTTTATGGGAAATGTAGACACCCATGGATTCCGGGTATTATGTCATAGTTTACAGTTGACTAGGCAGTATAACTATGAAAACGATGATATGAATTTTAAAACATCTCAACCCCTGGTAAAGATTATTTAAAGGGGCCTTATCTGCTCAAATCTTAAATTTGTGTTACCCATAAAAACTATCAAATATTATTGATGCCTTAATAAAAAGTGTTTCTGTAACTTATACATGTTATGAAATGTACGCGCATCGCGGGAAAAAAGGTGCAACTGCTCGTGTTTTGAGATCATCAAGAAATGGACACCATCTTATTAATTATCGGCATTGTTTACGGAGTTTGCCGAATCGTCATTAAATCAGTACAACAATGCACTTATTTCTTATTTTCTGTGAATCTGCTTTTAGTCGGCGTTAATTACGGACAAAGAACCATGCAAGTTTGCAGTTAATAAGCGACAAAATACAAATTATTCGTTTTTACCTGTCGCTAGTAAGGTCAGTTGCATACGGAGAAAGTGAGCTCAAATTATTTGCTTGCAAGGAAATGATAAATCGATGTTAATTTTCGTTCTCAAAAGGCGAAAAGTGGTACGATAAGCTGTTTAATGTGAAATATTTACCTTTATTTCATCATTTTAAAGCTATTTACCAATTTCCAAAACATAATGTGTTTGGTCAAAATCGTAGCTATAGTGCCCCTTTAGTATACGACGTTTCAATACTGATTTTTAACAAGATAAGACAGAGTAGGTCAGACTGTGAAAATACAATAACATTTTAATATGGTTACAAGTTAATTGTGACATACCCCGGTATATAATACACGGCCACCAATCTCTCTAACTCATATTCAAATGATATGCTAACGGTAAAGTTATCGGGATTTCCGGATATGCATTGGCGGGATCTTTTCACGTCTACAAGGAGGTTAGTTGCACATTATTATCTTGTATTCAGGCACTTTTTACAAAAAGGGCCATGTAATTCGACGCAATTTAAAAATTCCTAATGCCAGAGTAAGCCGTTTCGTTGACTGATGTGCCGTAATGACGCTAGAATCTTTCTCCTGCATGTTTTGTCAATCAAAAGAATTCGATCGTGTAACTGATTGACTGAAGCACAGTCTACAAGCAATTGTGGTGTATGTCAAGTATCTTTTTATGTTCCAAAATGATTATAAAAGACTTGGCCACAGTGTAATTTGTAGCATTGACTATTGATTGTTGTATGTCAATCAAAAATTCAAATGATATGAGTTATCGGGATCAGAAATGAGTTAGCGGTATCAGATATGAGTTAGATAGTATTCTTAATTGATGAGAATCCCAATGAATGTTTTGCTCGTACTACCTTTCGTATTTTTATTGCTCTAGTAAGTTAGTATTAGCACATGCAGTTTTACTTAAGAAAAACAATTTGAAATCAATTTTGTGTTCGAGTTTGTCAACTTTTGTCAGTTCTATCCGTAACATAAGTATGATCACATTATTGATTTGGACCATAGATTTATCGAATCATCGTTGCTGTGTCTACTGTCAAAATTACGTCTTCCAGCCAAAATTTGGTTCTTAAACATGTTTGGGTTTGAAATACTATATTGCTGCCAAACAAATAATGAATATTAAGTTCCTTCAACTGCTTTTTTATCAATCTAATTTTTAGAAAATTGATTTTGATTTACGACTTATCCTTTCGTTTTATTTCAAGTGTGAGACACAAACATCGTTATTGATTTGTTTCACGACACATTTCAAGTGGGAGACACACACATCGTTATTGATTTGTTTCACGACACATTTCAAGTGGGAGACACACACATCGTTATTGATTTGTTTCACGACACATTTCAAGTGGGAGACACACACATCGTTATTGATTTGTTTCACGACACATTTCAAGTGGGAGACACACACATCGTTATTGATTTGTTTCACGACACATTTCAAGTTTTACCATGCAATGCATGCATGTGTGCAATACACAATGGGAAAGTACTGTAAGCACACAAGTCATTGAGATTCTCATATTATGAATACTATCTAACTCATATCTGGTAGTGCTAACTCATTTCTGATCCCGATAACTCATATCATTGAATTTTCGATTGACATACAACAATCAATAGTCAATGCTACAAATTACACTGTGGCCAAGTCTTTTATAATCATTTTGGAACATAAAAAGATACTTGACATACACCACAATTGCTTGTAGACTGTGCTTCAGTCAATCAGTTACACGATCGAACTCTTTTGATTGACAAAACACGCAGGAGAAAGATTCTAGCGTCATAACGGCACATCAGTCAGCGAAACGGCTTACTCTGGCATTAGGAATTTTTAAATTGCGTCGAATTACATGGCCCTTTTTGTAAAAAGTACTTGAATACAAGATAATAATGTGCAATTTACCTCTTTGTAGACGTGAAAAGACCCCGGCAATGCATATCTGGAAATCCCGATAACTTTACCGTTAGCCATTTGAATATGAGTTGGAGAGATTGGTGGCTGTGTAATATATCCACTGTGATTGATTAAGACAATCAGTACTGACAGGTGTAAGGTTAAAACATTATAAGAATCAACAACTTAGACTAAACACGTGGAGGGTTCAAGATCGCTCAAATTTGTTATAATTGTTTGTTTGTTGGTTTTTAACGCCACTCTCAACAATATTTCAGTTATAACGTGGTGGTCAGTTTTATTGGACCTGAAGAAAACCAACAGCATCAGTGTCGCAAGTCACCGACAAACTTGATCACATAATGTTGTACACCTCGACCTGATCGAGATTCGAATTCACAACATCAGTGGTGATAGACACTAATTGCATAGGTAGTTATAAATCCAACTACCATACAATCACGGCCACGACGGCCCCTTCGTTCAAATATGAATCAACAACCTAAACTACAATGTAAACACGTGTATAGGGTTCAAGATCGTTCAAATTTGAATCGACCACTTAAACTAAACACGTGTATAGGGTTCAAGATCGTTCAAATTTGAATCGATCACTTAAACTAAACACGTGTATAGGGTTCAAGATCGTTCAAATTTGAATCGACCACCTTTTACCCAAGCTAGCTAGACAATCAATTTTTATGTAACCTTTTTTTAATCAGCTGATAATGTGTTTTAATCAGACAAGATTTTATTTTCAACATCACTCATGAATGCAAATATTACGTTCTGAAATATGACACTGATTTTTCCATAAAATAACATTGACCTTCGATTTCATGCTTGCGGATTTCCGGGTTTTTATTGCTATTAAGATGGCGCAAAAAATAAAATTAATCGATTTTTAGTTTCTTGTTGGGTAGTTCTAAAATTTATCCAGTTATATATCTAGGCTTGACAATTTCATTTTGTGTGTAATTTTTTTTTACACATTTGTTTTGTACATTAGAAAGATGAAAATTGTGAAGTCTATGACGGAACACATGTGTGAAGGAACCATTCTTATGTTTAAGTCCACGAAAAACATAATTAACGTCATAACTAGTTTGAAGGCCGGCTTCGGCCAGTCTTTACCTCTTTCAACAGGCTAATATTTGTTCGACATTATCAAACAATCAAATTGTAAAATAAATTTAAATATAAAAAAAATACCGATAAACAAAATTTGTGTCTGTGTCACGTGGTCTTTTGTTAATTTTGTTTGTGGAAAAATGTTTTTGTTATCAAATACTATATACTAAATACTAAACATATCAAACGAACAGTTTCCGGTTATTCCATATGGCCATGAGCTTGAGGGTTAACTAAATAAACACCAAATCTGTTTAAACCCATTATTTAAGAATTTAAATGAATTAATAAATTTGTAAACCATACATTTTAAAAGTCAGTCTAGAAATTTAAAGATTATTTAAGAAAAACATATTTGGTCCCCAAATTGAACTCTGCGGTTTAAGAAATACCACAGTTATGATACGTTTAAAGTGAAGATTACAAATTTACTGAGTTGTAAAAAAAAATGTGTAACCTATCCCAGACATTGTATGAATCGGACGTCATTATAATACACCTATTCACATTTTCACTATTATTTGAAATGTCAAATAGATTCGGCATGCAGCTGTGTGTATGTATTTATTTCCAAATTGAAAAACAAAGGCCAAATCTGTGTTTGGGACACGCCGGTCTTACTCATTTTAAAATTAATATACTTAAATATACTTATCCCATAAATATCCCACATTTTAAATCTATTGAAAATAATATTATTGAAAATGATATAATAAGAATTATTTTGTATAAAATATTTTTGAGGAAGTTTCACATGTGTTGTTTATTTGTTCAGGGTATTTGAACAGTCTGTTCACCCGGGTGTAACCAAGGGGGTATTATAACTATCATGCACAGATGTAGATCATGATCAGAAATCAATAATATACCATACATTTGTATAATCAATAAATTTAATAATAAATGTCTTTTTAAAAATTTGAATTTAATTTTAATTAAATTTTTAAAATCGTAAAGGTATACTTTTAAAGAAGAAAAAAAAGAAACAAGTGTGAGTTTATAAAGATCGAAGAACTTCTAATTATTACAAAAGAAACCCACGTGGTCAATGAAAAAAGAAGGGCTTACCGCGGTCTACCCAAACAATTTATTATCTTAGATTATTATAAGTTGGAAAAACAATTTTAACAATATTTTTAAATATTTTTTTCTTCTAGATAAAATGAAAATTCAAATGTTTATTATTATACCTTAATAACACACATCTCTTTATATTAGTAGCGATTATTTAAATAAATAAAAATAAAATGTGTATTCCCTTACCTGTCTGAGTTTTAAAGGAGTATCCCGGTATTAACTCAACTACCGACACACAGTAGGTAAAAGAATTAAAACAAGTAAATTATAATATTATATATATATATCATATTATGACATGTATATTTTCTCTATCTTAATATGTCACATTGTCAAAGACGGTATATTTATATAGGTCACCTGATCACTGTACGAAGTCACATGGTTAAAAACTTTAAACAGTTGACAATATTAAAATATTGGTTTTTTATATGTATTGATTCACAAATTGGTTTAAAACGTACCGTTTTTTTGTATGTAAATATTAAAATACATCCACATTTGTAACGTGTCGAGGTTTTTCAATGCTTAGATATGCAGTCTGCTTAATGATACATGAAAGCCCCATAACATATTCAAAATTATAACATATAAAAAAAATAATTAAAAGAGAGAACATATTCTAATTATAGATTAATGTTTTATAAATAGTCGTTGTCATTTTCTTTTTACCATGTTTTTGTCATTTTCGCTTTGAATTACGCCTAGGTATCTTTTAATTTAAAAAAACCCAAACCCAACTTGTTTTGAAATCCGATTTATTTTTATAAAACCGGACCCCCTTATGGAACTATCTGGACCCTCATCTGTATATACGGCCATTTCAAAGACAGAATAAAAAAAAGAAGGAATATATAATGAATGCTAAATATTTGATTAAACAAAAGTAAAATATATGCATAATTTCCTCCGCCATTGAAGTAGTTTTATTGTATTAGTTTCAAACTAATGTCATGCAGAAGTGTAACATTGTTTGTTTCTGATTATCCGTCACAACATATACAGCGGCGTAGGTGTGGGTCGGTGAGGAGGTCAAATTGTAGAAGTGAAATGGAAAAGGGGGACATTTAGGATCGATGCGAATAGTATGTGTGTGTGTGTGGGTGGGGAGGGAGGGGGTCGTTGTCTCATTACACCTCGGCGGCTTATGCGACCCTGATGTCTACGTAGACTTATCATTTAAAAGAAATTTCTACGTGAGAACCACGTTATTGATAAATTTTCCTCGGATTTTCCTTCAGGAATACATTTGTGAATTCACTGCCCCTTTTATAGGGAACGGATTCGATCGAGTTTTGACGAGTGCAAGGCCTACATAATCAAAGTCCTCTCGCCACGACTAGTTGTAAATTTTGGCTTGGTGTTTGGAGAATGCCACGCTCATCCCACGTTAAGAATAAAACGTTTGCCGTAATAGTAATCTTGGACACCATTTTCCTAGCCTATCCATCATATCTATTTTACTTAAGACAAACAAAAATCGCATATAAGCCAAATGAGGCTTCTGAACCGCTTTTATTCCTATCTTGTTCAGGAAAGAAGAACACGAGACAGATGGAGTTATTACAGCCATATTCTTGAATGACGTGGAAATAACACAAAACAAATCAGACAGAGGATATCGGACATAAAAATCGAATACCAGTGCAATGTAGCTCAAAAACATTATATGGTCAAGTATAGCAATGTGTAGTATTGCACAAACAATACTTGGCATACTTACATATATACATGTATTGTTTTCTTAGTGAGCACCCCTTCTCCCTCATGTAGACATTTAGCTATGCACAACACAGATGCCCGGATGCAGCGTTTATCGACAGAAGTAAAACAAAGTATTCCTCAGTAAGAAGATAGGGACCATATCACACTCATTTTATGTAATGAGATATACTCAGGGCCGGCCTTAAACCAATTGGACCAACTGCTCCCAGTTGGCCCCCGCGCTGGAGTTATCCACTCTCGGCTGTTCAAGTACACTCATCAACACACTGCAGGTTTTACAGAGAACAATTGGGGCCCCCACCTCCCAATGCACATCCTGGTTATGCTTATTGTTGAAGACCCTAATGTGTCTGTGAACAACAATCAAAGCATTGTTCCCTTTTAGTGTGACTAAGCGTAAGGTTAAGTAGAATCTCATGCTCATTTACATCACTACAAACTGTTCCTTTACTTTAATTTGTGTCTAAGCCTAAAGTTGAATATAATTTCATTCTCATTTACATCAATATCCTTTCTTACATTCTTATATACAATGTATATATACTGTACAACGATACGCATTACAATTTTGATCCAGCAAAACTTACCTTTGGACACGGGGTATGACAGCTATAACTGTTTATAGTATATGTTAACGACTTAAACGCTAAGTAAATACAGTAATAATTATTTGTATGCGTTATGGTGAAGTAGCTGTACCCATAAATTGTCCAGTACATTTATGAGACTAAATTGACAGATTTTTCAAGATTTTTCAAACGATCTCTAACTTCATCAGTTGTTATGTTATGTCCAGCGAAAACTTTATTTTACATAGAACACACTTTATATTAATTTGTTCATGCATAGCACAGTGCCAACTAAAACTGCAAAAAAAAAAATTTTATCGAAATTTTTTTCTACCATCTTTTCCTAAAGTATATACAAGGTTAGTCTGGTACTCATGACATCTCGGATTTGCTTGTTGTTAGAGGGGTCAGGTAACGGCTGAATCCATGCTTTTAATAGCGGCATCCAAAGGCAACAATAAACTCCACCTCGGGAAAGGTAAAGCTGCATAGCATTGATTGAGGGTAGGTCTTAATTTGGAATTTGGCACCATTCAAACCAGACACATTTGTTTTCATCATTATGATGTCTTAAAAGGCGAAGACAACCCGTGAACATAGTTCTAAAACAAGGGGAACCAACGACGTACTCACTAATTCAGGGGTTGAATCAAAAAGGTGACGAGTCATTGCTTACTAATTAAATAGTTTGCGGCTGTTTCCACCATACGTATAGAATACCCAAGCGATTATACCTAACTAACCAATGACTTTTTAGGGGAAAAAGGGGGGTAATTTCAGTTACGGTTTAAGCTCCCGCAAACATTATATATATATATACATACATGTATATATGTTATCCTATACACTATATTAAAAATTGCTGAGTTAGATTGCTGTCAAATTATAATATTAAGTATATATGTACCATCTACAAACGCTTATACACATGTCTTACGTCTATCCCTAGATTTGCCTTACGAGAAAAGGTAACACTACGATTATTGAAGCTCCCTTTTTAGTGAGTGGATATGGTCGAGTGGTCTAGGGCGCTGGACGTAGGCTAAGCGGATGGTGCTGCAGTGTATAATGGTGTGGGTTCAAATCCCGTGGAGGGAAGAACAAAAATTTGACAGCTCTAAAATCTAATTCTAACACTGTTTGGTTTAATTTTCAGACGTATATAATATTTAGTATTAACCTAGTATCCTTAGTAACTTTGAGATCCAGTGGGACAGATATATTGTATGGTTGTCACTTGCTTCTAGACGTTTGTATAATATACTTTATTTCCTGTGACTGTATAGTGAATTCTTCATTATCCTATACAATGTATTAAAAATTGCTGAGTTAGATTGCTGTCAAATTATAATATTAAGTATATATGTACCATCTACACACGCTTATACACATGTCTTACGTCTATCCCTAGATTTGCCTTACGAGAAAAGGTAACACTACGATTATTGAAGCTCCTTTTTTAGGGAGTGGATGTGGTCGAGTGGTCTAGGGCGCTGGACGAAAGGCTAAGCGAATGGTGCTGCAGTGTATCAATGGTGTGGGTTCAAATCCCGTCGAGGGAAGAACAAACATTTGACAGCTCTAAAATCTAATTCTAACACTGTTTGGTTTAATTTCAGACGTATATACATACATGTATATATATATATAGTCATAACAATTTTGCTTTAAAATAATTGTTAACCATTTTCTGAGCTCAGAAGATATTTGCATTTAATGGAGAGAAGAAGAAGGCGGACACGACGTTAAGACTTAAGATTACGTATTACGGAAAAATGAGCGAAGATTTATAGCGCTTTCTTGACACCGTTTGCATATTTAATGGCGGAAAATAACGACATAAATGTAGATATTATAATTCTATGATCACATGTCCTATAAATCACGTGATTATATTACGACATACCAATTATGTAATAGCAGTCCAGTTTATTACACGTAGATTAGCCATCAATGGATTTAGCAAACCAAGCAAAAATTAAAACAAACAATGTAAACAGCAAGCAGGGGCGGATCCAAGGGGGGTGGGCGCACCCGGCGCGCGCCCCCCTAAAATTGTGAAAAACATGATTTTTTGGCGTAAAATCGTGATTTTTCACACGAAATACCCCCAAAATTTCCCCGCCTCCCTCCGCTCGGCGCAATTTTTTTAAGTGCGCCCCCCCTAACTTGAAATCCTGGATCCGCCCCTGGCAAGTGTTATCAATAAATGACAATCCCCATGTCAAATTAAAGATAAAGTAAAGAGGTCCGTTTGATAATTTGAATTGTTTCTAATTTTAAAACACAGAATGACAGAAGTATATATACTAGAGTGATAACTTTTTAAGTTTTCCCTTTTTACAGCAATATTTCCTTGTTTCACCAATGTTGATTATACTATTGCTAGTGAAAGCCTTCTGTCCTCAGTTCTATATTTTTCTACACACGAAATTAATTACCTGTCAGATCATGTGCAGATCAAATTACTTTTAAAATGTAAATTGCAAAAGAATGCTACATCAGAATCCATTTTTTCAAGTTGGTCAGATACTGTTAATTATAGATGGACAGAAGGATCAAAAGAGGAAATACCGTACCGTAATAAATGCTCTCTGTAATGAAACTATTTTGAATGAAATAATTAATTTTGAAACAAAAACTTTTTCAGAAGACCAAAATGGTATAAACTTAGCTACTGAAGAGCTTAATGCAGTACTTGGTAAGATTGCAGATAAATCATGCAAAAAGGTGAGAAAAAGAAAGAAAAAAATAAAACTGTTTAGACAAAAGTGGTCCGATATATCAATATATGAAAACAAGAAATCTTTAAAATTTGTAAGTGGTCTGATCCGAAAAAATCCTAATAATAATGAACTTAGACAAACATATTTTTTACAATTAAAGTCTTTTAGAAAAGCTATAAAGCAAAAAAAAAAAAACAACAGGCTTTTAAGCAGTCAATTTATGATAAACTTTCAGATTCATTAATGAATAACCCTTCAGAACTATGGAAAACTTTGAAGTCAGTTGAAAGAAAAGAAGCAGGAGGAAATAGTGAAGTTAAGGAATTAATTGCTGATTTTGAAATATTGTAAAACATGTTCAGGACCAAGTACAATGTAGTAGTCCATATATAGATTTTGAAAAAAAAATTAAGCAAGAAACCTTAAATATTGAAAAGAATATATGCTTTAATCCTGAAACAGACAAACCAATAATTATTAGTGAAATTAAAAGTGTTCTAAAAATGTTAAAGAATGAAAAATCGAGTGATCTAGATGACATTATTAATGAAATATTTAAGAATAGTAGCGACGCTACACTAAAAGCATTAGCAAAATTGTTTAATTTGATTTTAAAAACAGGACAATACCCAGAGCAATGGAATAAATCCTATCTTATCTTACTCTATAAATCTGGTAAAAAGAGTGACCCCTCAAATTACAGAGGGATTTCTTTAATTAATTGCGTAGCAAAAATGTTTAGTGCTATCCTTAACAATAGGTTGACATTGCTTATGAAAGATAAATACTCCAATTCTGAATTTGGGTTCCGTGAAAATCACAGAACATCTGATAGCCTATTCATACTCAAAACCCTTAAGAATAAATATCTTCATGAAAATAAAAAGAAACTATATTTGTGCTTTGTGGATTTTCAGAAAGCCTTCGACTCCGTGTGGAGAGATGGTTTACCCTACAAATTAGCTAATATAGGAATAGGAAAATATTTTACAGTACTGTTAAGAATATGCTTTACAAAACTGAAATAGCTTTAAAAATTGATCAAAAACATTCTGAATATTTTGAAATTTTTAGAGGTGTGAAACAATGAGACTCTATTAGTCCCACTCTCTTTAATATCTTCATAAATGACATCAGTGCAAGCTTTAACACTGAAGAGTGTAAACCTTCAGAACTTTTAAATTCTAGAGTTGGTTCTCATGCATTTGCAGATGACCTCCTTATTATATCTGAAAGTAAAGAGGGACTCCAAAATAGTGTTAATAAACTTAATATATGTTTTGCGATAACTGGCAACTGACTTTAAATGTTAAAAAGACAAAAACTATGGTTGTCCAGCAGAATACTAGTCAAGTTAGCCCATTCATAGATTTTAAAGGAGATGTGATACAGAATGTAACGGAATATAAATTTTTAGGTTGTTTATTTAAGAGTAATGGTAACCTCAGACATAGTCTAGAAGAGCTGGCAAAAAAAGCAAGGAAAGTTTTATTTTCCTGGCGAGAAAAGACTTCATCTCTTGGTATATTACCTATTTCGGTTTCGATTAATCTCTTTGACAAATTGGTTAGACCTATTTTGACCTACAATTCTGAAATATCTTTTATGGATTATTTTCTTGTTTATCATAGGGCAAAGCAAAGAGCTATACTCACATGTACAAAGAAATGGAAACATGGACCATTTCACCTATATTGATAGAACCCCCTTCGAAAAAGTTCAATTGATTTTTTGTAAGCATCTCATGGGAACAAAGAAGACTTCCTCAAATATAGGAGTGAGAGCAGAACTTGGTAGATTTCCTGTTGAAAATTTTATTAATTCGCAAGCAATTTTATATCTTGCCAGACTACATACTAACAATTTAAATCCATTACTGAAAAAGGCTTTTGAACTTTCAAAATCTCTGGATTCACAAGGTGTTTATTCTTGGTACACATATGTAAAGAACATTGAACCAGACAGCGTTCAAATAAATAAAGTTGCCAGTTGCAAGAATCTAAAGGATGTTAAGCATTTAAAATTAGATATTAAAAAGGAAATAACCGAAAAGTATACAAAATTATATAAAAGTAAAATCGACAAAATGGATGAGAGCAGCAAGCTTTTCCTTTATAATAATTTAGAACCTTCATTAGAAAGAACATTCTATTTATCGTTTAATGATTTTTAAATCAGGAGTATTTTTACAAAATTTCGTATCAGTGACCACAGTTTTGAAATAGAGAAGGGTCGCTATAATAAAACTCCATATGAAGAAAGACTATGCAAAAATTGTGGAGTCATTGAAGATGAAGCTCAATTTATTTTAAAATGTAAAGTAAATCAGAATCTGAGAGAATCTCTGTTTAATAATATTGAATTAGATAATGAAATTTTTTTCTTAAACTTTTCTGATGAACAAAAGTGAGTATATTTACTAAATCCTGCTTCCATACGACATGTTAGAGTTATTGGCTTCTATTTGAAACAGTCATTAGAACTGAGGACAGAAGTCTTTTTGCAACATAAATAACTCATTATGTTTGTCATTTTTATTGTTTTTTTTCCATACACACAATTGTTTGTTTGTTTGTATTTGTCACAGACATGTTTATATATGTTTAATGACAATAAAGTTATTATTATCATTATTATAATAGGGTTTGTTTATCTCAAATACAAGTTTATCACATATCTCTAAGTGCAAAAATATATAAAAATAAGACTATTCCGAAAGGGTTTCTTCGTGACGTATCATTGAATGAAAGCTGAATGCGGTATTTGCGCCTTCGCGTTTCCGCTTTTTCGCGTTTTCGTGTTTCCGTTTTTTCACTTTGTTGCGTTTTCGCTTTGTAAAATACAAAAGACATCAACGCGATATGGCCGTATATACTCACAAAGGACGGGACGTGAGTACTTTTATTTTAGTGTTTGAATACTAAAAACATATTGCATTTTCGAAGAAAATCATGCAAATCACCGTTCAGTATATATAATTACGGGGAAATGTCTACATAATTAACAAACTGATACAGAAATCAGGCTATTGCTTGCCATTTAGTCTACTGACTGACCGAAACTGAAATCAGGAATTTGCTTCCGGTTCAGCCAACCGAATTGCCGATACTGAAATCAGAAATTGTTTACCATTCGGCCGACGGACTGACCGATACTGACATCAGGAAATTGCATGTCGTTCGTCTGACTGCCAACTGATAATGAAATCTGATTGTTATTCTTCAGATGCAAAACGACGACACAACAGTCATAATAAGATAATTGAAATTTCCCGAACCTGCATAAAATGATCGAGTGCAATTTTTGTAGGAACCATTGGTTCAGTGGCTGTCTCTTTAATGGCATACCACTCTCTATCAATAAAATTCGGATATGTACCACAAGCACTGGAATACCGTATTAACTGAGAGAGATATAATCAATTTGCAGGTGGTTCTGGAATGTTGCTACATATAAATGGAAAGTTCACAATGGGAAAATTGAAATCATTCCTTTTGTCGTAAAGATTCATTCCGCTTGACCAGTCCCCACTGTCAATTTCTAGGCGTAGGTCAAGGTAAGAAGCAGCCCCAGCAGTAGTAGTGATTTTAAAACTAATGTGAACACTAGTTACGCATGTACACATATTTGGAAATATATTTGATTTATAACAGTAATTAAACATTAATTTAGATTCCAATCAATTTAGGATTGAATACACGTTGATCGAAAAAAAACAAAATATAGCAACAAAAATACCCACTGAAAATAAAATAAAACAAAGTGAAGGACTTTCTAGGTCATGTAAAAAGTATAATAAAACTATTCTTTTACAACACTAGACAATCATTAAGCAAGTAGAACGGTTTTAAAGGAGAGAAAAGGTTACGGAAATAAGTGCAATTCATACACGTCGTTACCTGAAGGTGATCTTGCCAAAGGTAAAACAATATGTGAATAATTACATCAATTACCACAGCTAAAAATAGCATAATATTTAATGTGTTATATGTAACGTCTTCAAGATGAATGAAATCTTTCAAGACTTTACTGTGGCATTGTGTTCCATATACATTTTTTGCGTAGTGTGTGTTTCATCACAGGCACTTGTTTCATTCAAAAAATATATGCCCCCTCCTCTTCCTAACTTCAAGGTAAATATCTACCCTTTTACCCTTCCCCACTTCGCCTCAATATTGTTCGCTTATTTGTGATCCTTTCGCTGACCCAATTATATCGTTACACTCCCGAGATATTTCTCTTTTCGACCGCCACATTTGAATATACCCACCGGGCCCCCCTCAGACGAATTGGACAAGAATATTCAGCGAACGTGGCTTGGTTTACTTTTCAGTCATTGAAACGGATACAGCCACTTCCGGTTTGTGTAACAATGCCATCATGATCATCTCCTCTCAAATGTAAAGTAAGCCTTTCAAATACAGATAATTGTTCCAATGCAGATTATAAAAATATGTTCAACTCCAAATTACTGACATTTGATTGTTAAAGCACCTTTTTAAAAATTTTCTAAATCAATTTAAACCGAATGAGTAGAAATAAAACAAATAAAACATTTTATTTTCTACTTCAACAAGTGTGGACACAGAAATGTGCCGTCCAAAAGGCAAGTGTGGATGTCAATATTTCATATTTTTAAAAATTCATGGACACAGGGGTCCTGGATTTTTTTTTAATAAAAAACTAATCCTGGATTATTATTTTTGCTTAATGTCCGGTCCTGTGTTTTTATTTCAAATTTTCATCATAGCCCCCCTCCCCCTCCCAAGGGATATAAAATTGTATCATTAATAATAAATTAATAAGTAATAAATTCAGATTTTCTATTTAAAATATTTTTAACGCTGATTTAAGCTTTAGTCGCAACAAATTTTTATTTTTCTCTTTAAACTGTCGAAACATAACATTTATTTAACTGTAAAATTCACAAATAAAATTCACCCCCCCCCCCTTTTTTTTCTCTTTTTTTCTTGTTTAAATAAATGATCAACAATATTCCAGAATCAAACAAATGAATAAATATAACATAGATTTCTTTTACATGCATCTTTTTACCATGCGGAGTCAGTGTGTTTTAAATCGGTCATCCCAATCAGGACGCTCATTATTCTTGTCCAAGATAAAAATACATCGCTAAAACTACCTGTGGGTGTTTCCCCACTTCAACTCGTAAATTTACATAGAAATCGGAGATATTTCGCGGTAAAACTTCACACATGGTTTTTTCTATCATATTTCTTGAAGTCAAACATAAAATTTTATTGCATTTATCAATATTTTATGAGTATCAACAGTTTTTTCAACACCGTATCTGTTTATCGATACAGCGCCCGTGACCCACTTTAGCACGTTCCACCAGTTTTTTTCTTAATAATGTTGTTTAAAAATGTAGAAAGGTTTTCAATAAAGATAACGTGATTGTTGTGAGCAATTTTTCAGTACACTTAATATCATGGAGAGAACAAGTTAAATTCGATGAGATGGTGATGATGTCCGCTTTATAATACACCAAAACACTTCGTAAAAGAAAAAGTATGGATGCTGGTAAAAATAGATCAGGTAATATTTTGCTAGAATTTTGTAGAGGTAATAATCTATTTATTGTGAACGGTCGTATCGGTGATGATTATCTAGAAAGTGGAAGGTTAACTTGTAGAAACTCTAGTGTTGTTGACTATTATATTTGTTCGCCATGCTTTTTTGAATATTTTTGTAATTTTAAAGTTGTAGATTTTTCACGTTTGTATTCTGATGTCCATTCCCCCCCTTGTTGCAACTCTTCAATTTAATGAAAAAGCCGCAGGCCACGATCAATTTCAAAGCTCCGATCACACAATAGATGGGAGAATTAAAAAATGGGACAATAAAAAATGTTTAACCTTTCAGGACAATGTAGATAAAGAAAATTTAAATGGACTTTACAATGAGCTCTCAAACTCAATAAGTGAAAATATAACTAAAGACAATATAAACGCATCTGTTAAAAAACTTTGTGATATCTTTGTTGACAGTGCTCAAACGACCTTCGGCACTTATAAAAATAAACGTAAAAATTTAAACAGAAAACCGAAGGGAGATAAACCCTGGTTTAATTACGAATGTAAATTTGCCAGAAAAAACTATCGGAAACTTAAAAGAAAATTTAAAAAGGAAAGGACGGAAACCCTTAAACAAAAAGTAACGGAGGCTGAAAAGCATTATAAAAATACACTTGATAAGAATAGTAAAAATTACCGGAAAAATATGAGGGAGGAGTTAAAAAATCTAAAAACATTTGATCCGAAGGAGTATTGGAAAATTTTAAACAGGGGTAGGGAGAAAAAACAACCCGATATTCCTATGGAAGATTTGTTCAATTTTTAAAAAAATTTAAACACGGCGCCCGATTTGCCAACTCGGGAGGAAGAACATTTAAATCATGAACCTTTGGATAATGCTAATTTTGAACAGTTAAATGAGGGAATCAATACTTATATTTCACAGGAAGAAATACTTTCTTGTATCAAGAAACTCAAAAACAATAAAGCTAGTGGGGAAGATCACATAATAAACGAATATATTAAATCAACATCGGGCCTGTTCTTGCCAATTTACGAGAAGATATTTAATTTAATTTTTGAAACAGGCTTTTTACCAGATATTTGGCTGATAGGGAGTATTAAACCGATATATAAGAATAAAGGCAACCCTTTAGATCCCAAAAATTTCCGTCCAATTACCATTCTTAGTTGTCTTGGCAAACTGTTTACTGCTATTTTAAATGAAAGACTACGGGTGTTCTCAGAAGAAGTTTTTTTGTTAGAGGAAAACCAATTCGGATTTAGGAAATCATACTCGACTACAGACAGTATTTTTATATTATTTTCATTTTTCGAAATTTTAAAAAGTAAAAAGAAGAAATTATTTTGTGCGTTTGTCGACTTTGAGAAGGCGTTTGACACTGTCTGGAGAGTAGCACTGTGGTATAAACTTCTTTTAAACAATATAAACGGGAAAATGTACAATGTTATTTTAAACATGTATAATGATGTTAAATCTTGTATAAATTATAATAATTGTAAATCAGCTTACTTTTCTTGTGATATAGGAATGAGACAAGGAGAAAATCTGTCACTTTTCTGTTTGCATTGTTCTTAAACGATTTACAAAGCTTCTTGGAAAAAGAAAACCTACCAGGTCTTAAAACAATTTCAGAAAAAATTGAAGAAAATTTAAATATTTATTTGAAACTTTTCGTTCTATTGTATGCAGACGATACTGTTATTATGGCTGAATCACGCGAAGATCTACAAGCTCAATTGAATGTTTTTGGAGAATACTGCAAAAAATAGAAATTGAAAGTAAATGCAGAAAAAACTAAAATTTTCATTTTTTCTAGAGGACGACCTCTTGTAGATATACATTTTTCATTAAATGGATCTGAAATAGAAATTGTAAACGAATTTAATTACCTCGGAATACTTTTAAACAGAACTGGAAATTTCAATAAAGCAATCACAAAGCAAGCAGAAAAGGCAAAACAGGCTATGTATGAAGTTTTAAAAAGAGGACGCACTCATAACTTATCTGTTGAATGCCAACTCGAACTATTTGATAAAATGGTTAAACCTATACTTCTTTATGGGTCGGAAATTTGGGGATATAGTAAAAATATTGATTGTCTGGAAAAAATACAATTACGATTTTGTAAATTACTATTGAAATTAAAATCATCGACACCAAATTATATGATTTATGGGGAACTGGGGCGATTTCCTATCGAAATTGATATAAAAATAAGGATGGTGTCATTTTGGGCCAGACTTTTATTGGGGAAAGAAACAAAACTATCGTACTTATCATATAAACTTTTATACACTCTTTCTATTGAAGAAAATGTTCACTCCGTCTGGATTAAATATTTAAAAGAACTTTTCGATGAAACAGGCTACTCTAGTATTTGGATAAATCAAGATATTCCAAATTCTAATTGGTTAATTTCGAGTATCAAATTACGCCTGCATGATCAATTTAAAGAGGGCTGGTACTCCCTAATTGAACACTCCCCAAAAGCATTGAATTATAGAATATTTAAGGAAAATTTCGAATTTGAAAATTACTTTAGAGTTTTAGAAGACAAGGATATTTATACCCTATGCAAATTCAGAACTACCAATCATAAATTACCTATAGAAACTGGTCGGTGGAATAATATTGACCGTGTCAATAGAATATGTACAAAATGTGACAATATAACTATTGGAGATGAATACCATTACATAATGGAATGTGAACATTTTTCAAACTTTAGAAATAGGTTCATTGTTACAAATTTACGAGAAAGACCAAATATTCTTAAATTTAAACAAATCATGAGTGCTTATCAAAAACAAAATTTAGAAAAATTATGTAAATTTATACGAAATATAAATAAATGTTTTGTTCTCTAGGCTGTCTCACACCCATGTCTTTGTTGTATATACTGTATATATGTTTATATCTATTCTGTATTTGTTATATGTATATTTATGTCTTCTCTGTACCGTTGTATATGGTTTATGAGAATAAAGATGATTGATTGAACTAGTTTGACTCGATATGTACATTGGACTGCCTTACTGGGTCTAGTTGTGAGAATGAATTATTACATTGGACTCTCTTACTGGGTCTAGTTGTGAGAATGAATTATTAAAATAGTTCATGCGGTTTAGAACGCTTAAAATTGTAGAACAAACAAGTTATTATAATGAATATTTATACACAGGACTGTTTCATTATTCAGACCACATATTGTTTTATTATATCCTGGATACTCAAGAACGTCATTAAAAAGCAACACGGAAACGATATATTACACGCAAATATATAATACAAGTAATTGACAAAGATAAAAAAGATAAAATCTGCATGACTCGTCTAAACTGATAAAATCAGTGCTTTAAATACATTTTTATGTGTAGTGTTTTGTAGATCGTTGTTTGTCCTTTTTCATTTGTTCATTGTGTTGTCTGCCCGTCTTCGATGTACGGATTCTGATTACCCCTTTGGTATCTTCAAGCTCTTCTAAGCAACTATAGTTTTCTCTTTGATGAACATTTTCTTTGCTAAAACTATAGACAATGTGCTGGTATACATGTAACTAAATTAGTTGGTTAGACTAGCAATATTATATTACTATTATACATTCTATATTTAATTCCAACAAATTGATAACTAATATACTTCCGGTCTCCCACTTGTTTTAAAGTAATGGTCTATAATCACTCGTCGCAACTTCGGCTGATTCCGTACCTTCATCATATTGAGGGAGAGAAGCGGACTCACCCGAGGTTTGCCGATTGGGTCTATACCATATTAGCTTGTAGTCTGTTAACTACGATCATTCGGTGATCTTGATTTTGTATTAACGGTCCAAAACTATTTTGTAAGGGACAGACTATTTAATTTGCAGGGGAGGGGGTTATGGTTTTTTGTTTCGTTCAGAATTTTTTTTTCGGACAACACGAGAGTTAGAATATTTTTTTTTTTTGGTCGCGAATTTTTTTTCTCCAGAATTCAACATTAGGTTATATGACAAAAACTCTGAATCAGATTATTATTTTTTTCCTTCACCAAAATCAGAATATTTTTTTCAGCAACATTGGGAATCAGAATATTTTTTTAGAAATAAACCATAACCCCCCCTTCAAGTTAAATGGTCGTTCCCTTAGCTTGTAGTCTGTTAACTACGATCATTCGTTGATCTTGATTTTGTATTAACGGTCCAAAATTATTTTGTAATTAACTTTATAAAAGAATGTGTGGATGGAAGCATGTGCAGCAGTTTTCTTAATTGTTTTTTTTTAGATATCTGTACTGCCGTTGGACATCCAATTACCAAGAAAGGGAGATGATCCCAGTAACCGGTTTAACTCCGCCATATTTCCAGGGCTTGAGCTTCCATAGACATATGTCATAAGTATTATTTTGTGAACTTTTAACACGATTTGAGGCGTGAGATTATTGTTCGTTTTATTGATAATGGTAGAGTTGTTGACCTGTTAAAACCTATGTTAAATGAATAATACACATGATGCTGTATAAATGTGGATATTTCACTATAACAAATGTGGAATGTATTTGCAAATTAAAATAAAACGTGCTCCTAAATACACATTGTACATGTACTTTCTAAATATAGATATAATATAATTAATTCCATTGACAAGAAAGAATGTTGGATGTTGATGAATGTGAGAGAAATAAACAAAAAACTTACATGTATATATAAACTGTCAATTAATCTTACAAATATTTGTGGTTTCTTATTGTTTATATGCTAAAACGTAGATATCCAATATTTATTACTCACGCGCGGGGAAAACTTGCTTGACCGTATCATTTCACAAAGAGGGGGGGGGGGGGGGGGTTTAGGTCCATAAAACCTAGTCTAACCGTGCCACATTTAATTGAAATTCCAAAAGCCGTGGTAAGCGTGATTGAATAGTAGTTGGATTTACAACTTCCTATGCAATCAGTATCTATCACCACTCACGTGATGTACTCGATACAACAGTATGTGATAAAGTTTGTCAGTGACTTGCGATAGGTCGGTGGTTTTCTCCGGTTTCCTCCACCAATAAAACGGACGGCCACGATATAACTGAAATATTGTTGAAAGTGGCGTTAGACATTATAACCCTAACCCTGATTGAAATCCCTGTACCAAGCGGTTTTAAAAGCTCTTCAGAGCTTATGTTGTATGTTTTTATACTCCGACTTTAAATAAAATTTGTATCTGTATCCAGGAAAGTAAACGATCATGTATTTGTGTGGTGGCGGTAACGATTAACCTCTTTCTACGATTTTTCTATTGGATTTTGAAACTGTTACGACATCGTGATATTTTTTGCTTGTTTTTCATTTAATTAGCGCGTACGAAGCGTGTCAGGAATAATCCTCATCAGATACACTCATAGACAAAAGATTTGAAAGATAAACAATTTGAATGTCTGTCGGTGAGTGAAAGGAACCAAAAGGGCATAAAAGGACACATATGGTACCCATGATAAACAGGACACATATGGTACCCATGATAAACAGGACACATATGGTACCCATGATAAACAGGACACATATGGTACCCATGATAAACAGGACACATATGGTACCCATGATAAACAGGACACATATGGTACCCATGGTACCCAGTGCCGAATTACTGAATACTGATCGAATGCTGTCAAAAATGTCAAAAAATGTTTTTTATCAATGTGTGACGTAAAAGTGTCTAACATTTTCTTCACTGAAATTGGTACTGCTTTGACAACTATTTTACCTATTTTGTTCCAGTATTGTTATAAATACTGTTATAGTGACAGCCGGCACCTTTGAGCCGTAATGAAAGCGGGAGGTTTGGCGCTTTAAAATCTGATTCAACCCACCATTTCTTTAGAAATGTATGTACCAAGTCAGGGTCATTACGGTTTTCACAGTTTTCCGGTTGTTGACTAATTTTGTCTGTATATATACAAGACAAGACAGACTTTGCCTCCGTTGCACATCTGGTGAGATAGATGATGAGAAACATTTTCTAATATCATGTTCTACATGTCCTGTAATAAGAACAGAAATGTTCAGCAGGATTAATAATATCTGTCAAAACTTTCATGTCCTCAATCCAGAACAGAAATTATATTGGCTTCTAAATAATGAAAATGATGAAATTCTAGCCAGTATTTGTAATTTGATAAAACAAAGCACAATATAATTAAATCATTGCACTTTTACACTGTGCACGGGCTGGCATGTTTAGAAAGGAGAAATATAATATAAATTGATAATATTTCTAAATAAATAGAATAAATTTAAAGAAAAACACATATTACCTGGTTTGATCTGAATTTCTTCTTGATTCATTTTAACATGCCTTTGCACTGTCGCTTGGTGCACTCTGTAATTGAGCAATAACATGATGATATATTTCCTCCAACTAGTTCTCCTGCTCTAAACACGAGGTGACACATCCGAATGAATAACAATAATAATAGATATAATAATTAACTAATTTTTTTATTTTTTTTATTTATATATAGTATGTGATAAGTATTTAATATTATATATAATTATTTACTATATAATTGTGAGAAAATGCAATTATCAGATGGGGTGTGTCAGAAGCACCGTCCCTTGGTGTTTTTAGCAGGTTTACTACTTGTTAGGGAATATGCAACATATGTAAAGTTTCACACTGGATCTGAGATATAGGGGACAAACCAGAACATGATCCACTAAATAATAATAATTATATTTATATTTTTAGAAATATAAAAACCTTAAACTATGTCCTTTTTCTTTTGTGTGTATATCTCATTTATCAATCATGAATGTTTGTATTGTTAATGATGCCTCATGTGGGCCCTATGATTAGACAATACAATATATTCTATTCTATACTTATGAGTTTTGACTTTCCCTTTGTAAGATTGTTCGGAGTTCGGTAATTTTGTTATTACCCTTTTTGTCCAGAAGCAGAGGTTTCTACCCAGTAATAGTAATAGAAACGTAATTGTCTATTATTCTGGAATAACCTTAATCAGATGCGTTCATAGTTAAATATTGGAAATCCAAATAAAACAAAAGTCTATCTGATTAAAATTAGATGTTTGTTTAAGAAATAATTTATGGAAGGGGTAAGTTTGTTGGAGATTTTAATATGGGTAACATTATCTGCGCAAATTTTACCCCGAGCGATATGGGTAACATAATCTGCGTAAAAATTTTACCTCGAGCGAAAGCGAGGGGTAAAATTTGCGCAGATAATGTTACCCATATTAAAATCTCCAACAAACTTACCCCTTCCATAAATTAATTCTATTCTAAGACCGTGTTCACATATAGATCTATTGCGATCGCTTTAGGTTAGTTCGATTCAGTTTGAAATCGCTTTGTGTTCAGATTGGATCGATCTCGAACCGATTGCAATCGTTTCCGGTAATAACCACTGTTCACACTGCTCATCTGATTCGATCTCGAATCGATTCAATTTTCTGTTGTCTTCCGGGCACGTGTCATCAGCAGACTGTTGCTTGGATATAATCATGGCTGATCTGGCAAACAGAGTGTTGTTTATGCTTATTTGCATTTTAAATGCAATGATAGTTGACTTTATGACCAGACGACTGCTTCAAAGGAGAATCTACAGACTTTTTATTCAACGCATGCCTAATGAACACGTTTTGAACCGATCTCGAATCGATTTAGTTGTTCTCATCTCACTGTGAAGCGCTCTAGTTTAGAGCGATCTAATTTAGACCACATATTGCATGGGTCTCAAATTAGACCGATTGCGATCGATCTTTCTTTGGTGTGAACATTGAAATCGATCTCGAAGCGATCGCGATCGATCTAAATACGCTTAGTGTGAACAGGGTCTAATAGGACATATACGGTACATTTTTAATCCGCATTCTTTTATAGTGTACCCATATTAAAATCTCTAACAAACTTACCCCTTCCATAAATTATTTCTATGACGTGCTGTTTTGGCTTTGTAAACAAATAGCGTATCGATTAAAATATTTAAATACCGCTGATGAACGTTTCACACTCACACGTTGGGGTATAACTCATAATCTTAAACTTCACGGTTGCCCGTGAGATGAAAAACAGTAAAGCAAATGATACTAATCTATTTATAGACTTATTGTCAAGTCTGGTATGACGAGATCCCCAGAACAAATATAACCAACCACAACTACAGGAATCATGCAAGTCTCTGTTAAAAAACAAAATACAACAATATAAGTCAATGGAAATTACCTAGGATGATCTTCTCTCTTCACATATACATTGAAATAGTTGCTTGGATTACTAGTATTTTCAGGTGTGTTTTTAATTGGTATAGAGCATTCACAGCAGGAAGGGCCGTGGATATTTTCGTTTTGCAATTTTGTATTATTTTCTATTTATATTGACTTCCATGACCGCATCATTTCACTAAAGGGAAGGGGAGGTTTGGTCCTATCAAAACTATGGAAGTTCATAGAACAAGTCAATATAGCGAAAAGCCATATACATATACTGTATGTAGTTATGCTCATGATGAGTGGTCCATAGGAGACCTGTTGGACTGGCTAAATTATCCGTCCATACCCATCACCTTTCCTTGTTTCGAGTCCCATGGCGTTTAATTTTTTTTCTCTCGACCTGAATATAGCTGAAAAATTGCTCGCTGGACGTTAAACATCAATCAATCAATCAATCAATCAATCAATCAATCAATCAATCAATCAATCAATCAATCAATCAATCAATCAATCAATCAATCAATCAATCAATCAATCAATCAATCAATCAATCAATCAATCAATCAATCAATCAATCAATCAATCAATCAATCAATCAATCAATCAATCAATCAATCAATCAATCAATCAATCAATCAATCAATCAATCAATCAATCAATCAATCAATCAATCAATCAATCAATCAATCAATCAATCAATCAATCGTATGTATTAGAGCTTAGCTGATTTGTCTTTCCAATCTTTCGATTTTGAGCGTCACCTGATGAAGGTTATTTTGAGCGTCACCTGATGAAGGTTATTTTGAGCGTCACCTGATGAAGGTTATTTTGAGCTACCTGATGAAGGTTATTTTGAGCGTCACCTGATGAAGGTTATTTTGAGCTACCTGATGAAGGTTATTTTGAGCGTCACCTGATGAAGGTTATTTTGAGCGTCACCTGATGAAGGTTATTTTGAGCTACCTGATGAAGGTTATTTTGAGCTACCTGATGAAGATTATTTTGAGCGTCACCTGATGAAGGTTATTCCAGAAACGCGCCGTGCGCACTGATTTTGATATCTACTTTTTTTTATTAGAGATATCTATTTTGGCGATGGTTCTACGGTTCTTCGAATAGATGTTGGAAATGTTCTGACAGTGTGGTATTTTTGCCTTTCATTTAAAAAAAAATCACAAAAATAAAAAAAGAATTAATAAAAATCTGGAAAAACATGCGTTATAAAATAGATTCTAAAAGGGGCTATTCTAATTTATTGTTAGTCCATTTCCTCATAAATTAACACTTATAATAATCATAGTGGACGCTTCATAAATTAAGTCTCTCATCGACATGACCACTAGGACAGTCATAAAAATGGCTGGTAAGATGTATGGGGTCATATCTTTCATCTGTCATAGGACAGTATATAATGTGTTACTTTTACGAGACATTAATAATTAATATACATATTAAACATATTTATTTCAATAAAACAATGGAAGTGGAAAGTTACAATGTGTTTCCCAAAATACTATCATTGAAATCTGACATACATTTTTTTTTGTAGGGATTGGTTTCCGAGTATACTCAATGATAATATATGCAGTATTATCCTACAACCATTGAGTGCAATGTCTGATACCGAGTTGAAGATACTGATTAAAATGGTAAAATGCTAATTACGGAATCAACACGAAGGTTAAAGCTGACCTGACCCTTTGCAATACATTCCGCAATCTTTTGATGAATTATGAGCGAACCTAATGAAGGTTATCCCCGAGACGCGTCGTGTGCACTAAATACGATATCTATGTTTTTATTCCGGTACTGCATGGCGGACGAATAGCCACCAGACTATATATATTCAAGGTGCCACTGTATTGTGCATGTCGTTTGACACCATCAACTGGATTCTTTATCGCCATTTTTTAATTTGCAGGCATAACGGAACTAATAGAACGTCAAAGCGTCAGTTGTCGGTTTTCTGATTTACCTCTCTTTCGCAAAAGCAATAATTCTGGAATCCTGGGGATGATGATGTCAAAGGCCATGCGCAATGCAACAACCCGGATGAAGGGGTGGTGGCTATTTATCAGGCATGTCTATTAAATAGCCACTTCGTACGCCGTTAGCTGTTTTGATAAGAATGCAAAAGTTTAGCAATGTGTAATGAAAAGTTTGAACCAGAAGCCGTAAATGGAAGAAGGAGAATATGCAATGACCAAAAGAAAAAAAGGAGGAAAGGACAAATATAATCTATAAAACATTATATAGAAAACAAAAGATTGAGCAACATTATCCCCACTAAGAACCGGGGTGTTCTCATGTTCTCTGTTAAGCAATCAATGTAATATTTCTTACATATAAATACAATCTTATTTGAGGCCTTGTCATCTGGAACAATACCTGACACAATGGTTGGACATGTTTTGCAACATCTGGTTCTTTGACATTATCTTTCTGTTTTCGTAGATTCTTTTGACACATGATATACAATCTATATTAAATAAAAAAAAGTGTGTATCTTTTCTTCAGACACTTAGTATATACATGCATTGAATTATTCACAAATCATTTTTATATCACAAAACGCATTGTCATCGTTATATAGCCATTTTTTTTATGTATCCGTTATTCCTCCATTAAAGCACTAGTTTCTGTAGAATTAATGGGTTATATTTAGACATTTTAACGTTATTTGTTGTTGGAAAAATTGACAATATCAGAATCATAAGCAAAGTGTAGGCCAAACTAATAATAATAATAACAACAATGTTTCCGCTAACACTATCGACCATTATATGTAGTGCCCAGTCCTAAAGTATTTATTACCATTTTTGAACAAGCGCTGTTAAAGTCAGATCCTTGTCCTATATAACCTAGGTAAAAAAAACAATTAGAAGACGGTTTTTTTCTAACCTTCTTTCCTTATTTTTCAAAGATCGTTAGCGGAAACACAGGTGTATATTTACTTGGCCTTATTCAGAAAATGTCGGGTTTCCATTATAATTATTATTACGTTGTTTTATTATAAAACCTATTTTGTGTCCAGGAAATGACTTCTATAAAAGACGTCAACACAATACGCCACACGCCATGGTCGAAGAGTAGAGCAAAGCGATATACAATGTATGAATATTCATTAGGTAATGTAAATTATATATTTCTTAAGTTGTTTTTATGTAATATTTGGTCAATGAATGATAATCTGTACATGTATTACCATAATACACATTAAATATAAATCAGATATGTCAAGTACACAAATAAACAAACATTACAAAAAAAATAAAAATATAATTAAAAAATAAATTGAAAATTAAATTAAAATTACATTGAAAATTAAATTAAAATAATTTAAATCAAATTAAATTAAAATCAAATCAAATCAAGATGAAAATCAAATTAGATTTAAAATAAAATTAAATTAGATTAAAATCAAATTAAATTAAATTAAAAACAAAATCAAAATAAAATTAAAATGATATTTAACTACTTAAGAGCCTCTGTCAAGTACAAAATTTTTCAAATTTTAGCGTGTCGACACGATTAAAAAAAAATAAACGTTTCACTTCAACTGACCGCATCGGCGGTGAAATGGTTGGCGAACACTCTCCTCGAGTGCGGTAGATCGTGGTTACAGCCCAGGTCTGGTTAAACCAAACACTATACAATCAGCATCTATTCCTTCAGAATAAAGCACACAGCATTAAGGAGTATTGACAACACCTGGTTGGCTGTTATTTTGGAAAGAGGCTTCGTGGAACACTTTTACTAGTATATACATGTAGTTGTTAATGTAAATTTGTCATCCAATACAGGAAGGGAAAATCAATTTCGACCTCTATGGTGGACAGATTGACGATTTTCAAGGATTTCCACTCCATGTACATGTATATGTATGAGTACCTGCATTGTCAGTTACAAGTTCCTTTATTAAGCCGTCTAAGTAATGTTTCTTAAATACAAACACACTGTTATTAATTCACTCAAAATGTGCTCATAACGTAGAAATAGAAAGGGTTCGAGAGTCATAGACTTTAAATTCGATTACGTTATAAACAATGTAGTCCTCAAATGTCACTTAAACTGTAATAGTCGAAAAAGTTCTGACCTTTTCAGTGACATTTGATGATCGCGACTATATTATTAAGTACTTTAAGTGAAATTTTTGAGTAAACGAAGGTTTAATTTATGGTGAATAATGCCACTTTCAACAATATTTCAGTTATATCGTGGAGTATAGTTTTGTTGCTGGAGGAAACCGGAGCACCGACCTGTTGTCTGAGCGAGATTCGAACACACAGCTTCAGTGGTGATAGGCTTGGATTGCATATGTAGTTGTAAATCAAACTACCATGCGATCACGATTACGACAGCCCCTAAATTAAAAAATAATAACAATAATTATAAATATTAATGATAAAATAAATATAGAATATAAAGGGTTGGCTCTTTTCTCAAGTGCCTTTGATCTTAATTAGCACAACTTTACTATCTCTTATACTAATAACATATATGTAGACCTATTATATTCGTATAAATCAAAAATAGATCTATTTTTAACTGAGACCTGTCCTATTATATTCGTATAAATCAAAAATAGAATCGTGTAATTATTTCCCTTGTCTTTATTTATTTATCAATGAAAGGTATATTATATGGTCATCAAAAATGTGGATTGTTTCGACTTTTATTGTTCCCCTAGATTTATTGAACTTGACCTTTAATATTTATACGTATGTAACCTTTTAGGACAGGACGTCAGAATGCCGACAGACAAGATAAAGATATGACTGACATATTAACGGTGTTTTTGACGTGAAAATGTGTTGAAAAACACACTTCCGACAAAGACACGTGATAAAAAGAAATTTGAGATATGTCGTGTTCGACTTGTTAATTTGATAAAATACAAAATGATAGTATAGATGACATAAAACGGACCATGACAAATTAAGCTCCACAATACACGAAACCTTTGACAATTTAGACCTTGGCTAGGAACGTTCACAGCAAATGTCAAGGGGAAAACCACTCGTAGCCATTGGCTGTTGGCAATCCTCGCTAAATAGCTCTTACTTAACTGATTACTTACTAATAAGGTAGAATCTGTTGATTGTGGACCTTTACTATTTGTATAAACATATCAAGGTTGATACTTCATAATACTTAGAATTAATAGTAATTAACCATATTGAAAAAACAAATAGTCTTAGCGAGAGACCAGACCTCCAAAATTTTATTAAGATATTAGAATTAAAGTGATATTAAATTTCACTTAAAAATGACTATGATTATTCTTAATATATCTATGCATTGTAAATTCATAAATGCTTTATTAATAAAATCCACATTAGTGGAGTTATGGTTAGGGTGCTAGCCTCGGATGCGCTAGATCATCAGTTCGAGCCCCGAACGGGTCAAACCAAAGAATATGACATTTGTATTTGTTGCTTCTCTGCTAAGCACATTAATGAGAAAGAGCAACGATTAGCTAGCTCGGAATCAGGATAACGTGTCCGAGTGGGGCGACATGTCTATTCGCGGACTATTGCTGGTCTAGTACAAAGCGGACCTCATCATCATCATATTGAAAATTAACTTGTTCTCGCCATGATATAGCTGAAAAATTGCTGAGTTGGGCGTTAAACACCATAAGCAGAAACTCAAAGAATACTAAATGCAAACATAGTGTTCCTCTAATCGTGCCAATTGATGTCCAGGATGGAAAATTTGTCTTAATCACCATGACGTCTGGAGTGACTAATAACGGACGTAATGCTCTGAGGCTGTATGTCTCATGTACACCACGTGTGTTGATCGTTCATGTAATCACCATGACGTCTGGAGTGACTAATAACGGACGTAATGCTCTGAGGCTGTATGTCTCATGTACACCACGTGTGTTGATCGTTCATGTAATCACCATGACGTCTGGAGTGACTAATAACGGACGTAATGCTCTGAGGCTGTATGTCTCATGTACACCACATGTGTTGATCGTTCATGTAATCACCATGACGTCTGGAGTGACTAATAACGGACGTAATGCTCTGAGGCTGTATGTCTCATGTACACCACGTGTGTTGATCGTTCATGTAATCACCATGACGTCTGGAGTGACTAATAACGGACGTAATGCTCTGAGGCTGTATGTCTCATGTACACCACGTGTGTTGATCGTTCATGTAATCACCATGACGTCTGGAGTGACTAATAACGGACGTAATGCTCTGAGGCTGTATGTCTCATGTACACCACATGTGTTGATCGTTCATGTAATCACCATGACGTCTGGAGTGACTAATAACGGACGTAATGCTCTGAGGCTGTATGTCTCATGTACACCACGTGTGTTGATCGTTCATGTAATCACCATGACGTCTGGAGTGACTAATAACGGACGTAATGCTCTGAGGCTGTATGTCTCATGTACACCACGTGTGTTGATCGTTCATGTAATCACCATGACGTCTGGAGTGACTAATAACGGACGTAATGCTCTGAGGCTGTATGTCTCATGTACACCACGTGTGTTGATCGTTCATTTTTGTTAAATCGTCGCATGTATTATACATTTTCGCTTGTAATATGACATCATTTCAACTTCAATTCTTTTTTTTTAAAGTAAAAATATAATCAACGACGAACTATATAGTTTTCGACAGTACTATATTCATTTCACATGCCACAAGATAGTCAGCGTCAATGACATTTGTTCGATTCTCCAGCTTCGACTAGGCACCATCACCGGCCAACAATTTATAGTTGATTAGACTTTTTTTGGTGGTATTATCAGCGAATTATGAATTAAGTTTGTGGAAGTTTAAAATAAAACCTTTAATATGCCATTAAATTTGCTTATATCATAATAGTAAACATTGTATACAACTCCAAAATACTTACTAAATGTAAATGGAAGCCGTCGTGGTCATTGTCGTATGGAAGTTTGATTTACAACTACCTGTGCAATCAGTTCCTATCACCACTAACGTTGTGAGTTCGAATCCCGCTCATGGCGAGGTGTACTCGATACACCATTATGTGATCAAGTTTGTCAGTGACTTGCGACAGGTGGGTGGTTTTCTCCGGGTATTCCGGTTTCCTCCACCAATAAAACAGACCACCACGAGATTCCTGAAATATTGTTGAAAGTGGCGTTAAACACCAAAACCACAATGCATAGATAATACTTAGTTTATTAAAACATTTAAATACTTAGTAAAACATTGAAATGTAGATGTATAGGTATTAATAAAACCTATAAAAAATTGTCATTTCGTTGTAGTTTTATTTGTATACTTTATTGATTTTCCCCTTTCTTTACAATGTATATATCAAGTTTAATTCCTTTAGAACAAATAACATAAACATGTCAATCAGAGCAATATAGATTAGTCAGAAGTTTGAAATGTCATGTTTCATTATTTCCTTGGGAAAATTAAATTGTGGTGTCAAATTCTTCAAGGTGAAGGTATTTTCAGTGTACCTTATGAAGGTTATTCCAAAAACGTGTCGTGCGCACTAAATTGGATATCTGCGTTTTTATTACTGATCGCCGATATAGAAATATAAAATCATCCTAATTTGTTTCAGATGGAAGACATTTTGTGAAGTGCGAATGATTGTTGTTTAACGCCAAGTGAGTAGTTTTCCTGCCATATCATGGCGAGAACAAATTACATTTTTGATGAGATGATGATAATGTTTGTTGTATACTAGACCAACACGCTGTGTTGGTTTTTTGTTTTATAGTACTAGCTCACTGAAACAATGTTAAGTATACATTTAGACATAACACTCTATATATGGATACATTATCATGACTCGGAACCAAGCAGTCTTTTTAATACTCCACAATGCTGCCTGCTTACATAGCAAGGATGCGACAAATACCAATGGGGTTCACCCGCCCACATTCCCGACAGGTGGCGCATGTGTACTATCAGTTATTCGATTCCAAGATGGCGGACGGCGATCAGCTGTGATCAGTGCCGAAGCTCGAAAATGATCTACTACGCCGAAATGCATCAACAAACGGTCGAAAACTGGGTTGGTCTAAAAACAGGACGGACAATTTTGATACATTTTTAGACATAGCTTTTTTATTACTTGAGCTTTTTAAAAGAAATTAATTGATTTGTAATGTAGAAACAAATATCTTACATTTGATATAAAATTTAATTGGAAATATTAAAAGATGAATTCAAAATCTTTACAGGACGGACTTTTTCACGGAACAAAATGGCGAGAAAATTATCAGTGTACTTGTTTTTGCTTTCAAATTATTCTTTTAATGAAAAATTCTGTCAAAAGATAATTGTATATTTGGAAAGCTTGTAAAATAAGCTTTATTTTGGTATAAAATTTTAAGAAACATTTTACATTTAACATTAAAAAAAAACAAAACAATTTTCAATATTTTTTTATCTTTGAAATATAAATACACAATCATGTGTAATTACCTCAATAAATATACTAATTTAAATGATGCTCATTACATTCGGTATACATCTTTATGAAAATTTTATAAAAAATGTATTCCTTATTTGTCTGGTATATTTTCAAAACTGTGCAGCAATAAAAAAAAAGTCACTATGGTTTCAAAGCATACCATTGTCCAAATATCCTTATACTCTTGGCTAAATGGACAATACATGTATATGCTTCCATACTAAAGTAAAACGTTTTTTCCCCCTTAAATTCAATGTCAAAAAGGGGGGCAAAACTATTTTGCCCCCTCTCCCTCAATTTTTAAAAGTAGGGAGGGCAATTGCCCCCAGCTCTTTCGCCCATGAAGTGGTATTAGTGAAGTTCGAACTGCAGACTCATATGGAGCATCTGAGTTCATGTCAGTCCGGATTTTTAGTTGTTTGTACGTCTCAGTCTTCAGATTTCTGGGTATTCGTAATTTTTTGTCAGCCATTAAATATTTGTCTTTTTGTCATGTTATACCTGTATATTTATATCATATATTGTTATTAAAGTAATATATTGACCCTTTAAGACTATTTAAGCGAAGGGGCTAGTCGCTACTAATAGTAACTAGAGAAAAAAAGGTTTCATGAATCACGAAAACATTAACAACTTTTTAATGAATATTATTACCTGATGTAATCAGTGGCAATAAATATACAATTTAAACATTTAACTATCCTATGGTGAAGATTAAAATACATGTACGTCTGTAGTTAATAATATGTCTTAAATACAGTCCTTTGTACAAGATGCTTTTGAAGTACTTGTTTGAGTGGTTTATTTATCTGTATGTGTACTTTGTGTAACATTACATTTTAATGTGTGTTTGATCATATTGACTGTATTAACTAACTTCAATGACTAAGCAACTTGGGCACAAGTTCCAAGCTTAATGAAAGTTTTGAAGAACTGCTCCTTTTTCAGTGTGATTTTTATACGACCACATAAATTTTGTTTTGGTGGTATTATGTTATGGGTCTGTAGACAAAATGGTTTCCTATCTCATCGGTGGTGTAATGGTTAGCATGCTCGCCTTGAGTGTATTAGATCCATGGGAGAGAGCCCCAGTCTGGTCAAATCAAAGACTATAAAATTGGCATTTGTTGCTTCTCTGCTATTAAAACATGCAAGTAAGAACAAAGACTGGCCGGCTAGGAATCGGAATATTCATTAATGTGCCCGAGTGGTGTGACATGTCTTCCCACTCACTTGTTTTCTTTATTAGACACCAACAATTTTATTAGTAGGGGGGAGAGGACTTGGGATTTTTTATGTCTGTCAGTAGAGAATCCATTTTTTTTTCACACATCAAGTAGATCAAAAATATTTTGTATGCATACATGAGGTAAAAAATACATGCATACGAGACCTAAAAAAATAATTGTGTGTTTTTTTTGCATTGGATATATCAGTGGGCATGCAGATGTTCCAAGACTGTGCTTGTTGAGAAAAACTAATAAAATAGCTAGGATAGACACTAAATTTTAGGTAGGGTCGAGTTAACCTAAACAAGCAATATTTTTTTAGGGCTGAGGTGTATTCAGGTCTACTTTAAAATTTGGACATAGTGGAAAATAAACGATTGTTTTATTCTAAAACAATCCCCCCTCCCTCCCTCAGTAGTAAAATGGTTAGTGCTTTATGTCTTATTAAATATATTGAACACTATGCTTAGAACCATTCCTTAAGTAAAAGTAATATAAACTTTGTATTCAATCAACAGTGGTAGACATCTAACATAATAATCCCGACACTCTGAAGCCGATGTCCTTGAAATGTCATTATGTGCCGAGCAAATCACGTCGTATTTGCCTGGCGTCCACGGACCTCTCGTCGCATGGTCAATCTTCTTGATAGCTACCCTCCACTTGTTAAACACAGCATTTGTGGCATTTTACACGATTATATATAAATCAATATCGTAGTTTACATTAGTTACGTTATTGATGCTAGCCGAAGAGTTCCGAAAGTAATAACTGATATAACACATACGCCACCTATTAGCGAAAAATCGTAGGTGAACCTCATTTGATAGTCTTTGGTTTGACCCGACCAGGTATCAAGCGCGAGACAAACTCGGTACTATAACAGACACATTTATACATGACCGCACACTTCCCTGACTTGGCAAGGGCACTTCAATGAAATATATAATTTAGGATAATTTATTAAATAAATAGTCTCTTAGTGCCATTAATGATTCACTTTTCGTTATTCTGAACTCATCTTTTTAGCTTTTTGGGTTGTCCTAATATGAGACAGGCAACCTGTTTGAAGGACGAAGTCCTAAAATTTCAATAATACGATGATCTGTTCAAGTTATTTTGAATGAATTGTGTAGCCGATTTGTTACGGCTGTTCCGTTCATTTTACCTACTGCACGCCCTCTTCCGTCGGGAGTTTCGTAGAGATATTTTTTTATTAGAATTTTATTTCAAGTTTATTTCGATTTTGCATAGAGTATTAATTAAAGAATAGGGAATTTTTCATTGAAATATATTTCTTTTGCGTTTCTAAATTATCAATTGATCTATTTTTTAAACTTCCGGTGAACAGATATTTGGCTATCAATATAGAAGGAAAAATCGGACAGCCTACCGTTATAAGGACTTCGTCCTTTATTATGTGTCTTTACGTTCTGAGTTCCGTGTTGTGATATCCGATTTCCGCCTATAACGATATTTGGTTCCTCTTTACCTACAGTTGTTTGTAGGAGGGCCCATGCCTTATTTGCGTTATTTGTGTTTGTTTGCGTATAATGGTGTTTAACACATATATATTGTGTTGTGTTTTTGTTTTGTTTTTCTTCGTTTTGTATACACTATGTTGCCAGTTTCTCTGGATTGTCCGTTTTTGATTTGCCCCTTCGGTATTCTCTAACGTTTATTTAATTAAAATGGACAGTCACCCTGTTACTAACTAATGACCATGTGAACGACATTCTGATAAATCAATATAGTCGTAAATCATGTTAGTTTGTTGACACATTACTTCTAACAGGCATAAAACAATTTACATCCTATAGTATGACGAGAAATTAATTGCTATGTCTTTATCTATAACAAAACGTGAAATGATTTATATATAATGTGTATTATAAGTCATTGTATTGGACATAATCCATTTCTTGTCCATGTTTATGTTGGTATTCATCTTTGTAATAGTATGTGGTCTTCTTTAGTGGAAGCGAATCTGTACAGATTTTCCTCAATCATTTGCGCATATATGTATTGTCATTGGAGATCCGGTTATCAAGAGGGGAGAATTGGAGATCCAGTTATCAAGAGGGAAGAATTGGAGATCCAGTTATCAAGAGGGGAGAATTGGAGATCCAGTTATCAAGAGGGAGAATTGGAGATCCAGTTATCAAGAGTGGAGAATTGGAGATCCAGATATGAAGAGTGGAGAATTGGAGATCCAGTTATCAAGAGGGGAGAATTGGAGATCCAGTTATCAAGAGGGGAGAATTGGAGATCCAGATATCAAGAGGGGAGAATTGGAGATCCAGATATCAAGAGGGGAGAATTGGAGATCCAGATATTAAGAGGGGAGAATTGGAGATCCAGATATCAAGAGGGGAGAATTGGATATCCAGTTATCAAGAGTGGAGAATTGGAGATCCAGTTATCAAGAGTGGAGAATTGGAGATCCAGATATCAAGAGGGGAGAATTGGAGATCCAGATATCAAGAGGGGATAATTGGAGATCCAGATATCACGAGGGAAGAATTGGAGATCCAGTTATCAAGAGGGGAGAATTGGAGATCCAGATATCAAGAGGGGAGAATTGGAGATCCAGTTATCAAGAGTGGAGAATTGGAGATCCAGTTATCAAGAGGGGAGAATTGGAGATCCAGATATCAAGAGGGGAGAATTGAAGAACCAGTTATCAAGAGTGGAGAATTGGAGATCCAGTTATCAAGAGTGGAGAATTGGAGATCCAGATATCAAGAGTGGAGAATTGGAGATCCAGTTATCAAGAGGCGAGAATTGGAGATCCAGTTATCAAGAGGGGAGAATTGGAGATCCAGATATCAAGAGGGGAGAATTGGAGATCCAGATATCAAGAGGGAAGAATTGGAGATCCAGTTATCAAGAGGGAAGAATTGGAGATCCAGATATCACGAGGGGAGAATTAGAGATCCAGTTATCAAGAGGAGAGAATTGGGGATCCAGATATCAAGAGGGGAGAATTGGAGATCCAGTTATCAAGAGGGGAGAATTGGAGATCCAATTATCAAGAGGGGAGAATTGGAGATCCAGATATCAAGAGGGGAGAATTGGAGATCCAGATATCAAGAGTGGAGAATTGGAGATCCAGTTATCAAGAGGGAATAATTGGAGATCCAGTTATCAAGAGGGGAGAATTGGGATCCCATTAACAGGTTTAACTCCGCCACATGTTCTGCATGTTCCAAGACGATTTTGAAGATACCAAAGGGGTAATCAGAATCCGTAAATCGAAGAACAGACGACACAATGACTAAAAAAAGGACAAACAACGATCTACAAAACATACACATAAAACTAAACATCGAATAACACGAACCCCACTAAAAGCCGGGAATGGACTCGTGTGCTCCTGAAGGGTAAGCAGTTCCTGCTCCACTAGTGACACCCTTCGTGTTATCTAGTTCCAAGCTAGGACCTGGTTCTCCAGGTGTCGTGGTAGTTTTATTTTATATTCAGTGAGTTAACGATGATTGTTCGTTTTGCTGAAATTGGTGGAATTTTTGACCATCACTTTTTAAAATTTCTTTTCATAGCGCTATATATATAATATATATACACCATTACACAGTAGTTGACAATCATTCTAACATACATGTAGGTGTTTGATATGCTGCTGCTCTGGCTGAAGATTTGTAACCTCTCGTTCGCACATGCGCCGGTGAATGTGACTGACTTTTCCCACTCGGCTGATTCCGTACCTTTATCATACCTCGTCCGTATTACGATCAATCGTAACTACTCGGCCATTCTCGCTACCCTGCAAATAACCTCGTATGCATTAGGCGTATAAATCGCACTACTTTTCACATGTCAGTTACATGAAAGTTTGATAAAGTTATATTTTAAACAATTTTCTATATTTCAATTAAAGTTTTAATTAGTTTTGCATAATTAGATTTTACTTAGTATGTCTTCCATATTGTATTTTCGTGGACTATATTTTTGTGCGGCTTAACTTAATTTAACTTCCGGCAAACAATTTAAGAAGAATTTCTGCTATGTACGTACGAGGTTATTTGCAGGGTAGCGAGAATGGCCGAGTAGTTACGATTGTATTACGATAGCTCCCATTGGAACTACTTTCGGAAATCTTCAATGAAGGAGGTATTAAAATAATTTCACTTTCGAATATTCGTCCAATAATAATATATTTTCATTCGTCGCAATGTCGGCTGATTCCGTACCTTCATCAAAGACCAATATTTTTCAAAACAAACTCATCTATTGTCGCCATTTTAGAACTTGTTCGCGGTGCGCAATGTTTGATCTAAGTGATACGGTCTTCCGGCGAAGAAATGTGACGCGTAGACGCATATCAAATACCGTATTACAGCCGAGGTATTGAAGGAGAGAAGCGGACTCGGGTCGAGGTATTGAAGGAGAGAAGCGGACTCACCCGAGGTTTGCCGATTGTGACTTTTCCATTGGCAGCATAAATTGTGTGCGACATTTTCCGCAAACGTAGATATAAATTACCGTCTTCCAATCAAAGTATACTTCCGTATTTGTACTATTAGACATATCAGAATTGAAATAAATCATGGAAGCCAGAATGTGTTTTGAGTTTTAACATGGGTTGGCGGATATTAGTAAATTTTATCCCTCGCCTCTGGCACGAGATAAAATACTAATATCCGCCAATCCATGTTTAAACTCAAAACACATTCTGGCTTCCATGATTTCTTTCTTAAATACACGGGAAATAATTAGTTAACGTCTAAAAGATCTACAACAACACAACAAAAGTACCACTCCCACGAAACAAAAATATGGTAGGATATGTTTTCGTAGTTATTTTATTTTTGTTGTGCTGTAATCTTCTGGATGTTATACATATTGATGCTCAACCAAGTCTATTCATCTTGGTGGTGTAGTGGTTAGTGCGGTAGATCGTGTGTTCGATCCCCAGTCGAGTCGACCTGAGGACTATTAAATTGTTGTTTCTATCTGTTTCTACCAATGTTCTATTGACTTTTGAGGCTGTTCGCAGGGGCGGATTCAGGATTTCAAGTTAGGGGGGGGGGGGGGGGAGCACTTAAAAAAATCGCGCCGTGCGGAGGCAGGCACGACAATTTTTGGGGTATTTCGTGTGAAAAATCACGATTTTACTCCAAAAATGATATATCCAATTTTAGGGAGGGTGGGGGTGGGGGGGGGGGGGTGGGGGCGCCGCCGGGTGCCCCCCCCCCTGGTTCGGTCAGTTTGGAATTTTTTGTTTTTTGTTTTTCATATTATTGTTGTTGCTGAATGAGGTGAATGTTTTTTGTAGATAGATATTATAGGATATCTCACTTTATATTTTGTACAATGACCCGTCAATAATTCAAATGAATCAAAACTAGGAGTGTTTATATTAACATGTGTGGGTTATAAATAGAAACGTGGATCTATATTAGGTAACAGTGCCGTAATCTATAACGGAACTGTTACCTAATATAGACATGGGAATTTGTTATAAATTACGGTAATGTCAAAGTTAATAGGAACACGTTATATAGTTATATAATATTTCACATGACTGTAATTTATAACATGTGATGAATTACAAAATAGGTTAATCTAACGGTCAAGGACACCGCTGTATATATTATGTCCACGTTCTCTGCACAGGCGCTCGTGGCACGGACCACCCCCCTTTTTCTAACTTTCTGTTTACAAATTTATTTTCAATAAAATTTCTTTATTTCTTTATTATTACATCTCTTTTAATAAATTTGTAAACAGAAAGTTAGAAAAAGGGGGGTGGTCCGTGCCACGAGCGCCTGTTGTTCTCTGTTGGCTTTGAACAGTATATGTGGACTCCAATGACATATTTTTACCTGGTTTTACCTGAAGTAGAGGTCATAAATTTGGGCTAGTTAGCCCCTGCGACCCTTCTCGATATAATATGTTTAATGGTGGCTTCGTAATAAGAAGGGGACTGGAGGCTGGTGTGGGCATAGGAACCAATTATCTGCATTTGTTTTTAATTGACGGGAATTTGTGACAACATTTTTGATCAAAACCACCACTTCTGAAGCCTCAATAAATATAGCGGTCCAACCGTTTCGGGACGCCGGGATCCTGTGTTAAATATTTTAAATTTCAATCTGTATTTCCCTAACACCAGAAAAAGCGATCATTTCAAATAGAAAACAATTAAACTACACGTTTAGTTAAGCAATAACTCATTTAAGGTGGTACCATACACTTCAGGTAAAATTTGATCTGTTCGTTTAATTTTCTTATTTTTTGGGGAGTGTGTTTGAATATATGTAATTTGATGTTAACATAAGATTGTATGAATATTGACACGAACAAGTTAAAATAAGGAAAAAGAGATGAAATAATAAAGAAATAAAGAAATTTTATTGAAAATAAATTTGTAAACAGAAAGTTAGAAAAAAGGGAGGTGGTCCGTGCCACGAGCGCCTGTGTAATAAATATCAAAATTTTAACAAATTCCAACCAACAGACTCAGAGCTATAAATTCACTAGCCACATAGCAGCTTTTCTCTCTGTGGTTTTGATCACCGAGATGCTTGAAATTTGCATACAAACATCATATGATCAAAACGTTTAACTGATTTTAAAGAGTTATCTCCCTGTAGTGTATGGTACCACCTTAAGTCCAAAAGTATTGAGTACTCTGAATGAGTTTATATACTATAACGAAGAAGATCTCCCATACAGAGTTGTCGGTCTGTATGGGAGATTGCCTTAAGCCATGGATTTACAGGTTCTATATAATGTATTTTGATTAAATCTAAGGCCGATCTCTCTCAAGCATAGGTAACCTTAGTCGATTTTGGCTATCCTGTTCAGGTTTTCTTGCTCCACAGACGTCTAAATAATTTGACTTCTCAATCTTTTGATTGATTTGATTTATTGTGTTTAACGCCACTTTCAGCAATATTTCAGCTATATCGTGGCGGTCAGATTTATTGGTGGAGGAAACCGGAGGACCCGGAGAAAACCACCGACCTGTCGCAAGTCGCAGACAAACTCTATCACATAATGTTGTAAACCTCGCCCTGATCGAGATTCGAACTCACAACATCAGGCACTGATTGCAGAAGTAGTTGTAAATCCAACTACCATACGATCACGGCCACGACGGCCCCTTTTGACTATGAGAGCATTATATTCGTTAAAAAAATAACCCCTATCGATAGCCAGTGACAACATACAACGACATTATTTATGGAGAATGGAAAGTTTACCTTCTTGATTCACGCATGTGTTTTTGTGGGAGACTTTATTGTCAAATTGTTAGGCTATTTGTTGTTTTTGTGGGAACCTGTATTGTCAAATTGTTAGGCTATTTGTTGTTTTTGTGGGAGCCTGTGTTGTCATATTGTTAGGCTATTTGTTGTTTTTGTGGGAGCCTGTATTGTCATATTGTTAGGCTATTTGTTGTTTTTGTGGGAGCCTGTATTGTCAAATTGTTGATTTTGTGGGAGCCTGTATTGTCATATTGTTTGGCTATTTGTTGTTTTTGTGGGAGCCTGTATTGTCAAATTGTTAGGCTATTTGTTATTTTTATGGGAGCCTGTATTGTCAAATTGCTAGGCTATTTGTTGTTTTTGTGGGAGCCTGTATTGTCAAATTGTTAGGCTATTTGTTGTTTTTGTGGGAGCCTGTATTGTCAAATTGTTAGGCTATTTGTTGTTTTTGTGGGAGCCTGTATTGTCAAATTGTTAGGCTATTTGTTGTTTTTGTGGGAGCCTGTATTGTCAAATTGTTAGGCTATTTGTTGTTTTTGTGGGAGCCTGTATTGTCAAATTGTTAGGCCATTTGTTGTTTTTGTGGGAGCCTGTATTGTCAAATTGTTAGGCCATTTGTTGTTTTTGTGGGAGCCTGTATTGTCAAATTGTTAGGCTATTTGTTGTTTTTGTGGGAGCCTGTATTGTCAAATTGTTAGGCTATTTGTTGTTTTTGTGGGTGCCTGTATTATCAAATTGTTAGGCTATTTGATGTTTTTGTGGGAGCCTGTATTGTCAAATTGTTGATTTTGTGGGAGCCTGTATTGTCATATTGTTTGGCTATTTGTTGTTTTTGTGGGAGCCTGTATTGTCAAATTGTTAGGCTATATGTTATTTTTGTGGGAGCATGTATTGTCAAATTGCTAGGCTATTTGTTGTTTTTGTGGGAGCCTGTATTGTCAAATTGTTAGGCTATTTGTTGTTTTTGTGGGAGCCTGTATTGTCAAATTGTTAGGCTATTTGTTGTTTTTGTGGGAGCCTGTATTGTCAAATTGTTAGGCTATTTGTTGTTTTTGTGGGAGCCTGTATTGTCAAATTGTTAGGCTATTTGTTGTTTTTGTGGTAGCCTGTATTGTCAAATTGTTAGGCTATTTGTTGTTTTTGTGGGAGCCTGTATTGTCAAATTGTTAGGCTATTTGTTGTTTTTGTGGGAGCCTGTATTGTCAAATTGTTAGGCTATTTGTTGTTTTCAATAGTAATGTTTCACTTGAGTTATTTTGTTTCTGGATTGTAATTTTATTTTACATGTCCCTATATTTGGTCTGAAATGGGTTTGTAATGTTAGTACATTCATTACTATTGCCAAGAAAAGTTTGAAAATAGCAAAGGGGAAATCAGATGTCGAAAATCGAAGAGGGACAGACAAAACAAGAGCTAACAGAAAAATGACAAACAACGATCTACAAGACGTTAACAGAAAACTACAGATTGAGTAACAGGAACCCACAGAAAACCGGAGGTGAACTCAGATGCTCCGGAAGGGTAAGTCGTGCCCCGTTGTGTTCCTCTGGTTACAAACTTGGTAATAAAAGAAATAAATATAGTGCTAAGAATACAACTGTTAAAAGTTTTATTATGTAGAACAATTCATATGAAGGATAATCACACAATCTCGTATTCTCTAAGCTTACTTGTACATGTACAGAATCAAACACATAATAACAATGTATTAATTGTGAAAAACAATTCTAAAATGATTAACTGATGTATAAACATGTCAATAATTACTATTTAATAATAAATAAATAATTATATAAATACGTGAATAAATATCTTTGATAATATATATAATAGTTATAACACATTATATTATACAGATATATACTCCAGTGGTGGATCCAGGAGGGGGCGCTCCCCCTAAAATTGGAAAAAATATGATTTTTTTGGCATAAAATGATTTTTCACACGAAAAACCCCAACAAATTTTTTTAAGTGTGCCCCCCCAACTTGAAATCCTGGATCCGCCCGTTAACTCTGATTAATGTTATTAAAATTATATGTTTGTTTGCTCTATTAATAACATATTTTCACCGACCAATCAGAGATGAACCTACAAGATTTTGATGAATTTAAAACCTAGCACATCATGGGAGCTGTTGTCCAATTAGTTAATATTTCATATAAATAAAAAAAATCTTGACACTAGTCAGCATTTTTCCTGAATCCCAAGTAAGTAATTTTTATCTGCATGATAGCGAAAGCAGGTTGTTGCTACACTCACGGGCCAAAAGTATTTCCCCACTAAGATATTTCCCTATATATTTCATATAAAACCATTTATTTTCAAAACATTCTCTTGAAGTCATTCCTTATCTGATTTTCATGAAATTTTCAGCATTAGATGCAGAAATAAATATAGTTTCTTCTTCGTATAATTTTCAAATAATTTTATTTCTACTTTCCCTTAAGAATTTATTTAAAAACAAAGTTTAATTTTTTCACCAAATCTTACTACCATATATAATCATATAAAATTGTGACGTCAAGAATTTACATTTGTGTTTAAATCATAAATGCTTGTAAATAAAAGTTCGAAAAAATTACATGAAGATATTAAAAAAAACTCTAATAATTCTACTATTAAAGGTGAAAATTTCATGAAAATTGGCTAAGGAATGATTTGATGAAAATGTTATGAAAATAAGTGGTTTTATATGAAATATATAGGGAAATATCTTAGTGGGGAAATACTTTTGACCCGTGAGTATAGATAAGAAGAATATATAAACGTAGATATCAAATTTAGTGCACACGATGCATTTCTGGAATAACCTTCGCCAAGTTCGCTCATAATTAAAAGATTGAAAAGCAAAATAATTCAAAAGCCTTTGTAGCAAGAAAACCAAAGGTTCTAAACAGGATAGCTAAGATTGGGCTAATCTGTCAACTATGCTTGAGAGAGGTTATACTTAGATTTAAAGATAATTACAATATTTAGTAACTGTAAATTTCAATAAGAAATATATCTAATAAACCATGTCAGTGCAGCAACACTGTGTTAATACGTGCCATCTGGCGGTTGAAGATGAATGAAATATTACCTGACATGACTCTATGCGAGTAGATAGATGTTAGGGAACGACCATTTAACTTGAAGGGGCGTTATGGTTTTTTTTCTAAAAAAAATATTCTGATTCCCAATGTTGCTGAAAAAAATATTCTGATTTTGGTGGAGGAAAAAAAAAAAATCTGATTCAGAGTTTTTGTCATATAATCTAATGTTGAATTCTGGAAAAAAATTTCGCGACAAAAAAAATAAATATTTTAACTCTCGTGTTGTCCGAAAAAAAATTTCTGAACGAAACAAAAAACCATAACCCCCACCCCCCTGCAATTAAATGGTTGGTCCCTTAGCAGTAACACAAAAATAAAACCCCCAACAAACATATAATTTTAATTCGATTATAATCTAATTATTCATCATTCTATTAATGGAGTATTCAAAGCACATAATTAAATATGAAATATTCACCTTAAGGACAAAACACATTTCCCAACGGGGTCGTCATGGCCGTGATCGTATGGTAGTTGGGTTTACAACTACCTATACAATCAGTTCCTATCACCACTGACGTTGTGAGTTCGAATCTCGATCAGGGCGAGGTGTACAATATTATGTGATAAAGTTTGTCAGTGACTTGTGACAGGTCTGTGGTTTTCTCCGGGTACTCCGGTTTCCTCCACCAATAAAACTGACCGCCACGATATAACTGAAGTATTGTTGAAAGTGGCATTAAACACCATCAAACAAACAAGCAAACGTTTTTCCAACCAATGTTAGTAACTATTATTTACAAACATTCGCTGTTCATTCTATCTATGGAGTATTCAATACACATACATGTACATTATACAACCCTAAATACGGTACATGTACATTAATGTGTAACAATCACTTATTACACAAATGACATTTTTATTACACAATGTTTGATATTATTAGTAAATAATAATAAATCGTTTTTGCTTAAGATCAAAAAGATGTCTTCCAAAATAGTATACAGAATTATACGAATGAGGCAGAAAGCAATATTGTAGTAGACTTCATGTGATTGAAAAATCTAATGTAACTAAAATTAATTTACAAAATATTATTGCACTGTTAGTTCATCAATACACATATAGAAGAAGTTACATTATTGATACACAATTCAAAATTTAATTTTATAAAATTGATAAAAAAAAAAGTCCCCAATTCAAAATAATGTGGGCAAAGGGAGATAAATCATACCAAAACAAGTTGAAAATGCTCCAATGGTGAATGCTAATATAGACAATGTAGGGAAACATTCACGCATTCAAAAATGTAATGTTAAATCAGGACAACTTTATAAGAATAGTTCGAAGATACCAAAGGGAGGTAATCAGAATCCATAAATCGAAGAAGAACAGACAACACAATGGCCAAAAAAAAAGTACAAAAGGACAAACAATGATCTACAAAATAATTGCAACCTTAGACAAGTTAATATATTTGAGCAAATTATTTCTAAGTGTTAATTTTGTAAACACAGGAGTTGTTCTTTGACATGTAAAACAATATTTTCGTATTTTCTGAATGGACAATAAGTGTTAATTTGTATAGGAAGATTGAATATTGTGCACGAGAATAAGAATATTGAGATGTTTTTGTGGCTGTTACAGGATTATTGCCTAAATATTTCTAAACAATGATCTTTATATTGTATAACAGAGAGCACCATTGTAACCTGTGGATGACATCACAATTTGATATTGCAATTTGCACTAACTCCAATATCAGGGATTATTGAATGCCTTAGACACGGATCATTTAACTTCCAGGGGGGAGGGTTATGTTTTTTTTCTAAAAAAATATTCTGATTCCCAATGTTGCTGAAAAAAATATTCTGATTTTGGTGGAGGAAAAAAAAAATAATCTGATTCAGAGTTTTTGTCATATAACCTAATGTTAAAATATGGAAAAAAATTTCGCGCTTTGCGCGACAAAAAAAAATTCTAACTCTTTGTGTTGTCCGAAATTTTTTTTCTGAATGAAATAAAAAAAACCATAACCCCCCCTTCAAGTTAAATGGTCGGTCCCTTATTCTGGGAACAAAAATGTTTGATATACTACAAAATTACAAACTTTGACGTATTTTTGATTTTTATGTATTTTGAAATAAAATGAACACAAAAAATGACCACACTGTCGATATTGAGGCGAAAACAGGAGTGTTATTGTATTCATTTTAACAATATCGATCAGTTCATTCTGAAAAAAACTTATCTTAAAATTTATTTACATATTGTTAAAAGAATAAAATCTCATGTATTAGTACATAGAGTTCACAAACAATATCTGTAAAAGTTAAACATTTGTTTATAAAGACGTCCATATACATCTGGTTCATTACGATTTTTACAAGGAGAGACAACTCTTTATTTCTACTACTACTACTTCTACCAAATATTGTTGAATTACCAAATTATGTCAGAGATTGTTTTACTTTTACCAAATACTGACCTCCTTCAACAAGTTGAAGATTATGTGAGAGGTTGCTCTACTGAGCTCATTTTTAAACCTTGGTATGTTCCAGGGTTATACTCTAGTAACTGTCGAGTGACGTCAAACCAATCAAATTTGTGCTTTTGAATATGCTGGTTCGGAGCTAAAACTTGAGAGCTGCTATAGAAACTTTTATTTATATTTAATGATAGTTTTCTATAAGGGACGGACCATTTAACTTGAAGGGGGGTTATGGTTTTTTTAAAAAAAAATATTCTGATTCCCAATGTTGCTGAAAATAATATTCTGATTTTGGTGGAGGAAAAAAAAATAATCTGATTCCGAGTTTTTGTCATATAACCTAATGTTAAATTCTGGAAAAAAAATTATTCTCAGTCTCGTGTTGTCCGAAAAAATATTTCTGAACGAAACTAAAAACCATAACCTCCCCCTGCAAGTTAAATGGTCGTTCCCTAACCTATAACGTATTTGATATACATATCTACGTAGCTAAATGTGTATACAATATTAGATTAGGGACAGGCTCCAATAAGTGAGGTAACTCATGAAATCTGACAAAAAATGTACAACCAATGATACATACAAGGGGTATTGATTGTTGTTCTTCCTCTGATATTCCGAACAAGGTTCTTCTTCTTTGGTTACGGAAAACCATCAACGTGCACATACAAATTAACACTTATTGTCTTAATGATACTGCTACAATATAATGAGTTAGGGATTGACATGTAACGCTGTTATTTACATCATCTAACATTACTCTTAAAGAGGCAAGAATAGACAAAATATGTTAATAAATATATTACATTTAACAAAGTTTCGTTTTTGGAAAAGATTTTCCAATACATGATGTATAATATTATTGAATAACAAAAATATTATCACTTCAATATCGTTCACACAATAACGTTATCTAAAAACTGACTTCACATAATACACATAAGATATATATTATGTAGTCATGAAGGTCGAGACAGACATTATCACAACGTGACCTTTGGATGAGTTGTGATACTATGTCGAAACCTTCAAAACTGACGTTATTATATTTATCAATAACGTCACAATGTGTTTGACGTCACACAAATGGATAATTTTCAGTATCAAAGTCAGTCATTTGATACGGATAATATCCCTCAATGAGATCAAAGAGGAAAGGTTTAAATGTCTACATCAAATTATACAAAAAATGTAAATCGTGTTAAGACATCGTCTACAAAAACTACAAAAATGCGAAATTTGAATAAATACCATCTACATAAAATTACAAAAATGTAAAACGTGTACAAGACACCATTTACTTTGAATAACACGTATTGACACCTTCCTTATATAATACTGTGATTCTTAATATTAGGATGTAAATCATATTTGCAAATAAACTTGGTCTACATCTCATGGATTAATGTTCTTGACTCCTGGAAGAGAACCACACATATATATGGCTACCTCACATATTATGCGACTATGCTCATTATGGATAAGTGTCATACACTCCTGGGAAAGAGTCAAACATATATATGGCCATACATATTATTGGTTTTCTACACTCCTGGGAGGGAACCACATAAATATACGGAGATGTATGTATCATATTCCTGGCAGAGAACCACAGCAATATACCAGTATAAATGTCATGGGTGGATTTCCTATACTCCTGGACAAGAGCCAGAGAAATATACGACTATACATGTAATGAATGGCTTTTGCATACTCCTGGGCGAGAATCACAGAAATATACCCGTACCCATGCGATGACTGTTTTTCTATACTCCTGGGAGTGAACTACAGAAATAAATGGCTATTGTTTTTCTAGACTCCTGATCGGGAACCACTGAAATATACCGGTATACATGACATACATCGGTTTTCCATACTCAGTGTCGAGAGGCACAGATACATACAGGTACATATGTCAGTATTAACATTGAGCGTGACAATATTTATACAGGAACTGTATATTGTATATAATATATCTGTTTTTATTTTCAGATATGAAATTTCGTTTGAACGAAATTTTCGGACTTGTTAATATATATTTTCACCGTCACATACAACTGCCATTCAACATATTTTTGGTTTAATTACATCGCTGGTATGTGTAAAATAGGTTGATTTGATCTGAAAAGAAACATTAACACTGTCTGTTCTTCATCGAGATGAATAACCTTATTCATCGAGTGGCTCTTGTTTCGCTGTTTCGTGATAATTCTTGAGTTTCTCGTATTTTTTAGATGTTCCGTGGTGGCATTCATCTAGAAAATCCTCCATAGATTTGTAAAGATGCCTCCTTGTATTGCCACCATCTAAAGCATGTTGTTGATCTGTATAAAACTGAAAATAATAATACACTAAATTAGATATCTACCTGTGTTCATTACTGTTTGTTTGTTTGTTTGATGGTGTTTAGCATCACTTTTAGCAATATTTCAGTTATATCGTGGCGGTCAGTTTTCATTACTGTATATATATTTCATAGTGACATAGATTTTACATGACAGGTCTAAACTAGTTCTAATAATAAAACCCTAAATGCTCGCTTACTCGCAAAGGTTATAACGGGATGCCATTACACGTAATGGAGCAGCCGCAGAGATTTTTTGCACTCGCTTACAGTTTCTGACGCCTGCATTTATCAATAATAAGACATAACCTTTCCTTTTGTCCATTATTATAACAAGTTTTTATCACCTACCAGTATTTTAGAATGTAATTCCCACAAAATAAAAATCCATGTTTACTTTCTCTCTAAACATTTTGAATTTCGTCATTTCCGGCCTCACTATTTGGATGTCGATACCATATTTGACGATTTGAGGCGTGAATGTTTACATCAGCGTGTAGTAAGAAATACCATATTTAGAAAAGCTCCGCCTTCCGTAGTTTCCAGTTATGGAAAACGATCGATAAATTTGAACAAGGTTGTTGCTACCTTTGAAAAGCATATATTTCTCAGCCAAATCGATTTAACAAGGACTGGGATCATCAGTAATAGTTATAATGAAATGTTTGAAGTGTAAATAGTGAGTTTTTATGTTTTAACTGCGACTTTTTTTTTGCTCCATTGTGACAAATGGGACCGCGTTGTAGCTCTGCCGAGACACAAGTTTGTCACAGGAGCTACATTATTGCAGCTAGTCTAAACAGCGAAATGACAATATAATGACAATATTATTTGATTTGGATCTTTTCTTCTCTTATTAAACAAAAAGGTTAAAGTATCTAATTATATGTTGCGAATAAGTTTGTTAAATAAAATGTACAATTCGAATAAAACATGGGTCATCAACAAAATTCAAATCTTCTTAAATCCAAAAGTACTAAAATATAAAAATTTTCAACTTTTGCTGACGACATTATTTGCGTGTATTTTGTATGAGGATGAAAGCATGTTCAAATTAAATTTCATAAAGAATTTTTTTGCAAGACAGAAAAGCATTAGGGTACAATCAACTTTGGAGGACCCCAGAAGTCAGATGTTGTAATAATCAAGTGCATGACACATAACCTTTCATTTCGTTACCATGCGGATACAACAAAAGGGTTAGGGTTAGGGTCCGCTAAAGTAGAAGTACTCCAAACATTATACAATGCCAAGTCCCAGTCACGTTGGTTCCAGAATTATATAATACTAAAGAAATGAAGATATTACCTGTTGAGTAAAATAAACATTTTCATCTACCAATGCTTTCATTAATTGAGCAGAATTTTGGAAATGTACATTATCTGAAAATATAATTAAAATATGAAAGCCCTAATTATGAAAAGAAAGTCTAAACAGCGATGGTCATCAATTCCATCATCATCAAGGGCCCTGGTGGCTCAATGAGTTAGGTAGTTGGATTAACTAACAACTCATATAAGCCTATCACCAATACGGCGTGCGTTCGCGCCGGCTTGTAAATTACAAAAAAGGATGCACTCGACTCGCAGTCGCAAGTGATAAAGTTTACCAGTTGCTTGCCCGTGGTTGGTGGTTCTCTCCGGCTTCTTCCACCACTAAAAACTGGTCGCCATGATATAGCTGAAATATTGGTGTTAAACACCAAAAATCAATCAATCAAGTCCATCAATATCAACAAAACAAACAACCACCTGTCGTCTTAGCTGAACTCACTGAACACAAAAAAAACCACGACATATGACGTTGCAAATCAAGGACATGTCTTGGAACAGGCACAAAAATGTGGCGGGGTTATTTACACATGTATATAGACATTTAAATTGTTCAATGTTCATTTCCTTTTTGAATTATTTACCCTTCCAGAGAACCTGGTTATTTACACATGTATATACACATTTAAATTGTTCAATGTTCATTTCCTTTTTGATCTATTTACCCTTCCAGAGAACCTGGTTATTTACACATGTATATACATATTTAAATTGTTCAATGTTCATTTCCTTTTTGAACTATTTACCCTTCTAGATAACCTGGTTATTTACACATGTATATACACATTTAAATTGTTCAATGTTCATTTCCTTTTTGAACTATTTACCCTTCCAGAGAACCTCAGTTCACATGTTCAATGTTCATTTCCTTTTTGAACTATTTACCCTTCCAGAGAACCTCAGTTCACATGTTCAATGTTCATTTCCTTTTTGAACTATTTACCCTTCCAGAGAACCTCAGTTCACATGTTCAATGTTCATTTCCTTTTTGAACTATTTACCCTTCCAGAGAACCTCAGTTCACATGTTCAATGTTCATTTCCTTTTTGAACTATTTACCCTTCCAGAGAATCTCAGTTCACATGTTCAATGTTCATTTCCTTTTTGAACTATTTACCCTTCCAGAGAACCTCAGTTCACATGTTCAATGTTCATTTCCTTTTTGAACTATTTACCCTTCCAGAGAACCTCAATTCACATGTTCAATGTTCATTTCCTTTTTGAACTATTTACCCTTCCAGAGAACCTCAATTCACATGTTCAATGTTCATTTCCTTTTTGAACTATTTACCCTTCCAGAGAACCTCAATTCACATGTTCAATGTTCATTTCCTTTTTGAACTATTTACCCTTCCAGAGAACCTCAGTTCACGCCATTGTTTTTGTAGGGTTGATGTTGCTCAGTTATTAATTTTCTGTATAGTGTTGAAGGGTCGTTGTTTGTCTTTGTGGCTTTTGTTCAACCTTAGTATTGCATGTCCTTCTTCGTTTCACCACATATGATTGCCACTTTGGTATCTTTAAACGTATCTTATTATCTGTCTAGGCCTTTAGATAACCCTTTGACTACATTCCAACCACATTGTAAGGAAGTCGAACTGACCTATAAATGTTTTTAAATAGAGCAGTATTTGAGTTGTCATACTATAGAGTAAGATAACAGCTACTATGAACGCACAACTGTTTAATCAAGCTATGCAAGAAAACAATTCTCTTTTCCGGGGTGATGTAACTTCCTCTAACAACAACGAGTCGGCCATCTTTAGGCGGTGAAAATCAAATTTAAAATGGCGAATGTTTCACCGCCTCAATGACAAGGGAGATAATTCGTTGACCGAAATACCCGGATGCCCGGAAAAGAGAATTGCCTAAGTTCGAGACTGGTGTCTTGGTAATAAAACTTGAAATGATAGAATAATAATGTTAATATTCAAACAATGTTTATTTAACAAGCTACTTGTTAATCGCTCCTGACCCTTGACCTTAATAACAATGCCAAATATACACTCACCATCTCCAGTACCATGAATCAACATAAACATGGATCCTTTAAAGTTCTTGGCATACTGAGCAACTGCACTTCTCTTGAATATAGATATATAATGCATTAACACATATTACAAGAAATAAATGAATATATGAGATTTCTGACTGCCATTGTATACTCGAGTTATTTCCCTTTGAGTATGAAATTATATATTGTGTATTGTAAATATTAACTGCATGCATTGTTGATTGTTGCTGTTGCCTTGTGTATGGAGAGGATTTATTTAGGCTATTGCCTGCTATCCAATCCATTTCATTTATTTATGAATAAAATATGCTTAAAATGAAAATTACAAGAAATATTTTATTGAAATTAACATGTAATCTTTTTGTCAATTAACTCATACTTAATAGCAATACACACATACACATATACTTGTCAGTAGCATTTGATGAATTTAAAATGTGCAAGACGTCAGGCAAAATTAAGAAATTTGGGATCTGGAAAATATATTCTAGGAGAACATTAGTCTTTCAGCAATACTGTTTTTACAATGACAACTCATTTGTCCGTCAATCAAATGTGTCATGTGACCAGGTTTTATATCAAATAATCCATGCATAATAAAGTGAAATATCTAACCAAGCAAATACCAATTTTAATAAATTCATAAAATTAAATTTTAAATTAAAATTTGGGGTAATGTGAAAAAATTACTGATAAAATTTTCATAATAAAAAAAAAATATATGATTGTTGTTCGGCTGAAATTGTTTTTTTTTGTGGCTCCTGGAGAAAACATACCTCCAGAAAAAAAAAACAAAAAACAAACATACAAAAACAAAAGATGAAAAGGTAAAATATCTTACTCTATATCCATCTGGATTTTCCGCTGGAGTTTTCATGTATCTTTCTGTATAAACTGAATCTACAATACACAAATAATCAACAATGATATTTGAAGGTAGAAATCAAAACATATTGTATCAATATTCCTATATGTAATTTTCACGTTAACATATTATCTATTATTAGATGACAAATAGTTCTTTATGAAAGAGGAGATGCTTGGGCCCATAAAATTCAATTAACCTCGTCCTGCCAGTTTGCATTGAAGTTTCAAGACAGGAAGGTCAGCGGTTATGTATATTTTGGATCTGTTCCGACAGTGTCCTATTTTTTGTTTTTCATTTTATGAATACATATTCTCATATCCGAACATCCGGGTATTTAATAATTCATTGGGGTGAGGTCCAATCGTAACTACTCGGCCATTCTCGCTACCCTGTAAATAACCTCGTATGCATTAGGCGTATAAATCGCACTACTTTTCACATGTCAGTTACATGAATGTTTGATAAAGTTATATTTTAAACAATTTTCTATATTTCAATTAAAGTTTTAATTAGTTTTGCATGATTAGATTTTACTTAGTATGTCTTCCATATTGGATTTTCGTGGACTATATTTTTGTGCGGCTTAACTTAACTTAACTTCCGGCAAACAATTTAAGAAGAATTTCTACTATGTACGTACAAGGTTATTTGCAGGGTAGCGAGAATGGCCGAGTAGTTACGATTGGGTGAGGTCAGCAGGAATCCTCTAGATTTTACCTAGATTCCAATGGAAAATTTGAATTTTATTTTCTTAATTTAAAATAAACCCGTCTGATATAAATTGACGAAAATCAAACTAGATATCTGATTTAGTGTCTATAAGGACCAGAGGTGATTTTAATTAAAAATATTTAACTTCTGTTGGAAAATAGTGAATAAATTAATATACATTGGAGTCTATGTAGAATCCCGAGGATTTTGCTTGGCTTCACCTCCAAATATTTTCTTCATCTCAAAATTGATAATCATTGATTGGTCAATTACATTGTGTGATGTCACTCCGAAATCGAGAATTACATTTGATTATGTACAGCCATGGCATAAGCTATTCATTCTGACATGGAGACCTCTAATGGTTATATGGATCATGTGTTCGTGTCATATGAGCTTTTTATTCATTTGTTTTGTTTTACCTGTGCTCTGGAGGTTTGAGGAATTACAGACATTTATTTGAACGACAATTTTGAACCAACCACACCATTTTTATCAGACCAAAAAAACTTTACTTTGAGTCTTAATTTTGTCGGATAATTGTTAACAGTATGTTTTTGTCAGATTATAAGAACCTGAAGTAAAACTTTTTTTTAACAACCGTGATGCCAATTGTTCAACTCATGACTGATCGATCACGATATGTTAACTCTTCAAAGCACTATTGATTTAGTTTTAGCGCATTCCTGGGGTCCGGATGGCTCAATGAGTTAGGTCGTTGGATCTAACAGCTCATACAAGCCTATCACCAATACGGCATGGGTTCGCGCCCAGCTTTGTAAATTACAAAAAAGGGTGCACTCGACTCGCAGTCGCAAGTGATAAAGTTTACCAGTTGCTTGCGCAGGGTCGGTGGTTCTCTCCGGCTTCCTCCACCACTAAAACTGGTCGCCACGATATAGCTGAAATACTGCTGAAAGTGGCGTTAAAACAAAAAAAAATCAATCAATCATTAACGCATTCCTCATTGCACTAATTGGTCTGTACTTTCGGTGCTTGTCCTATCGGGTGGTTCTAGTTAATACTGCCCGTCCGGATGGAGCTTTTCTATTCGTCGTTTGATTCATTCATTGAAAACGTATGATTCGACCGTTCTTATTTATAAACAAACAAAAGTGGAAATTGTCAATACATGAACTTGTTGTTGATTTCTGATTAGCTAACGTAACTAAATTAGATGATCAGATTCGTTTCATGCAGCATTAATGTTAACATATTCGCCTTTGTTTGTCTATAAACAAGAACGAATCATACGTTTTCAATGAATGAACTAACGGCGAAACGAAAAGCTTCATCCGGACGGACAGAATACTGATCATTTATCAATGGATAGAGCTTTTTTAGAATGATATCCCAAATTTACTCCTAATATCATTACTATTCATTTTGACTTTTGAACAGTTTCAGATAAGATTGCTACCACTGTAATAATAGGATTCATTATGGTCAAAATAACACAAGCTTTAATTTTTATCTTGAAGTTACAAATTTAACAAAAATATCCAAAATAAAAAGAATGAATCATTTTTGGAACAAATGTTATCAAACTGGAAAACTTATAGCTACATATATACTATTGTCTCAAGATCATTTCAAACAAGTCACTCGGAAAGTGGATTATACAATAGCATCCGCCTTGGATATTGTCTTGCATACATTTCCACAACTTTCGAAATGTCAATTTCAATGTCTTTATGAACATATAACAAAAGTAGGGCACTAAAACGATCCTCCCCCATCGTACTGCGGAAAGAATTCTTTATAAATCGTATTTCAAGTACATTATATAGTTTAACGTCAATCAATTGCATGGTTACAGTCAGGGGAGTTGCGGATTGCAGAAATCTTACAGACGGACGGACGAACGGACGGACGGACGAACGGACTGACGGACATCAAGTGTTTGAGCAACGGGTGTAAAAACCTCATTACACTAAAAGATCAAACAAACAAAATGTGTCAAAGTTCTCGAGAAATATGTTTACGGAAATCAGGTGTGAGATATGCATAAACCATTTTGTCGAGATTATTTTCGCACTTTCATGTGCAGTTGTAGATATCAATTTATTACAAATAAATTGTAGTCAGAATTTTTTGTTAAAAATGTGTAAAAAAATTGTACAGACATTCATTGGTAGATATAAATAATATAAACGTACCCGGACAAAGGATTTGTTCACACTTTCTTGTGCAGATACCTCGGGCAGATGCAGAGATTGTTACACATAAATTGCCGCTATTTTTTTTTTCTTATTAATATGTTACTTTTGTATTTTAATGTACAATATACCAACGCGTATTTTTACTGATCTTTACTTGAAAAGTAAAAGGCAACATTTTCGGGCATTTGTATACATATCAAACTTATATTTTTTTTTCATATGAAATTGCAGAATTTCGAATTCAAGAACTATTTGAACCATTATTTAAAGAGAAGTGACCATTTTCTTTGCACACTCAAGTTTCTCCACACTGTCTCAGTTTCATCATCTGATTCTCTCGTTATAGGTTTTCGTTGTATGTTTTATAAATGAGATCAATTGTTAAATTAATTATTCGAAGTATTGATTGAATTTACTTTTTAGTTTACCTTTGACTTTTCTCGTCTCATGGAGGAATCAGAAATGTATCCAATCTTGCTTGTTTTCTTGGCCTAGAATTTTCGTTCATTTTATAATTTCTAAATAGCACGTGTACACGTAGTTGTAAAATTGACTGAAGAAATAATGTTTAATTAGCGTGAGAAAATAGTTGATGTCTGGTACCTCGGAACCAATCAGGATGGAATAATCTTTGAACTACTGACGGCGAATACATACATGTATATGAATCAGCGAACACATCCAACGTGTATTTACAATGTGTAAGAATATTTTACTACAGGTCACGAGTTAACCATTCATGAACAAATTATTTATTGAACTGCTTAATTAACGTTGTATAACATATGCTTTGCGAATTTTAGGGGGGGGGGGGCACACGCCCCCCTCTAAATCCGCCACTGATCAACTAGCAGATGGGGTATTTAAATCTGTTATGGTACCCGAATGGTCACTCTATTAACCCATATCCAGAAATTGAGGGTACTTTCCTCATAAATATTCATCATATTTAAATTAGATTTTGATCACGTGACTGCAGTTTCAAGCTTGATGGATCGTTTATTAGAGTTGTCAAAAAATAGCCTATAGTACGGAAATTCAATTTGTCCGTCAATGATTCGAAAATTAAAAGTTATTGTTTATTTCCGCAAAGTTTTTCTTCTGTCAAAATTCAAATATTTTTGTTTTGTAACAATTTTAGACATGTCTTTGATATCGCGATCATGCAAAAATGATCATATTATATTTAATGTGGGAACCCCGAGTTTAGAAGCTAGAACTATAAGGTTAGTTAATATAATTACATATATTATTGAGGAATCTAAATTAATTTCAGAAAATATGTCGCCAAATGTCATTCATGGTTAAATTTTGTGTCACACGCCACCAGTTTCATGTATTTCAGACATTTTTACATAGACTCTGAAGGCCAAAAAAAGGGTTCATCGCCTCGGATTTTCATTTAGTCCAGGAACCTCGAATATTTAATTGTTTTCATTAATTTTCATTTCATTTAATTCAGCTTGATTCAATGTATCATTTTCAAGTTCAGAAAATGATACACATGCAATTATGAATGATATCGTCTATATAGATCATATGAAAATTGCAGACGTCCCGGCGTCGCCATCTTATATATGCAAATGAGCAAAGTACCCATCATTTCTGGCTATGCGAATTTCGTTACAAATTCAAAAAAAGCAGAGTAAAAATCTTTGGTAAATACATTAAACATTTTCTAATATGGGATCTCCATGATGTCAAATTGGATCTTAATGGTAGGTAATCAAGATTCTCACCATAATAAAGCCAGTCTGTCACTGGGGCAACAGCTATTCCACACTCAAATAGGTCCGGTGGCTGTTGACCTAATACTGAAGATGTAAGAAATCCACCATATGACTACAACAAATATGGAATCGTTTAAACAAAATTATGGAACATTTACAATAAATCATGTAATATGAAAACAAAAATACCCCCCCCCCCCCCCCCGTGAAAAAAAAAAAAAAAAGTAGACGCATTATACAGCCAACTATTCTGGTCGTGCGATAATAATGATAAGTTAACGTGTAGAATAAGGTTTGTGGTGAATTATTTCTATATTATGAAATATACTGACGAATCACTGATAAAATGAGCGTTGTTGTATTAAAAATTGATCAAAAACTGCATTCACTGCCTAAAATATACATGGGAAGTATTTCTATTCAGTGTGTTGCTATAATTAATTCACGATTTTTGCAAGAATAAGACATTGTACTAAACAATTTGCACATTATCAAAGATCAATCGGTTTACCAGGCACACAGTAGAAGGTCATATAAGAAATTAGCTTTTTTTGAAATCTTAATTTCACCCTCCCATCCTCAAATTGAAGCTTTAGTCTTCTCTTATAAATAGATTGTTTCTTCCTCTTTAAAATATTTATGTTTTACATAATGCATGGAATATATGTAGGTAAGAAAATATAAGCTCGTTAAAATATAACCTCGTTAACAGATATAAAATATAACCTCGTTAACAGATATAAAAGCTGGGTAATTAACAAAAATTATATGCATTAATCAATGACCATCTTGTTTTCAGTGCTTCATCAAACTACAAAGAGTTAAATTTCTTTGTAACTGCAGCTTGTACTTGCAAAATAATGCAAGATGCATCAGTGAGTTTGAGATCCTACAGACATTACCGAGGTTCAATCAACACTGGGGTGATAAATCATGATAATGTAATATAACAAATAGAAAACAATAAAATTAAATCACATAGCACTCATACAAACACATTACGGTAAGCTGATCAAGTCACGGACATGATCGTTAGTTGGACAGAAAGTAGCTTCCAAAATAGACCTTTGAGCATTGAAATATCATTTCGATCGTAGAATTGCATTGCAATCTAACACTTGTTTTATCAAGAGTTATCGACCTTTTTATCATCACGTGATGGAATGCCGATATTCATTAAATATGTACAATGAATCCTGTTTAAACGGAAACCTGAATTAACAGGAATACTGTATAAATCGGACTAAATGGTTTTTAAAAAATTTAAACTGTATAAACAAAACACCAGTATATTCCGAATATAAAGACTGGTACCAGGGAGGTTTAGACAGTGTTCATTGTAATATACCAGTATTCGTATCCAGTAACTATTTTACACTTTATTCTTATATAATTTATATATTTGTAAGTTAACGTTGAATTGCTTTAGGCCTCATTATTTATACTCACCGAACCCCAAATGGACATTTTACTGGATTCAACATATGACAATTTATTAAAAAATCTGAAAAAAATAATTATTATACAAATATTTTACTTTTTAACATCAAATTATTGGTAATGATAAACCCTAGAGCCTGTATCGTTCCTCTAGGCTTCAATGTAAATATTAACAAAGCATTATAACAGCCGTATATACGCCAGTTCTATTGATTATAAGAACAATATCCCAAAATAACCTATAATAAACAATATCACATGGTTTCAATCATTATATATTTCTTATTTGCCGGAAAGTTAATCAACGACACAAAAAGAATGCCCAGTTTGGTTTCAAACAATTCATAGATTTTGAAGATAATTTCGCCATATAATACAAAGCGGTGTTCAACCATGGCACAAGATCATTCAAGTATATTTTGATCTAAAACAGTTTTTGTAGTAGGATGTTCAATGTTGTTTTCACGTTCCGTTCTGAATTGTCAATCTGTTCAATAGCACACTATAACTGAGATCATCCCCAGTTTTCATGTTGCTCAATATGTGCTGTCTGTATATTGTATTGTGGATCGTTGTTTGTCTGCTTAGCCTTTTCTTTTAGCCATTGTATTGTCTATACTTCGATTTACGGCTTCTGATTACCCTTTTGGTATCTTAAAACTTTTCTTGCATGTTCCTTTTTCTTTTTGGCCATTGTATTATCTGCCATTGTTCGATTTACGAGTTCTGATTACCCCTTTGGTATCTTCAAACTTTTCTTATATACATTTATTAATTGAATGATATGTCATATGAAAAGAGTGAAGAGAATACCATTGACATCAAATTAGAGGTAACATGATCACTTAGAGATAATAAACTTATTCAAATTAGAGGTAACATGATCACTTAGTGATAATAAACTTACTCAAATTAGAGGTAACATGATCACTTAGAGATAATAAACTTACTCAAATTAGAGGTAACATGATCACCTAGAGATAATAAACTTACTCAAATTAGAGGTAACATGATCACTTAGAGATAATAAACTTACTCAAATTAGAGGTAACATGATCACTTAGAGATAATAAACTTACTTAAATTAGAGGTAACATGATCACCTAGAGATAATAAACTTACTCAAATTAGAGGTAACATGATCACCTAGAGATAATAAACTTACTCAAATTAGAGGTAACATGATCACTTAGAGATAATAAACTTACTCAAATTAGAGGTAACATGATCACTTAGAGATAATAAACTTACTCAAATTAGAGGTAACATGATCACTTAGTGATAATAAACTTACTCAAATTAGAGGTAACATGATCACTTAGAGATAATAAACTTACTCAAATTAGAGGTAACATGATCACCTAGAGATAATAAACTTACTCAAATTAGAGGTAACATGATCACTTAGAGATAATAAACTTACTCAAATTAGAGGTAACATGATCACTTAGAGATAATAAACTTACTCAAATTAGAGGTAACATGATCACTTAGAGATAATAAACTTACTCAAATTAGAGGTAACATGATCACCTAGAGATAATAAACTTACTCAAATTAGAGGTAACATGATCACCTAGAGATAATAAACTTACTCAAATTAGAGGTAACATGATCACCTAGAGATAATAAACTTACTCAAAACTTACTCAAATTAGAGGTAACATGTTCACTTAGAGATAATAAACTTACTCAAATTAGAGGTAACATGATCACTTAGAGATAATAAACTTACTCAAATTAGAGGTAACATGATCACTTAGAGATAATAAACTTACTCAAATTAGAGGTAACATGATCACTTAGTGATAATAAACTTACTCAAATTAGAGGTAACATGATCACTTAGAGATAATGAACTTACTCAAATTAGAGGTAACATGATCACTTAGAGATAATAAACTTACTCAAATTAGAGGTAACATGATCACTTAGAGATAATAAACTTACTCAAATTAGAGGTAACATGATCACTTAGAGATAATAAACTTACTCAAATTAGAGGTAACATGATCACCTAGAGATAATAAACTTACTCAAATTAGAGGTAACATGATCACTTAGTGATAATAAACTTACTCAAATTAGAGGTAACATGATCACTTAGAGATAATAAACTTACTCAAATTAGAGGTAACATGATCACTTAGAGATAATAAACTTACTCAAATTAGAGGTAACATGATCACTTAGTGATAATAAACTTACTCAAATTAGAGGTAACATGATCACTTAGAGATAATAAACTTACTCAAATTAGAGGTAACATGATCACCTAGAGATAATAAACTTACTCAAATTAGAGGTAACATGATCACTTAGAGATAATAAACTTACTCAAATTAGAGGTAACATGATCACTTAGAGATAATAAACTTACTCAAATTAGAGGTAACATGATCACTTAGAGATAATAAACTTACTCAAATTAGAGGTAACATGATCACCTAGAGATAATAAACTTACTCAAATTAGAGGTAACATGATCACCTAGAGATAATAAACTTACTCAAATTAGAGGTAACATGATCACCTAGAGATAATAAACTTACTCAAAACTTACTCAAATTAGAGGTAACATGTTCACTTAGAGATAATAAACTTACTCAAATTAGAGGTAACATGATCACTTAGAGATAATAAACTTACTCAAATTAGAGGTAACATGATCACTTAGAGATAATAAACTTACTCAAATTAGAGGTAACATGATCACTTAGTGATAATAAACTTACTCAAATTAGAGGTAACATGATCACTTAGAGATAATAAACTTACTCAAATTAGAGGTAACATGATCACTTAGAGATAATAAACTTACTCAAATTAGAGGTAACATGATCACTTAGAGATAATAAACTTACTCAAATTAGAGGTAACATGATCACTTAGAGATAATAAACTTACTCAAATTAGAGGTAACATGATCACCTAGAGATAATAAACTTACTCAAATTAGAGGTAACATGATCACTTAGTGATAATAAACTTACTCAAATTAGAGGTAACATGATCACTTAGAGATAATAAACTTACTCAAATTAGAGGTAACATGATCACTTAGAGATAATAAACTTACTCAAATTAGAGGTAACATGATCACCTAGAGATAATGAACTTACTCAAATTAGAGGTAACATGATCACTTAGAGATAATAAACTTACTCAAATTAGAGGTAACATGATCACTTAGAGATAATAAACTTACTCAAATTAGAGGTAACATGATCACTTAGAGATAATAAACTTGTAACATGATCACTTAGAGATAATAAAACTTACTCAAATTAGAGGTAACATGATCACTTAGAGATAATAAACTTACTCAAATTAGAGGTAACATGATCACTTAGAGATAATAAACTTACTCAAATTAGAGGTAACATGATCACTTAGAGATAATAAACTTACTCAAATTAGAGGTAACATGATCACTTAGAGATAATAAACTTACTCAAATTAGAGGTAACATGATCACTTAGAGATAATAAACTTACTCAAATTAGAGGTAACATGATCACTTAGAGATAATAAACTTACTCAAATTAGAGGTAACATGATCACTTAGAGATAATAAACTTACTCAAATTAGAGGTAACATGATCACTTAGAGATAATAAACTTACTCAAATTAGAGGTAACATGATCACTTAGAGATAATAAACTTACTCAAATTAGAGGTAACATGATCACTTAGAGATAATAAACTTACTCAAATTAGAGGTAACATGATCACTTAGAGAGATAATAAACTCAAATTAGAGGTAACATGATCACCTAGAGATAATAAACTTACTCAAATTAGAGGTAACATGATCACTTAGAGATAATAAACTTACTCAAATTAGAGGTAACATGATCACTTAGAGATAATAAACTTACTCAAATTAGAGGTAACATGATCACTTAGAGATAATAAACTTACTCAAATTAGAGGTAACATGATCACTTAGAGAGATAATAAACTTACTCAAATTAGAGGTAACATGATCACTTAGAGAGATAATAAACTTACTCAAATTAGAGGTAACATGATCACTTAGAGATAATAAACTTACTCAAATTAGAGGTAACATGATCACTTAGAGATAATAAACTTACTCAAATTAGAGGTAACATGATCACTTAGAGATAATAAACTTACTCAAATTAGAGGTAACATGATCACTTAGAGATAATAAACTTACTCAAATTAGAGGTAACATGATCACTTAGAGATAATAAACTTACTCAAATTAGAGGTAACATGATCACTTAGAGAGATAATAAACTTACTCAAATTAGAGGTAACATGATCACTTAGAGAGATAATAAACTTACTCAAATTAGAGGTAACATGATCACTTAGAGAGATAATAAACTTACTCAAATTAGAGGTAACATGATCACTTAGAGATAATAAACTTACTCAAATTAGAGGCAACATGATCACTTAGAGATAATAAACTTACTCAAATTAGAGGTAACATGATCACTTAGAGAGATAATAAACTTACTCAAATTAGAGGTAACATGATCACTTAGAGATAATAAACTTACTCAAATTAGAGGCAACATGATCACTTAGAGATAATAAACTTACTCAAATTAGAGGTAACATGATCACTTAGAGATAATAAACTTACTCAAATTAGAGGTAACATGATCACTTAGAGAGATAATAAACTTACTCAAATTAGAGGTAACATGATCACTTAGAGATAATAAACTTACTCAAATTAGAGGCAACATGATCACTTAGAGATAATAAACTTACTCAAATTAGAGGTAACATGATCACTTAGAGATAATAAACTTACTCAAATTAGAGGTAACATGATCACTTAGAGATAATAAACTTACTCAAATTAGAGGTAACATGATCACTTAGAGATAATAAACTTACTCAAATTAGAGGTAACATGATCACTTAGAGATAATAAACTTACTCAAATTAGAGGTGACATGATCACTTAGAGATAATAAACTTACTCAAATTAGAGGTAACATGATCACTTAGAGATAATAAACTTACTCAAATTAGAGGTAACATGATCACCTAGAGATAATAAACTTACTCAAATTAGAGGTAACATGATCACTTAGAGAGATAATAAACTTACTCAAATTAGAGGTAACATGATCACTTAGAGATAATAAACTTACTCAAATTAGAGGTAACATGATCACCTAGAGATAATAAACTTACTCAAATTAGAGGTAACATGATCACTTAGAGAGATAATAAACTTACTCAAATTAGAGGTAACATGATCACTTAGAGATAATAAACTTACTCAAATTAGAGGTAACATGATCACTTAGAGAGATAATAAACTTACTCAAATTAGAGGTAACATGATCACTTAGAGATAATAAACTTACTCAAATTAGAGGTAACATGATCACTTAGAGATAATAAACTTACTCAAATTAGAGGTAACATGATCACTTAGAGATAATAAACTTACTCAAATTAGAGGTAACATGATCACTTAGAGAGATAATAAACTTACTCAAATTAGAGGTAACATGATCACCTAGAGATAATAAACTTACTCAAATTAGAGGTAACATGATCACTTAGAGAGATAATAAACTTACTCAAATTAGAGGTAACATGATCACTTAGAGATAATAAACTTACTCAAATTAGAGGTAACATGATCACTTAGAGATAATAAACTTACTCAAATTAGAGGTAACATGATCACTTAGAGATAATAAACTTACTCAAATTAGAGGTAACATGATCACTTAGAGAGATAATAAACTTACTCAAATTAGAGGTAACATGATCACTTAGAGATAATAAACTTACTCAAATTAGAGGTAACATGATCACTTAGGAGATAATAAACTTACTCAAATTAGAGGTAACATGATCACTTAGAGATAATAAACTTACTCAAATTAGAGGTGACATGATCACCTAGAGATAATAAACTTACTCAAATTAGAGGTAACATGATCACTTAGAGATAATAAACTTACTCAAATTAGAGGTAACATGATCACTTAGAGATAATAAACTTACTCAAATTAGAGGTGACATGATCACCTAGAGATAATAAACTTACTCAAATTAGAGGTAACATGATCACCTAGAGATAATAAACTTACTCAAATTAGAGGTAACATGATCACTTAGAGATAATAAACTTACTCAAATTAGAGGTAACATGATCACTTAGAGATAATAAACTTACTCAAATTAGAGGTAACATGATCACTTAGAGATAATAAACTTACTCAAATTAGAGGTAACATGATCACTTAGAGATAATAAACTTACTCAAATTAGAGGTGACATGATCACTTAGAGAGATAATAAACTTACTCAAATTAGAGGTGACATGATCACTTAGAGATAATAAACTTACTCAAATTAGAGGTAACATGATCACTTAGAGATAATAAACTTACTCAAATTGGAGGTAACATGATCACTTAGAGATAATAAACTTACTCAAATTAGAGGTAACATGATCACTTAGAGATAATAAACTTACTCAAATTAGAGGTAACATGATCACTTAGAGATAATAAACTTACTCAAATTAGAGGTAACATGATCACTTAGAGATAATAAACTTACTCAAATTAGAGGTAACATGATCACCTAGAGATAATAAACTTACTCAAATTAGAGATAACATGATGTAACATGATCACTTAGAGATAATAAACTTACTCAAATTAGAGGTAACATGATCACCTAGAGATAATAAACTTACTCAAATTAGAGGTAACATGATCACTTAGAGATAATAAACTTACTCAAATTAGAGGTAACATGATCACTTAGAGATAATAAACTTACTCAAATTAGAGGTAACATGATCACCTTAGAGATAATAAACTTACTCAAATTAGAGGTACATGATCACTTAGAGATAATAAACTTACTCAAATTAGAGTAACATGATCACCTAGAGATAATAAACTTACTCAAATTAGAGGTAACATGATCACTTAGAGATAATAAACTTACTCAAATTAGAGGTAACATGATCACTTAGAGATAATAAACTTACTCAAATTAGAGGTAACATGATCACCTAGAGATAATAAACTTACTCAAATTAGAGGTAACATGATCACTTAGAGATAATAAACTTACTCAAATTAGAGGTAACATGATCACCTAGAGATAATAAACTTACTCAAATTAGAGGTAACATGATCACTTAGAGATAATAAACTTACTCAAATTAGAGGTAACATGATCACTTAGAGATAATAAACTTACTCAAATTAGAGGTAACATGATCACTTAGAGATAATAAACTTACTCAAATTAGAGGTAACATGATCACTTAGAGATAATAACTTACTCAAATTAGAGGTAACATGATCACTTAGAGATAATAAACTTACTCAAATTAGAGGTAACATGATCACCTAGAGATAATAAACTTACTCAAATTAGAGGTAACATGATCACCTAGAGATAATAAACTTACTCAAATTAGAGGTAACATGATCACTTAGAGATAATAAACTTACTCAAATTAGAGGTAACATGATCACTTAGAGATAATAAACTTACTCAAATTAGAGGTAACATGATCACCTAGAGATAATAAACTTACTCAAATTAGAGGTAACATGATCACTTAGAGATAATAAACTTACTCAAATTAGAGGTAACATGATCACCTAGAGATAATAAACTTACTCAAATTAGAGGTAACATGATCACTTAGAGATAATAAACTTACTCAAATTAGAGGTAACATGATCACTTAGAGATAATAAACTTACTCAAATTAGAGGTAACATGATCACCTAGAGATAATAAACTTACTCAAATTAGAGGTAACATGATCACTTAGAGATAATAAACTTACTCAAATTAGAGGTAACATGATCACCTTAGAGATAATAAACTTACTCAAATTAGAGGTAACATGATCACTTAGAGATAATAAACTTACTCAAATTAGAGGTAACATGATCACTTAGAGATAATAAACTTACTCAAATTAGAGGTAACATGATCACCTAGAGATAATAAACTTACTCAAATTAGAGGTAACATGATCACTTAGAGATAATAAACTTACTCAAATTAGAGGTAACATGATCACCTAGAGATAATAAACTTACTCAAATTAGAGGTAACATGATCACTTAGAGATAATAAACTTACTCAAATTAGAGGTAACATGATCACTTAGAGATAATAAACTTACTCAAATTAGAGGTAACATGATCACTTAGAGATAATAAACTTACTCAAATTAGAGGTAACATGATCACTTAGAGATAATAAACTTACTCAAATTAGAGGTAACATGATCACCTAGAGATAATAAACTTACTCAAATTAGAGGTAACATGATCACTTAGAGATAATAAACTTACTCAAATTAGAGGTAACATGATCACCTAGAGATAATAAACTTACTCAAATTAGAGGTAACATGATCACTTAGAGATAATAAACTTACTCAAATTAGAGGTAACATGATCACTTAGAGATAATAAACTTACTCAAATTAGAGGTAACATGATCACTTAGAGATAATAAACTTACTCAAATTAGAGGTAACATGATCACTTAGAGATAATAAACTTACTCAAATTAGAGGTAACATGATCACCTAGAGATAATAAACTTACTCAAATTAGAGGTAACATGATCACTTAGAGATAATAAACTTACTCAAATTAGAGGTAACATGATCACTTAGAGATAATAAACTTACTCAAATTAGAGGTAACATGATCACTTAGAGATAATAAACTTACTCAAATTAGAGGTAACATGATCACTTAGAGATAATAAACTTACTCAAATTAGAGGTAACATGATCACCTAGAGATAATAAACTTACTCAAATTAGAGGTAACATGATCACTTAGAGATAATAAACTTACTCAAATTAGAGGTAACATGATCACTTAGAGATAATAAACTTACTCAAATTAGAGGTAACATGATCACTTAGAGATAATAAACTTACTCAAATTAGAGGTAACATGATCACCTAGAGATAATAAACTTACTCAAATTAGAGGTAACATGATCACTTAGAGATAATAAACTTACTCAAATTAGAGGTAACATGATCACTTAGAGATAATAAACTTACTCAAATTAGAGGTAACATGATCACCTAGAGATAATAAACTTACTCAAATTAGAGGTAACATGATCACTTAGAGATAATAAACTTACTCAAATTAGAGGTAACATGATCACTTAGAGATAATAAACTTACTCAAATTAGAGGTAACATGATCACTTAGAGATAATAAACTTACTCAAATTAGAGGTAACATGATCACTTAGAGATAATAAACTTACTCAAATTAGAGGTAACATGATCACTTAGAGATAATAAACTTACTCAAATTAGAGGTAACATGATCACTTAGAGATAATAAACTTACTCAAATTAGAGGTAACATGATCACTTAGAGATAATAAACTTACTCAAATTAGAGGTAACATGATCACTTAGAGATAATAAACTTACTCAAATTAGAGGTAACATGATCACTTAGAGATAATAAACTTACTCAAATTAGAGGTAACATGATCACTTAGAGATAATAAACTTACTCAAATTAGAGGTAACATGATCACTTAGAGATAATAAACTTACTCAAATTAGAGGTAACATGATCACTTAGAGATAATAAACTTACTCAAATTAGAGGTAACATGATCACCTTAGAGATAATAAACTTACTCAAATTAGAGGTAACATGATCACTTAGAGATAATAAACTTACTCAAATTAGAGGTAACATGATCACTTAGAGATAATAAACTTACTCAAATTAGAGGTAACATGATCACCTAGAGATAATAAACTTACTCAAATTAGAGGTAACATGATCACTTAGAGATAATAAACTTACTCAAATTAGAGGTAACATGATCACTAGAGATAATAAACTTACTCAAATTAGAGGTAACATGATCACCTTAGAGATAATAAACTTACTCAAATTAGAGGTAACATGATCACTTAGAGATAATAAACTTACTCAAATTAGAGGTAACATGATCACTTAGAGATAATAAACTTACTCAAATTAGAGGTAACATGATCACTTAGAGATAATAAACTTACTCAAATTAGAGGTAACATGATCACTAGAGATAATAAACTTACTCAAATTAGAGGTAACATGATCACTTAGAGATAATAAACTTACTCAAATTAGAGGTAACATGATCACTTAGAGATAATAAACTTACTCAAATTAGAGGTAACATGATCACTTAGAGATAATAAACTTACTCAAATTAGAGGTAACATGATCACTTAGAGATAATAAACTTACTCAAATTAGAGGTAACATGATCACTTAGAGATAATAAACTTACTCAAATTAGAGGTAACATGATCACTTAGAGATAATAAACTTACTCAAATTAGAGGTAACATGATCACTTGATAATAAACTTACTCAAATTAGAGGTAACATGATCACTTAGAGATAATAAACTTACTCAAATTAGAGGTAACATGATCACTTAGAGATAATAAACTTACTCAAATTAGAGGTAACATGATCACTTAGAGATAATAAACTTACTCAAATTAGAGGTAACATGATCACCTAGAGATAATAAACTTACTCAAATTAGAGGTAACATGATCACTTAGAGATAATAAACTTACTCAAATTAGAGGTAACATGATCACTTAGAGATAATAAACTTACTCAAATTAGAGGTAACATGATCACTTAGAGATAATAAACTTACTCAAATTAGAGGTAACATGATCACTTAGAGATAATAAACTTACTCAAATTAGAGGTAACATGATCACTTAGAGATAATAAACTTACTCAAATTAGAGGTAACATGATCACTTAGAGATAATAAACTTACTCAAATTAGAGGTAACATGATCACTTAGAGATAATAAACTTACTCAAATTAGAGGTAACATGATCACTTAGAGATAATAAACTTACTCAAATTAGAGGTAACATGATCACTTAGAGATAATAAACTTACTCAAATTAGAGGTAACATGATCACTTAGAGATAATAAACTTACTCAAATTAGAGGTAACATGATCACTTAGAGATAATAAACTTACTCAAATTAGAGGTAACATGATCACTTAGAGATAATAAACTTACTCAAATTAGAGGTAACATGATCACTTAGAGATAATAAACTTACTCAAATTAGAGGTAACATGATCACTTAGAGATAATGAACTTACTCAAATTAGAGGTAACATGATCACTTAGAGATAATAAACTTACTCAAATTAGAGGTAACATGATCACTTAGAGATAATAAACTTACTCAAATTAGAGGTAACATGATCACCTAGAGATAATAAACTTACTCAAATTAGAGGTAACATGATCACCTAGAGATAATAAACTTACTCAAATTAGAGGTAACATGATCACTTAGAGATAATAAACTTACTCAAATTAGAGGTAACATGATCACCTAGAGATAATAAACTTACTCAAATTAGAGGTAACATGATCACCTAGAGATAATAAACTTACTCAAATTAGAGGTAACATGATCACTTAGAGATAATAAACTTACTCAAATTAGAGGTAACATGATCACCTAGAGATAATAAACTTACTCAAATTAGAGGTAACATGATCACCTAGAGATAATAAACTTACTCAAATTAGAGGTAACATGATCACCTAGAGATAATAAACTTACTCAAATTAGAGGTAACATGATCACCTAGAGATAATAAACTTACTCAAATTAGAGGTAACATGATCACTTAGAGATAATAAACTTACTCAAATTAGAGGTAACATGATCACCTAGAGATAATAAACTTACTCAAATTAGAGGTAACATGATCACCTAGAGATAATAAACTTACTCAAATTAGAGGTAACATGATCACCTAGAGATAATAAACTTACTCAAATTAGAGGTAACATGATCACCTAGAGATAATAAACTTACTCAAATTAGAGGTAACATGATCACCTAGAGATAATAAACTTACTCAAATTAGAGGTAACATGATCACCTAGAGATAATAAACTTACTCAAATTAGAGGTAACATGATCACTTAGAGATAATAAACTTACTTAAATTAGAGGTAACATGATCACCTAGAGATAATAAACTTACTCAAATTAGAGGTAACATGATCACTTAGAGATAATAAACTTACTCAAATTAGAGGTAACATGATCACCTAGAGATAATGAACTTACTCAAATTAGAGGTAACATGATCACCTAGAGATAATAAACTTACTCAAATTAGAGGTAACATGATCACTTAGAGATAATAAACTTACTCAAATTAGAGGTAACATGATCACTTAGAGATAATAAACTTACTCAAATTAGAGGTAACATGATCACTTAGTGATAATAAACTTACTCAAATTAGAGGTAACATGATCACTTAGTGATAATAAACTTACTCAAATTAGAGGTAACATGATCACTTAGAGATAATAAACTTACTCAAATTAGAGGTAACATGATCACCTAGAGATAATAAACTTACTCAAATTAGAGGTAACATGATCACCTAGAGATAATAAAATTACTCAAATTAGAGGTAACATGATCACTTAGAGATAATAAACTTACTCAGCAGCTATAATGGTATCTTCTACTTGAACTGTACCCAGATTTTTATACACTGAATGCATAAAACTGTCTCCCCTCCCTCCACTCCCTCTTGCGTCAGTGAACACACATATTATATTTTTAAAGCTCGTTAAATATGTTGCCCACTTAATTTCAAACTTTTCTGTAACTAGTTGATGTCCAGGACTACCATAGCTGAAATATATAGTTAACAAATATTTTTTTTGGTTATGGTGTTTAATGCCACTTTCAACAATATTTGAATTATATCGTGGCGGATAATTTTATCGGTGGAAGAAACCGTAGTACCGAAGAAAACCACCGACCTGCCGCAAGTCGCAGACAACCTTTATCACATAATGTTTTATAGAGTGCACCCACCATGAGCGGAATTCGAACTCACTACATTAATTGTGATAGACACTGATTGCATAGGTAGTTATAAATCCAACTACCATACGAACACGACGACGAAGACGTCTCTTACAAAATGAAGGTACTTGAGACCTTAATAAAAAGTTGTTACAAAATGAAGGTACTTGAGACCTTAATAAAAAGTTGTTACAAAATGAAGGTACTTGAGACCTTAATAAAAAGTTGTTACAAAATGAAGGTACTTGAGACCTTAATAAAAAGTTGTTACAAAATGAAGGTACTTGAGACCTTAATAAAAAGTTGTTACAAAATGAAGGTACTTGAGACCTTAATAAAAAGTTGTTACAAAATGAAGGTACTTGAGACCTTAATAAAAAGTTGTTACAAAATGAAGGTACTTGAGACCTTAATAAAAAGTTGTTACAAAATGCATAGTAAAATGACTTCATTACTGTATCATAATAAGTTGATTGATTGATTGATTGATTGGTGTTTAACGTCCAGCGAGCAATTTTTCAGCTATATTCAGGACGAGAACATTAAAAAATTTAAATGCCACAGGACTCGAAACAAGGAAAGGTGATGGGTAGGGACGAATAATTTTGCCAGTGCAACAGATCTCTTATGGGCCACTCATCATGAGCATAATGCTCATAATGAGCTGTTACACTGGGTTCTTTAACGTGCGGAGAGGGTGGCAATCTCTCAACACGGGACCTCGGTTTTATTTACGTCTCATCCGCAGGACGGGTTGGTTGTGAATTTATACATCCCGCACAACCGACGGACGCCCCTTCAAGCCGAAGAAGCTCTCGGTCCCATTTCTATACCCCGGGGTTCAGAATAAGTATAAGTATATTTATAAGTTATAATACATACACATTTAACAGGAACGGATATGTAATGATTTCTTCTTTGTTCAGCGTTGGAGGTAAGTACATCTTGGCATGCATAACTGTAATGAGAGTACAATATACAATATAGATAGAATTAGATGTTTGTTCTGTATGGCTTTCTGTTTATTGTTGTAAATATAACAGAGTCACAGTAGGGTCTTCAACAATTAGTAATACTCATATCGTCAAATAAGAGTGAACCCACCCCAGGGGCGGATCCAGGTGGGGGGGTGGCGCATCAGGCACGCGCCCCCCTAAAATTGGAAAAAATATGATTTTTTGCGTTAAATCGTGATTTTTCACACGAAATACCCCAAAACTTTTCGCGCCTCCCTCCGCTCGGCGCATTTTTTTAAGTGCACCCCCCCTAACTTCAAATCCTTGATCCGCCCCTGCACCCCTGTAGTTACTTTTGTCAATAAACACTACATTCGGACATCTTTGTTGTTCTGATATTTATTAGTATATAAAATGTTATTAATTTATCATACTAAATGTGAAGCTATTATTTACAAAACTGTAAAATGGGCGTTAAATATCTTAATGTGGTAGTCTTAATTTTGTGTGATTACTGAAAATCAGTATATTATCCTATAATGATATCATTTACTCATATTATTTAGAGTTTACAAAATTTCATAACATAAAACATACACAAATAACATTTTCACATGTAGCATAAACAGTACAAAAAAATGACATGTCCAATTACATGATAATTTTGCAGGGAAAATATAGACTTTCTATTGGTAAATTATGAACGAACCCAAGCTGGATTAATTATTTAAACCTGCCTACATTAGAACAACATTTTTACATGGAAATTATCCATTATCATATATAATCATAATAACATCTTAATATGCTGAATGTCATGCTATTATTTAAAAACTGTAGATCTCATGGGTATGCATATTCATAGTATATGAAAAAAAAGAAGAAAAAAAAGCCAAAAACCAATCAAACAAAGGAAAAAAAAGAAGAAAAAAACTAAAAAAAAACTTACCCTCCTTCCCATCCTTTAGTGGAATTTCAAAATATTCATATTTTGGCAAGTAAATTTTATCTAGTTTTTCTCTCAAGGCTTTATTGTCTTCTAAGATGACAGCTGGAAAAAAGCAATGTTTATACATAGTTAATTACAAATAAAAAAAAACTATAAATGTGTAATCAATACACTTTAATAGTATAATGCCATTCCTGTATTCTTATAAGTCCTTAAAAAGTGAAATCATTATATACCAAAATCTCTTTATTATGAAATTAAATCGTTACTGAATATATGTGTCACAAATGACCACAGAAATGTTCCGTTTGTTATCACAATCGGGTTCTTTTCTCATTGATGACTTATCACTGAGTTTGTAACATGTTGAGTACCCGAGTTCATCCCCTGTTTTTAGTTGAGTTCGTGTTCCTTTATCTTTATCTTTCTGTGTAATCATTGTTTATCCTTTTTTTGGGGGTCATTATATTTACAGCTTCTGATTACCCCTTAAAGAAGTGAGCATTTATCTTGCTAAGGCCATTTGGTTTCTTTCAATTATTTTGCTTAACAATCTTTTTATTTCACAATAATATGTTTTTTTTTAAACTTTGACGAATATAGAATACACAAGTCACAAGTATGTTTGAGTAAAAAATGAGTAAAAAAGAAAACAAAATATAATGGGATCAAATAAACCAATGGGCCTAGAGAGGATGATAATAAAAATCGGATAAGGTCATACCTATATCTGAGAGAGATTGAGATAAACTCATAATTCACAAAATCAGATGCAGAAAGACATACGAAAGAAATGCTATCACCTCCTCTACACATATAGCCCGTCATGAAGTCAATACTCCCTAACCCATTTAAGGAAACAGGAAGAACCTGTCTTACATTGGACACAAGACCCACGTGAACACCTAGGTACACCCCCGGTTTCCTGGTGTGGGTCATCGGTGGTACTTATATTTTTGTTTTCCCGTGTGCCCAATGTTGTCTGTGTCTCTGGATTGTCCATTCTTTATTGCCTCGTTAGTTTCCTCTAACGTTTATTCAGTCATGGTTGATCAATTACAACAGATATGAACCAGTGCTCGATCACAACTAGCATCGTTCCATTATCAATAAAGTGAGAAAAAAAACCCACAATGTGGGAACGATTCCAAAAGCAAATATCAAAATCGTAGAAAGAGGCAAAATCGGTCCCCCCCCAACACAAATACATGACCTCTAACACACAAATACATGACCTCTAACACACAAATACATGACCTCTAACACACAAATACATGACCTCTAACACACAAATACATGACCTCTAACACACAAATACATGACCTCTCACCTTCCTGTCTTGGTACATGCACTTCAATCAGGGACCGACCATTTAACTTGCAGGGGGTGTTATGGTTTTTTGTTTCGTTCAGAATTTTTTTTTCGGACAACACGAGAGTTAGAATATTATTTTTTTTTCCAGAATTCAACATTAGGTTATATGACAAAAACTCTGAATCAGATTATTTTTTTTTTCCTCCACCAAAATCAGAATATATTTTTCAGCAACATTGGGAATCAGAATATTTTTTTAGAAAAAACCCATAACCCCCCTCTTCAAGATAAATGGTCCGTCCCTAACAAGTGGTGAGGTTAAATTACAGTAGTTTGATGGTTTTAAGAGATATGAACAAGTGTTCCATCACAGCTAGCAACATTACATAATCGAATATCAAATGCTGTATCAGCAATTTACTACATTATACTGATATAAATATAAGATATATATATATACAAGATATATCTGTATGTTTTGATATATTCAATAGTTATTTGATGTTGTAATTGTTCTATCAGTATTGATTAATAACTATATCCCCATCAGGAGAAATTAGTCTTGTAAATATTTAACGAGGTGATAAAAATTAGGTATATAGTTTAGTAGAAAGATTCCTCATAATAAATTCGGGTAATACAGGTGTTTTACATTTTACATAACGTGTAGTGATATGATCAGACTTGATTTTAAGATAAAGACTCAGAATTCATAACGACAACGCTTTTCATTCAGTTATATGTGAGGTTCAACATCTAATTCAAATCCGAAGCGCATCATTCCAGCAAGATGGCAGTGAGGTTTGGGCTCATAAAACTTATAAAAGTGTGCACTGTCATGTATATGTGTGTTAGTGTGTTTCTTCCTACCAAGCTATATGTGAGATTTAGTGGGCATTTTAACACACATGTATATAGCACTTTAATTTCATCCAGAGGAGAGCAGGGTTTGGGTTCACAATACTAGCTTTGCCCCGCCACTTTTTATTGAAGTGCTTGTACAAAACTATGAAAGTGAGCTGTCATGTATATTTGTGTTAGGCGTATAGATTTTGTCTCTGATTCTATGATGCTCCGATTGGAATTTCGGAACTGCAGATATGGTAGTCGCCCCCCACCCCCCCATTTTTTCAAACTTTGCATTAATAAGCCTAGACAAATTGTATCTATGCATATACTTACATACATTTGGATTTACAGTTGATTTAAGAGTATAATGTGGAATGTCTGGACCAAGGCAGCCCAATATATAGTATTTCCCTGACGAGCTAAATGATGCCTGAACATATTGACAATTTGCACCTATATCACAGGAAAGACACTTTACAGTCGGGTGGAATGTTGAAGAAGGATTGTCTGCGCTGACGCTGTTAAGAAAAAAAAATTAAATTTATTATATATTTCATGTACAGTCAAACTTGTACTAAAAGGTCAGCGTTAGGACACATAAAATGTAGTCTTTTAATCTGATGACCTCTTCTGTGTCGTTAGATATTATGTTTTACAGTACAATTTTTGTGTAAAAAATGAGCGAGTGATTGTTGTTTAACATGTAATGAAGAATTTTATAGCTATATCATTTTGAGTTCAATGGTTCGAGGTGAGAGGTGATTGTTCATTTTGTTGATATTAGTGGAATTGTTAGCCATCACTGTTTGAACTCGTTTTTAATAAAAAAAAAAAAGAAAAAAAGCTAGTTATTGACAAGATGACAAGATGTATGTTTTAATGAACTCGAATATGTGTGTCAAACTAAAGAATATGTGTGTCAAACTAAGGAATATGTGTGGAATATGTGTGTCAAATTAAGGAATATGTGTGTCAAACTAAGGAATATGTGTGTCAAATTAAGGAATATGTGTGTCAAACTAAGGAATATGTGTGTCAAACTAAGGAATATGTGTGTCAAACTAAGGAATATGTGTGTCAAACTAAGGAATATGTGTGTTAAACTAAGGAATGTGTGTCAAACTAAGGTATATGTGTGTCAAACTAAGGAATATGTGTGTCAAACTAAGGAATATGTGTGTCAAACTAAGGAATATGTGTGTCAAACTAAGGAATATGTGTGTCAAACTAAGGAATTTAAATAAAATTAGACGAAGTTCATTGAATTGACAAAAAGAAATATTTAGTCTGAAATAGAGTATTGTTCAGTCATCGATTTGAGACTGACCTTTACTTCACAAATAGTCAATTCTTACCTGTAGAGATGTCGTTTCCGGGGATCTCCAGGTGTGGCAATGTAATATACTTGTTTTAGCTCCTCACTAATACCTACAATGGCCGTCGCTTCCCACTTTCCGTTGGTAAGGAATTTCCTGGTTCCCATATCCTGTGATAACTGCTACAGAAATGGCACAGTGTGAATTATTCATTTAAATGTGATATTTTTATCTTTTATCTCGACATTTAATAAAAACGTAGATATCTAATTCAGTGCACACGACAACGTTTCTGTAATAACCTTCATCAAGCACGCTCAAAGTTCAAAAGATTGGAAAGTCAAATAATTTAAAAATCTTTAGAAGCAGGAAAACCTAAGAAGACCAAGAAAAATAAATAAAAGTGATTTCGCAATAGGGTTCAATACAATCAATGATTAATGTGAAGTATTGTTTTTTTTATATATGCAATATAATTTTCCCATTATGTTTAAAAAATATATTGAAGCAAGTATTATCAGGACCTCTTATTTCTGACATAAAATTATACTCTACCACGTTAGCAGGAATATATACGTATGTAATTATTATTACATACCAAAATTATTATACTGTACTGTACAAACTTTTCATTTGTTACATATATTAGAAAATTATGAATTATTGCGACAGTGTGATATTTTTTGATTCTCATTTTATTCATATGAATTATCAAGAGAATGTCTGTTATCAATGTGTGACGTAAAATTGTTTTTGACATTTGATTCACTGGGTTTGGTACTGCTTTGACAACTATTTTACCTATGTTGTTCCAGTATTGTTATAAATACTGTTATAGTGACAGCCGAAACCTTTGAGCCGTAATGAAATCGGGAGGTTTGGCGCTTTAAAATCTGATTCAACCCACCATTTCTTTAGAAATGCCTGTACCAAGTCAGGGTCATTATGGTTTTCACAGTTTTCCGGTTGTTGACTGATTTTATCTGTTTATATACTTATGAGTTTTGACTTTCCCTTTGTAAGATTGTTCGGAGTTCGGTAATTTTGTTATTACCATTATTTAGTCGACGGATATATAAAAGAAATGCCATTGCCATACAACCTACAAGTGAATTATAATCGACTGGATGACATTTTAAGACCTCATTTTAAAATTGAGCTAATGCCACTGATTGTTGGTGTTGAATTTAGATATGTTCCAGGAGTAAATAAACAATAATAAATATTTGAGATTTAAGTCTTCATGACGGGAGCAATATAAGGGGTTGGATATTGTGGAACAACTGATCTCACTCCCGGTGTTTTGTGCAATTTATTATTTTTCATACATGGATTTAATGTCTTATATTATGTTGCATGTGTTTACTTCGTTCTTGGGGTGTCCATATTACATATTAATTCCAGGGTAAATATTATATTCGTACCGTCATTAACTGGCACATTCTATATATAGATCAGGGAAATAATCTGATAATTTCGCATCACTTGGACTCAATCACGTTTTTGTTGGAATATCATTTTCTGAACTTTTTTTCATATATTTTGGCTAACATTCCTGTTTGTATTGATTGTCCATATCCTTTTATTCACTCAAAAAAGTATGTGCATGTCTTGTGTATCGACTATGAACGGACATGAACTTATATTGAACCGCAGATTTACGTAGCTCCTTGTGAAGAAAACCCATACTATGTTATAGTAATTAGGTTTTTTTTGCTTCACGCTATAAGAACGAGACATTAACGATGCGAAAATCTTCAATTAGTAAACATGATTGCAATACAGTTTATGACTTCTAATATTAGCATAATGGTAAGCATATTGGGTTAGCAATAACCAAATAAAAGAATAAACATAAAATATAGCACTAATTTGTTAAATTGTAGTGATGAATAGATTCGCTTGGTCTTAGCTAATTATGGCATGAGGAACATTACTAAAGACAATTAATCAATGAACAGCCATTTTAAGCTTTGAAACGTATACGGGTGTACAACACGATTTCCATAACAGAACGTGTTCGTTGCACCAGTGGAGCAGAAGCTGCTTTCACTTCCGGATTGTTGTGGTGTTCGTGTTGCTCAATCTCCAGTGTTGTATGTAGTGCTTTGTTTAAGTCGTAAATCGAAGGCCAGCCATACAATGGCCAGAGAAAAAGGTGAAAAAATAAGTTAATGATGTACAAAATATTACGAAGAAAATTAACGATGAGCAACACGAACCCCACTAAAGAGTGAACTCATATATTTTGTATCTCCACAAGCTGATCTTTAAGCAGGAAATACTAAATTAAAAACAGTTTAGTTCGAAAGAATATATAGAAAACTCAAAATAAGATTCACTTGGGTTTGATCAGAGGATCAAATTACTATGGTAACAGCTCAACCTCCTATATTGTTTTCTTGGATACATCAAAGTGAAATTGCAGTCGTTGTGTAGTAGTATGAATCTTTGTGTACCTCACATAACTCGAATTCTCTGGTACTTCAAAGTAAAATCATTAGATCTTTCTAGGTCGACATAGTTCGCGAGTATATAGTAAAATGGTAAAAAAAATATTAAACGGAAAATTGAATTAAAATAAAAGTTTGAAGAAACCAAAGGTGTTTTGTGTGGGACATGCATACCATTGTGACAAAATGTTAGGTTTATTTAGTAAGTTAAACAGAAATGACTAAGAGGAAAATCATGTGGATTATGTACTTTTTGTGTAATAAAAACGTAGATACATAATTTAGTGCGCATGACGCATTTCTGGTATATTCTTCATCAGGTACACTCAAAATCAAAAGATTGGAAAACAAAATAATTTAAAAATAATTGGGAGTCAGAAAAACAATGTGTCTAAACAGGATAGCCAAAATCGGTTAATATTTAAAACTTGCAAATTCTTTATGTGTACAAATGTACGGTACCATTTTGATATACACTGGCATTAACAAGACTTGCATATCATATAAAAGAGCACAGCATAAACATGGCTGGTATTTTCTCGAAATTTGCTGATTTTGACTAAACGAAGAAAAGAAAAAGAATTTGTTAAAATAGAATCTGAAAATTCTATCTGTTATTTAATTTTTGGAAATTAATGGGAATAATTCTTTTCTAATGTATACAAAGAACAATGTACCCAATAAATTTGTTTTACCATTAAAAAAAAAAGCAAACAAAAAAGGAATAACCTACATCTGGTCCTCCCATAGTCAAAAGTTAGATAGCAAAGTCATATATTTTAAAATTTTTAAAGAGCAAAAACCCAATGGGCCTGAAAAGTTTCCAACCGTCTTATAACTTTAAGTTAATCTTGAACAATTATATAATTTATTCGGCATGACTCATTGCAGGAATAACCTACATCTGGCATGGTCCTCCCATAGTCAAAAGTTAGATAGCAAAGTCATATATTTTAAAATTTTTAAAGAGCAAAAACCCAATGGGCCTGAAAAGTTTCCAACCGTCTTATAAATAACTTTAAGTTAATCTTGAAAAATTATATAATTTGTTGACGGTACAATAACACAAGAACAAGAACATAAACCACATGACAAGAAAGTGGTTAGACAAACAGAACATAGACGTTAAACCAAAGAAATGTTAAAAAAGTGTCTACACAACAAACCTGATTATGTTTACTCACGGGTAACTTCACCATGGCAACATGTTTAAAGTACCCGGCAGAGGCATCTCTATTTGGTAAAATCATAAAATATTCCTTCCCTGTTGCTGAGAATATAGCTGGTTTAAACTGAAAAATACACAGATTAAAATATCCGGTATTCATAAAACATTTAAAATTACTCCAGAATAAAATAAGGTAGCTTACACTGGAAAATAAATAGATTATATTACGGTATTCAACAATAAAAATAATAAGTGTTTTCTGGGATTAACGAGTACCATTAAATTACTGGTGACACAATATAATACAGCTTCCAGATGCATGTTACTAAATGAAACCACAAAGAAGGGAATCTGCCCATGTTTTTAATATTTAGTGTTTGTTTATATAAGCATTGCCGTTTAAGATCCAATTGTCATGGGGGAATGGTTGTGATCATATTAACCATCTTATCCCCGGCACATTATATTCTGTCTAGAATTGAAATAGATTTAAACAGCTGATAATCGATCAGCAAAAGAAAAAATAACAGATGCACCAATCTACATTTTCCATTCATGATTGAACTTTTTTAAATAATCTATGTTTATATTTACATCACATCTTTACTACACTATAGTATTAACTTACAACATCCACCCATCCTTTGCCATCATGTCCATCTTCACGGAAATTCTGTAAAACAGGAAGTCAAAGATATATTCATGGTGGTTTTGTGTAGATAGGAATTCAAACACACTTCTCATTAAACAATGCAATTAATAATAACGAATTTAACAGAAAAACATGTATTACATTAACGCGAATCTAATATCTGTGCGGACTCATGGATCCCATGATTGATTGATTGATTGATTTATTGTGCTTAACGCCACTTTCAGCAATATTTCAGCTATATCATGTCGACCAGTTTTAGTGGTGGAAGAAGCTGGAGTACCCTGAGAGAACCACCGACCATGGGCAAGCAACTGGTAAACTTTATCACTTGCGGCTGCGAGTCGAATGCCCACGCATTATTGGTGATAGGCTTGTATGGGTTGCTAGGTAATCCAACTACCTAACCCATTGAGCCACCCGGGAACTCTCATGGATCCCAAACATAGTTTCCAGACATTATTTATGTTGTGCAGGTAATAAACTATTTAAAAAAAATGCAGACTCTAATAGTCCGTCCGTGTAATAGCGTATTTTGCTGCTTCATGCGACAAAAGCGACACCTATTGGTAATGCTCTCTATATGACATACTTACCAAACTACAATCCCCAGTGACAGCTGTACAGACAGTAAACAATGATACGTTCTGATGTCTATTCATCCAAGTTACTAAAAAGTAGGTATCATCTCGCCAAGACACAGTCGTGAAATAATGCTCCCTGAAAACCATTTATTAATGCTGATTAAAATACCTCGTTAAGGTGCAAAAAGCTACCACAAACGAACCTCAATTTAACAAAGTAACAACTCAATTATAATATGATGTCTTTCATTGGCTATGTGACCGATGCCGTGATAAATTCCCCGATATATTATATTTCGCACATGCGTATTTTTAGACTAATCAACGTATGGACATCATTCCTGAGTCATTTATTGCTTGGGATAAGGTTTTAAAAAGATAATGTTAGCAAACTGTGGATTCTACGAATTATTCCTGAAATATAAGGTAAGGTTGCATATATATACAAAGATAATCCGTCCGTTGTATAATATATACATTATGAGCTTAGTATAAAGATAAAGAAACTTATATGTACTCTTTTTTTATACTTACACATTTTCTAGCTGTGCTGGTGGCTTGACCACACTCGTCTTGTTTGTTTTAATATTAACCACTTTCAACTTAAATGTTGGATTCGTGAACCCGGGCTACAAATGAAAGTATGATGTATTATATAATATCACAGATTACAATGAAGATATAACACTTGCATAAGTAATATGATTTTGGGCTACAATGTTTATTTAAGTGTCTAGTTTAGGGAGGTTTGGGTCCATAAAGCTATTAATAGAAGCCCCTGTGTAGATTCAGGTAATTGAGTGGTCATGTATTTGTGTGTAAGGGGTATCGATTTTGATATTCTCTTTTCCGGGCATCCGGGTATTTCGGTCAACGAATTATCTCCTTTGTCATTGAGGCGGTGAAACATTCGCCATTTTAAATTTGATTTTCACCGCCTAAAGATGGCCGACTCGTTGTTGTTAGAGGAAGTGACGTCACCCCCGAAAAGAGAATTTGATTTTAGAATTGTTCCGACAGTGTTTGTTGTTCATTGTATTAACAGTTAGTAAAATTGGTTTGTTTTTAAAAATTTTTCGAGAGTGTTAAAAAAACCGCCATTACCTGAAATTGAGGGAACAGGGAAGGACGAAAACGAGACTAAAAAGGGAACACATGATTTTTTTTCCTTCATAGTTTAAATCAAATTAATTTAAGTAATTTAATATTAAATGAATATTTCTGATGCTGGAATGAAATAATCTTCGTGATAGTTATTTTTATTAATGTGTCTAAATAGCTTAAACGTTTTTGATAATAGACGGTGACTGAAAGCTTCTGAATGATTTTAGCTTTCTGAAAGGGGGTTCCCCTAACAAAATCGATATAAAAAATCACACAGACGTTTTTTCCAATGGGAGAATAGTTCCAGAAACAGCAAGTCCCCGTAAGACACCGATCCCCATATAAAAGTATTTTTTTTATAGGTATTGTAATTAAAAGAAAAAGGTTGAATGTGTCCATAGAACAAGGATGTTCCCGCTTCTATGTAAACTGCACAGTAGAGAAACTCCAGAACTGAAAAAAAACCGAAAATCAACATTGGCGTGCCTTCCTTTTATGATCCCTGACCAGGTGTAGGATAAGGTTACTTAACTACATATGATAACACATACCTTTGGATATGCTATTTTCTTTATCTTGCCATACTCATCTGATGGATCACCATAATAAGGATAGCTATATTTTCTTACTCCAGTGTCATTGAACTGTGCATATACAATATATGTTAAATCCTTTGACCACCATAAAGCATGGTCAGAACCTAGTACCTCTTCTGCAAAAAATAAACAAATATGATCAGAAACTAGTAACTCTTGTCCGAAAACAAACAAATCTATTATGCAGGTCTGCGAAAATAAACAAACATGATCAGAAACTTTTGTCTTTGTACAGGTAAAATTCCTCCGGGATTCGGAACACTCCAATTAAGGATAAAATTATAAAACCTAACTTAACGGGCACATACTTAAAAAGATACGTATTTACAGTTAAGATCAAATATACGTAGTAGTTAAAAGTTCATCATTTCCATGTTGTATAAATTTGGTTAGTGGCATAAAAACGTATTTACATCCATTACTAAAAAGTATAAAACGTGTGTTGTAAAATAGTCGTTTCAGTAGTATTATAATTGATAGAGTTGTTAAAAGTCCATTCTGTTGTTTAATTATTCATATTAGTAAAAACGTATATACACACAGCACTAAAAGATAAAAGCGCAATCGTAATTTATACAATGTTCTCTCCTTCACGCACTCTCCGAATACAGCAATTCTTCCGTTGTTAAAACAAATTGACTCATAAAAGGTAAAATCATCATTTAAGTATGTGTATAGACTTTAAAAGGTAAAACGATCTCTTTAATGAACGGATCGGGTACCTCTTGTACGAAAATAAACAAAAACTATTCTGAAGGTCTGTGAAAATAAACAAAAACTATTTTTACAGTGATTGCTCAGGTTTCCAACATACTGTTGCCAAAACAAACAGAATAATGGGCTTGCTCGGCCGGTGCAAAAAGTCGGCAACTGTGCCATTTTTATTACAATCAATACAAAAAAAATATACTTCACAAACAGAACAAAAACATCGACATGTTGGGATCAATAAATGTCCAGAATCTTCTTACTTGGACAGAGTATTATTTGTTGTTTTTCATTATTTTCATTTGTCTGAATAAGGAATTTATGTTTATTTAGAAAATGTTAACTATACGTCAATGGTCACATTTTGTTCTTGACCTTTCAACTTACCCTCATATACCCAATCAGGTATTCCGTTATATATTTCACCGGGAGCACCATCAAACGTAAACTGTTGTGGTTTAGGATCCGAACTTTTCTTGACATATATGTTGTTATGTTGTACGAATACCTGTAAACATTTACAATACCTCCATTAATTCATTGACGCATCATTTCACTAATAGGGGGTGTTTAGGACCATAAAACCAACTTAGCCCGCCACCTTTGATTGAAGTGCCTGTACCAAGCAAGGAAAGTGAGAGATCATTCCTGTACACACATATATGTATGCTAGGGCCACCTATCTTGCTTCTGCATCTACGATTTGGCGTTGGGTCTTGTAAATGCTATGACGGTGTGGTATCTTTTGAGCATCTACGATTTGGCGTTGGGTCTTGGAAATGTTATGACGGTGTGGTATCTTTTGAGCATCTACGATTTGGCGTTGGGTCTTGGAAATGTTATGACGGTGTGGTATCTTTTGAGCATCTACGATTTGGCGTTGGGTCTTGGAAATGTTATGACGGTGTGGTATCTTTTGAGCATCTACGATTTGGCGTTGGGTCTTGGAAATGTTATGACGGTGTGGTATCTTTTGAGCATCTACGATTTGGCGTTGGGTCTTGGAAATGTTATGACGGTGTGATATCTTTTGAGCATCTACGATTTGGCGTTGGGTCTTTGAAATGATATGACGGTGTGGTATCTTTTGAGCATCTACGATTTGGCGTTGGGTCTTGGAAATGTTATGACGGTGGCATTTTTTGAGCATCTATGATTTGGCGTTTGGTCTTGGAAATGTTATGACGGTGTGGTATCTTTTGAGCATCTACGATTTGGCATTGGGTCTTGGAAATGTTATGACGGTGGTATCTTTTGAGCATCTATGATTTGGCGTTTGGTCTTGGAAATGTTATGACGGTGGTATCTTTTGAGCATCTATGATTTGGCGTTTGGTCTTGGAAATGTTATGACGGTGTGGTATCTTTTGAGCATCTATGATTTGGCGTTTGGTCTTGGAAATGTTATGACGGTGGTATCTTTTGAGCATCTATGATTTGGCGTTTGGTCTTGGAAATGTTATGACGGTGGTATCTTTTGAGCATCTATGATTTGGCGTTTGGTCTTGGAAATGTTATGACGGTGGTATCTTTTGAGCATCTATGATTTGGCGTTTGGTCTTGGAAATGTTATGACGGTGTGGTATTTTTTGAGCATCTACGATTTGGCGTTGGGTCTTGGAAATGTTATGACGGTGGTATCTTTTGAGCATCTACGATTTGGCGTTGGGTCTTGGAAATGTTATGACGGTGGTATCTTTTGAGCATCTACGATTTGGCGTTGGGTCTTGGAAATGTTATGACGGTGGTATCTTTTGAGCATCTATGATTTGGCGTTTGGTCTTGGAAATGTTATGACGGTGGTATTTTTTGAGCATCTACGATTTGGCGTTGGGTCTTGGAAATGTTATGACGGTGTGGTATCTTTTGAGCATCTACGATTTGGCGTTGGGTCTTGGAAATGTTATGACGGTGTGGTATCTTTTGAGCATCTACGATTTGGCGTTGGGTCTTGGAAATGTTATGACGGTGTGGTATCTTTTGAGCATCTACGATTAGGCGTTGGGTCTTGGAAATGTTATGACGGTGTGGTATCTTTTGAGCATCTACGATTTGGCATTGGGTCTTGGAAATGTTATGACGGTGTGGTATCTTTTGAGTATCTACGATTTGGCGTTGGGTCTTGGAAATGTTATGACGGTGTGGTATCTTTTGAGCATCTACGATTTGGCGTTGGGTCTTGGAAATGTTATGACGGTGTGGTATCTTTTGAGCATCTACGATTTGGCGTTGGGTCTTGGAAATGTTATGACGGTGTGGTATCTTTTGAGCATCTACGATTTGGCGTTGGGTCTTGGAAATGTTATGACGGTGTGGTATCTTTTGAGCATCTACGATTTGGCGTTGGGTCTTGCAAATGTTATGACGGTGTGGTATCTTTTGAGCATCTACGATTTGGCGTTGGGTCTTGGAAATGTTATGACGGTGTGGTATCTTTTGAGCATCTACGATTTGGCGTTGGGTCTTGGAAATGTTATGACGGTGTGGTATCTTTTGAGTATCTATGATTTGGCGTTGGGTCTTGGAAATGTTATGACGGTGTGGTATCTTTTGAGCATCTACGATTTGGCGTTGGGTCTTGGAAATGTTATGACGGTGTGGTATCTTTTGAGCATCTACGATTTGGCGTTGGGTCTTGGAAATGTTATGACTGTGTGGTATCTTTTGAGCATCTACGATTTGGCGTTGGGTCTTGGAAATGTTATGACGGTGTGGTATCTTTTGAGCATCTACGATTTGGCGTTGGGTCTTGGAAATGTTATGACGGTGTGGTATCTTTTGAGCATCTATGATTTGGCGTTGGGTCTTGGAAATGTTATGACGGTGTGGTATCTTTTGAGCATCTATGATTTGGCGTTGGGTCTTGGAAATGTTATGACGGTGTGGTATCTTTTGAGCATCTAAAATTTGGCGTTGGGTCTTGGAAATGTTATGACGGTGTGGTATCTTTTGAGCATCTACGATTTGGCGTTGGGTCTTGGAAATGTTATGACGGTGTGGTATCTTTTGAGCATCTATGATTTGGCGTTGGGTCTTGGAAATGTTATGACGGTGTGGTATCTTTTGAGCATCTACGATTTGGCGTTGGGTCTTGGAAATGTTATGACGGTGTGGTATCTTTTGAGCATCTATGATTTGGCGTTGGGTCTTGGAAATGTTATGAAGGTGTGGTATCTTTTGAGCATCTATGATTTGGCGTTGGGTCTTGGAAATGTTATGACGGTGTGGTATCTTTTGAGCATCTAAGATTTGGCGTTGGGTCTTGGAAATGTTATGACGGTGTGGTATCTTTTGAGCATCTACGATTTGGCGTTGGGTCTTGGAAATGTTATGACGGTGTGGTATCTTTTGAGCATCTACGATTTGGCGTTGGGTCTTGGAAATGTTATGACGGTGTGGTATCTTTTGAGCATCTATGATTTGGCGTTGGGTCTTGTAAATGCTATGACGGTGTGGTATCTTTTGAGCATCTATGATTTGGCGTTGGGTCTTGGAAATGTTATGACGGTGTGGTATCTTTTGAGCATCTACGATTTGGCGTTGGGTCTTGGAAATGTTATGACGGTGTGGTATCTTTTGAGCATCTATGATTTGGCGTTGGGTCTTGGAAATGTTATGACGGTGTGGTATCTTTTGAGCATCTACGATTTGGCGTTGGGTCTTGGAAATGTTATGACGTGTGGTATCTTTTGAGCATCTACGATTTGGCGTTGGGTCTTGGAAATGTTATGACGGTGTGGTATCTTTTGAGCATCTACGATTTGGCGTTGGGTCTTGGAAATGTTATGACGGTGTGGTATCTTTTGAGCATCTATGATTTGGCGTTGGGTCTTGGAAATGTTATGACGGAGTGGTATCTTTGGAGCATCTATGATTTGGCTTTGGGTCTTGGAAATGTTATGACGGTGTGGTATCTTTTGAGCATCTACGATTTGGCGTTGGGTCTTGGAAATGATATGACGGTGTGGTATCTTTTGAGCATCTAAGATTTGGCGTTTGGTCTTGGAAATGTTATGACGGTGTGATATCTTTTGTTTTTCATTTGATAACTTCACGAATATATTGATATTAGATGTATTTTTATAGGCAACAGTAATTCAAGACAATCAGGAAAACAAAGTCCTGAAGGCCATAATTACTATCCCCCCCTTGTAACGTATTCAATTTATCAGATGTAGAAGCACAGTTGACCAAAATTATTTGTGTCTGAATGAATAGATATACTACAAGATAGTAATGGTAACGACAAAAATAAAATATGCTTACATAGTCATGGCCTTTTGGGGACCACCCAACATACTGAAATATGTCATCATTATTTGGTCCCTTAAGATCGCTGTATATCCTGAAAATAAAGAAATATTTATTTATAGTGACAACAGTTTAACCCCGTCACCGTTTATTGAAGTGCCTGCACTTTATTTTATTCTTAGTCGAATTATAATTTTTTTATCACTTGTGTATGATTGTTGATATATTTTTATCCCAAATATATTTGGCCTTTTACCTTTTTACTAAGACAAGGAAAAAAACCGTAGATATCAAATTTTGTGCACACGACCCGTTTCTGGACTTGCCGTCATCAGGTATGCTCAAAGTCTAAAAATTGGAAAGCCAAATAATTAAAAACTTTTTGTGAGCAATAAAACCAAAGGGCCTAAAAAGGATCGCCAAAATATGCTAAGATAACTTATGATGAGTGGTCAGCAGGGGCGGATCCAGGGGGCGCACCCGGCGCGCGCCCCCCCATAAAATTGGAATAAATATGATTTTTTTAGCGTAAATCGTGAATTTTTACACGAATTACCCCAAATACTTTCGTGCCTCCCTCCGCTCGGCGCAATTTTTTTAGGTGCACCCCCCCCCCCCCTAACTTGAAATCCTGGATCCGCCCCTGACTCATGTATATGTGCGCTAAGGGTATCGATTTATCGATAAGATATTGGAACTGGTTCTACAGTGTTGTATTTTTCTCATTTTTAATAATAATATTAACTATATCATAAGGACACAATTATTTCTTGTGAAACACCTTTAAACTGATCAATTTCGGACGTACTTTTGTTTGTTTCGAACTATGCATTTGTTCCGTTAATACACGTTTTCGATTAATTTAGGATTTGGTTTGTTCCAACGACAAAAATCGACATATTGCACGTGTTTTGCACCATTTTTGATTTTCAATAGACTAAAAAAAAACCACGCACATGCAATCTTTGTAGAGGACCATATCAAACCCAATGTGAAGTTTACTAAATAATACTCCAGTGGGTTCAGAATAGGAATGAATTGAAACATATAACAGAGTGTGGAATGTTAAACAATACCTAACTGTGAATAACATCTTGAATTCCCCATCGACACAAAACACAAAAGTTATCATTTTAAAACCTTGTCATATCATAAACTAGAACACGTGGTTTAATTTTCGATCGAAAGAAAAAAAAATGTCGTGGTCTTTTTGTATTCAGTGATCTCATACGAGAGGTGATTGTTGTTTTCGTGAAATCACATCGTTGGTGAAATGGTTAGCGTGCTCGCCTCGAGTGCAAGTAGATCGTGTGTTCGAGCACTGATGGGGTCAAAGGTCAAAGTAAAGACTATAACGTTTGTATTTGTACTCTGCATTAAGGAGTAAAAACAAAGACTGTTATGCTCGGTATCAGAATTATGTGTCCGAGTGGAGCAACATGTCTACCTTCGGTCTGTTGTTTCAATGAGCTAGCACTATGAAAATTTAACTCAGCGTGTTGGTCTAGTACAAGGCGAACATCTCATTGAATGTAGCTTCTTCTCGCTATGATTTAGCTGAAATGTTGCTCATTTAACGTTAAACGACAATCAATCACTATTTCCTTTTGTTTGTGAATTTTTTGTTTGTTTGTTTGTTTTTTTTGTTGTAATTTTCATTTTCTACCAACACTACAGACAATACTGAACAATTACACACTGCTGACCATCAATACTTAAATTTTCCTTTCATAATTTCTACATAGCTATATCCTGAGGTAATTGAATTTCTGACATATGGCAATGATAATTTAACTTATGAACAAAATTGTATTATATTTAAATATGTTTTTGATTATATTAAATGTTCAAAAAGATTCCTTATTGTATAACTGGAATTGAATTGGGTGAACATACACATCATATGAATCCATCTTAATTTTCTTTTTCTTTCTGTTTGTGAATATTTATCATTTATCATTGATTCGTTATTAGTGCTACATATAGTAATGCATGTATTTTATGTACTTCTTTATTGTAACATATTGTAATTTGGAGAAGACTTCATAAGTTTGTTTAACTTGTGTCTAATCCATTTTGTCTGTTTAATTGGCAAATAAAATATGTTTAAACTAAAAAAAAATCATGAGGTAACGATTGTCTTGGATTGTCAACTAAGAAAAACGTAGATATCAGATTTAATGCGCACGATGCCTTTCTTGATCAAGCTGCTTTCTTTTTTTGTAATTGTTTATTATAAAAATAGAAAAGTGCTATACAAATGAAGTTCAATACATACACAAAATAATATATATAAAAATATAATGTGTTGTCATACAAACAATATTTAAAATACAAGAACAAACATTATATACTATGTATCTAAAGATAAGTGGAATAATCTTAATCAAGTACTCTCAAATCTAAAATAGTTTAAAGCTTAACAACTAAAAAATATTTGTGAACAAGAAAATCAAAGAATCTAAGCAGGATAGACAAACTCGGCTACGGGCACCAGGGGCGGATCCAGGATTTTAAGTTAAGGGGGGGGGGGGGGGGCGCATTTAAAAAAATTGCGCAGAGCAGAGGGAGGTACGAAAATTTTTGGGGTATTTCGTGTGAGAAATCACGATTTTACGCCAAAAAATCTTATTTTTTCCAATTTTAGGGGTACACCCCCCTCCCCCTGGATCCGCCCCTGGTCACCTATGCCTGAGAGAGGAGAACTAACTTCAGTTGTCAGTTTGAATATGATATATATTTATGATTTCGTAATTGGATCGTTCTTAACAAATTAACGGGAATCAAAATTATTTTAGAGGCTAAGATAATACACATAGTGAAAAAGTAGTTTATCAATGCCAAAACATCGTTCAGAGGATGGTTGGTTGGTTGGTTTTATGGTGTTTAACACCACTTTCAACAATATTTCAGTTATATCGTGGCGGCCAGTTTTATTGGATCCCGGAGTACCCAGAGAAAACCACTGACAAACCCACAACATCAGTGGTGATAGGAACTGATTGCATAGGTAGTTGTAAATCCAAATACCATACGATCACGGGCAATAAATATAAAGACGAAAAAGAAAAGAAAAAAAGAGAATACATATATCCAGTCTATTGATATCTGTATTATATCATAGTTTCGACATCACAGGAATACCATATACATGTAATTTGAACAATTTATCCATTCAATGGAGGAAATACATGTTTAGTAAATGTCATAAGAGCTACTTAGCTAATTATACATTTGATTTACGTATATATATATTCAACAATACATCGCAACCTACACGTATATATGATTGATAACGGAAAAAAAGCCGACCGTCAAATGTCGATAATTCCTCTAATAAAAAGATAGATATCTAGTTTAGTGCACACTACCGAGTGTTTTGGTATAATCTTCATCAAGTACACTCATAGTCAAATAAGAAAAACCAAATAATTTCAGGGAAACGAATTAATATAATTTTTTTTAAACTTGTTTTCGAATCCCTTTGATTATTTGTATTGTATCATATTGAAATTTATCATATTGTACTAAATAATTTCAAAGTCATTGAGAGCAAGAAAATAGGGCCTAATATGATAGCAAAGATTGGACAAATGATTAATTTGATTGATTGATTGCGCTTGACGACACTTTCATCTTTTTCATGGCGACCAGTTTTAATGGTGGAAGAAGCCGGAATACCCAGAGAGAACCACTCATTGAGCCATCCTCCCAAGATTGGATAAAGTGGGAGCAAGTAAACTACATGTGCTGAACAGAATAGCCAAAGTGTACTAAAGCTACCTATGTCCGTGGGAGATTGATCTTAGCTTTAAAGTTATAGTTATATGATTTAAGGAGAGTTTTGTTTTTTCAAAACATACAAACCGTTCACTTGTCAACTAAACAACGTTATTTATATTCTATGCGCCTACCATCTCTAAGAAAAATCAATTTATAGCATACCGTACATACAGCATGACATTAAAAACAATTGTGGTACTTTATCTAAATTCATAGAGTTAATTTAAAAGTCTTTGGTGCGGGTAAACCAAAGGAGCTAAACAAAATTGGCATGGGTTACCTACATTTGTTGAGAATTAACCTTAGTTCTAAATACGGTCATATGAATTCAGGAGAGGTTTGTTTTCAAAGGATACAACTGTTCATTATTATTTCATACGCCAACCATCTCTAAGAAAAATCGATTTAGAGGATACCGACATTAAAAACAATTGTGGTACATTATTTAAATTGATAGAGTTATAAGACGCCATATTGATTATTGTTTGCGAGAACCATTGATTTAATTTCAGGCAAATACAGCACCCTACAATTTCGTATCGATTCAACACTATTTGTGCGTTACAGCATCAGAATTAATCTCAAACTAACAAATTCTCGTACTGTGTACGTTATTTTCATAAGTTAGCAACCATGATGATCTATATATCATATCTTTTTGTGCTTACAGCATCACAATTAATCTCACACAAATAATTCTAATACTGTGTAAGGTATTTTCAGATGTTAACAACCACGATCTGTAGCATATGTTAAGTTAAGACTTAGTAGAGAAAGATAACATTTAGACATACAGGACCGTAGTAGTGGAACGGAACCAATCGTAACTACTCGGCCATTCTCGCTACCCTGCAAATAACCTCGTATGCATTAGGCGTATAAATCGCACTACTTTTCACATGTCAGTTACATGAAAGTTTGATAAAGTTATATTTTAAACAATTTTCTATATTTCAATTAAAGTTTTAATTAGTTTTGCATGATTTTACTTAGTATGTCTTCCATATTGGATTTTCGTGGACTATATTTTGGTGCGGCTTAACTTAACTTAACTTCCGGCAAACGATTTAAGAAGAATTTCTACTATGTACGTACGAGGTTATTTGCAGGGTAGCGAGAATGGCCGAGTAGTTACGATTGGGACCGGAACGTGGAGGATAGAAAAGTAGTGTCAGTGACGGTATATAACAACAATTTATCCAGTCAATGTAACTTGACTGCTCAAATAGAACCAGTGCAGGATAAATTAGCTTAGAAGTCATACTGTATATTGTATGGAATGACAATACAGTCAAACCGGCCCATGCAGTTACCTGTATTAACCAGTCACCTGTATTAAAAGGTCACCTTTTACTTGTCTTCTCATAGAAAATTTCCTATGAATTGAACCTCTTTTGTTATAAATACTGTTATAGTGACAGCCGGAACCTTTGAGCCGTAATGAAAGCGGGAGGTTTGGCACTTTAAAATCTGATTCAACCCACCATTTCTTTAGAAATGCCTGTACCAAGTCAGGGTCATTACGGTTTTCACAGTTTTCCGGTTGTTGACTGATCTTGTCTGTTTATATACTTATGAATTTTGACTTTCCCTTTGTAAGATTGTTCGGAGTTCGGTAATTTTGTTATTACCCTTATTTAAGAGGTCTTCTGTCCTAAAATGCCATTTTTTCTTTGTCCCAAAGGTGACCTGTTAATACAGGTTTGACTGTATATGTTTCATCTGGTTATAATACTTACTTTTCAGATACATCATATAAGCTGTACAGTGATAGAGTGGAATGTCTATAGATCTATAATAGAACAAATAATATTAAATTACTTGTATAGATTACTAATATAAATTACTTATATAAATATCAAATCGTGTGGTATAGGAGAAAAATCAACAGACAAATCATTGACAGATACAGATAAACAGATCTCCAGTCAGGAAAATCTGCAACATTATTATTTAATCAGAAACAGGAAATCTGGAACATTATAATTTGATCTTAAACAGGAAATCTGGAACATTATAATTTGATCTTAAACAGGAAATCTGGAACATTATAATTTGATCTTAAACAGGAAATCTGGAACATTATAATTTGATCTTAAACAGGAAATCTGGAACATTATAATTTGATCTTAAACAGGAAATCTGGAACATTATTATTTAATCAGAAACATACAAGTCAGTGATAAATTGATTCCATTTATGGGGCAAACGTATACATATGTATCTTTGCACAGCCCCCTGTCTTTAGTGGGGTTCGTGTTACCTGATCTTTAGTTTTATGTGTATGTTTTGGCGATCGTGGTTTGTCCTTTTGTCTCTTTTCTTCTGGTCATTCTGTTTTCTGTCACTCGTCGATTTACGAATTTGATTATCCTTTTGGTCTCTTCAAACTCATCTTACAGAACAGTTTGCAGATACCAAAGGGTTTACAGATACCAAAGGGATTACAGATACCAAAGGGTTTACAGATACCAAAGGGATTACAGATACCAAAGGGTTTACAGATACCAAAGGGATTACAGATACCAAAGGGTTTACAGATACCAAAGGGATTACAGATACCAAAGGGTTTACAGATACCAAAGGGATTACATATACCAAAGGGTTTACAGATACCAAAGGGTTTACAGATACCAAAGGGATTACAGATACCAAAGGATTTACAGATTCCAAAGGGTTTACAGATACCAAAGGGATTACAGATACCAAAGGGTTTACAGATACCAAAGGGTTTACAGATTCCAAAGGGTTTACAGATACCAAAGGGATTACAGATACCAAAGGGTTTACAGATACCAAAGGATTTACAGAAGCCGTAAATTTAGGAAGGACAAACAATACACTGGCCAAAATAAAATGGTCAAAAGGACAAACAATGATCGACAAAACGAAACGGCTAGATGAGGATGACAAGAAATGATCTCTTCAGAATCACCTAGAGAATGTTGCTCGAACTTCAGGTCTCTGTGAAGTGTTTTGTAGACCATTGTTTCTCCCTTTGTTCTTTTCTCTTCTAGTCATTGTGTTGTCTGCACATCTTCGATATACGGATTCTGATTTCCCCTTTGGTATCTTCAAACGCTTCTTATGTCGTATGTATATTTAGAATATTTACTTACATGTTGTGTATCATACGCTAAAAAAGCATATTTTCTGTCTGCTGACATCTTGTAACGTTCAGTATTCAATTCCCTCTGTAAATAAATAAATAAATAATAAATAAATAAATTAATTAATTAAATTCATTTTCTAAAAATGCGATGTTCTACTAAATATGCATTGGAAAATATTTCAAGCAAATTATTCCAACAGCAAAGGATGCTCCTATATAATTGACAGTAACAGAACAGTGAATTAAAAATGCTCTTTTTAAAATTAACCAAATTGTATTGAAATATGTATATTTGGTAAAACGACACACAGTACTCGTACCTGATCCCGGTCTCGTTAACGTTAGTAAGCATATATAATTATTAGTACCTATGCAATTTACATATATACAAAGTGTGTAGCAGGAACTGTCAACTGTCCTCCTTCGAGTTACGGCTCCTTATTACCCAAATGGTATCTTCTATTTGTTCATGTGTTGTTATACAATAAGTTTACACACATTGTTTCTATCTTTTAAACAATTAAATTCAAACAAATCGTTATGGACCGACCATTTAACTTGAAGGGGAGGGTTATGGTTTTTGTTTCGTTCAGAATTTTTTTTTCCGACAACACAGAGTTAGAATATTTTTTATCTCTCCAGATTTCAACATTAGGTTATATGACAAAAACTCTGAATCAGATTATTTTTTTTTCCTCCACCAAAATCAGAATATATTTTTCAGCAACATCGGGAATCAAAATATTTTTTAGAAAAAAAACATAACCCCCCCCCCCCCCCCCTCCCTGGAAGTTAAATGGTCGTTCCCTTAGAAACTTACAAATGTGGAATTATCCATCAATGGTGTTAAGGTGTTTGTAGTACAGTTGTATTGTATAACTGCTCCTTCATCATTTCTGTAAAGAAAAGCTTCTTCTCCTATACAAAATAAAGTTGAATCATTAAGTTCATTTCATAAAACTAGTTTAACTTCGCCACTTTTTATTGAAATGCCTGAACCAAGCCAGAAATGTGAGCTGTCATGTTAGAGGTATACATTTTGCCTCTTTCTCCAATTTTGATATTGATTTTTAAATTGTTCTGACATTGTGGTGTTCTTTGTTTGATTTTCATTTTATTCAAACATCATAAAATTTAGACACTGCTAATCAGCTCAGACCAGGACAGACATGAATAGAGATACTACATTCAGTTTTACCCTGTATTACTACTATCTCGATCTGAACATATTTCATAAGACGAAATTATCGTATACAATGAGACATATTACCAAGAGTTACCGTATACAATGAGACATATTACCAAGAGTTACCGTATACAATGAGACATATTACCAAGAGTTACCGTATACAATGAGACATATTACCAAGAGTTACCGTATACAATGAGACATATTACCAAGAGTTACCGTATACAATGAGACATATTACCAAGAGTTACCGTATACAATGAGACATATTACCAAGAGAGTGTGCTTTGGTATGCCATTAACCTGTTTTTCTCCGCCACATTTTGTGCCAAATTCAAACTAGGTCTTTGATATCCAACGTCATATGTCGTGGTATTTTTGTTTGTGAGAGGTGAGAGGTGAGAGATGGTTGTTTGTGTGAGGTGAGAGGTGAGAGATGGTTTGTTTGTGTGAGGTGAGCGGTGAGAGGTGAGAGATGGTTGTTTGTGTGAGGTGAGAGGTGAGAGATGGTTGTTTGTGTGAGGTGAGAGGTGAGAGATGGTTGTTTGTGTGAGGTGAGAGATGGTTGTTTGTGAGGTGAGAGATGGTTGTTGGTGAGAGGTGAGAGGTGAGAGGTGAGAGATGGTTGTTTGTGTGAGGTGAGCGGTGAGAGATGGTTGTTTGTGTGAGGTGAGAGGTGAGAGATGGTTGTTTGTGGGGTGAGCGGTGAGAGATGGTTGCTTGTGTGAGGTGAGAGGTGGTTGTTTGTGAGGTGAGAGATGAGAGATGAGAGGTGAGAGATGGTTGTTTGTGTGAGGTGAGAGATGGTTGTTTGTGAGGTGAGAGGTGTGAGGTGAGAGATGGTTGTTGGTGAGAGGTGAGAGGTGAGAGATGGTTGTTTGTGTGAGGTGAGCGGTGAGAGATGGTTGTTTGTGTGAGGTGAGAGGTGAGAGATGGTTGTTTGTGAGGTGAGCGGTGAGAGATGGTTGTTTGTGTGAGGTGAGAGGTGAGAGATAAGAGGTGAGAGATGGTTGTTTGTGTGAGGTGAGAGATGGTTGTTTGTGAGGTGAGAGATGAGAGGTGTGAGGTGAGAGGTGAGAGATGGTTGTTGGTGAGAGGTGAGAGATGGTTGTTTGTGTGAGGTGAGAGATGGTTGTTTGTGTGAGGTGAGAGATGAGAGGTGTGAGGTGAGAGGTGAGAGATGGTTGTTTGTGTGAGGTGAGAGGTGAGATGTGAGAGATGGTTGTTTGTGTGAGGTGAGAGATGGTTGTTTGTGTGAGGTGAGATGTGAGAGATGGTTGTTTGTGTGAGGTGAGAGATGAGAGGTGAGAGATGGTTGTTTGTGTGAGGTGAGAGGTGAGATGTGAGAGATGGTTGTTTGTGTGAGGTGAGAGATGGTTGTTTGTGTGAGGTGAGAAATGAGATGTGAGAGATGGTTGCTTGTGTGAGGTGTGAGGTGAGAGGTGAGAGATGGTTGTTTGTGTGAGGTGAGATATGAGAGATGGTTGTTTGTGTGAGGTGAGAGGTGTGAGGTGAAAGGTGAGAGATGGTTGTTTGTGTGAGGTGAGAGGTGAGAGATGGTTGTTTGTGTGAGGTGAGAGATGAGAGGTGTGATGTGAGAGGTGAGAGATGGTTGTTTGTTTTGTTAATATTGAAGGAACTGTTGTTCATCACTGTTTAAACTCTCTTTTCATAATAAGGACGATCATTGTTTATCTGTTTGACAACTACCTCGCTTTGAACATATCTATTTCGACTTAATTACCTGTTATAATCAGACAGACATATTAAAAATTAATAATTAAAAAATATGTAGTCTGTTATGTCATAATAAAATGAAAAACATAATATACAACACTGTCTGAACAGTTCAAAAATCCAATATGAAAAATCGTTGAAAAAGGCAAGAGACCCCTAACACACATATTATACATGACAACTCATTTTCCTGATTTATTACAGACATCTCAATAAAAAGTGGAGGTTATTTCATGTGACTATTTGAATTTGTCGTAGGCGAATGAATACGTTGATGAAGTCACAATACCAACCCAGGTTATCAAATATAACCAACATTTTCTCCAGACGGATCAGCCAATCAGAATGCAGTATTCAAATCAAATTAAATTATTCAATTATAACAATAATTTGACAGTACTAAAAGCAACATCACTTTCATGTATAACCCTGCTTTAACCTCATCTCGACAAGGACGGAATAAATTGCATTAATTTATTGAGATTTATTCGGTTTTGGGTCCTTTTCGAATCCTGCATTCTATGGGAAAATAGTTTTAATATTGATTGTAGGTATAACAAGAACATTGATATCTATTATAGTGGGCACGATGCGTTTCTGGAATAAACTTCATCAAGTTCTCTCAAAATCGAAAGATTGGATAGCCAAAATAACTTAACAGTATGTGTAAGTAATAAAACTAAAGATCCTAAACATGATAGTCAAAATCGGCAAAGGCCATCTATGCCTGGGGGAGGAGAACCTTAATAACACAGGATTAACATAGGTGTAACATTAACGTAGGGGGTTATGGTGCTTAACGCCACATTTAGCAATATTTTAGTTATATCGTGGCGGTCTGTCTTATTGGTGGGGTAACCGGAGTACTCCGAGAAAACCGCCGACCTGTCACTGACAAACACTATCACATACCAGAGAAAACCACAGACCGGTCACTGACAAACACTATCACATACCAGAGAAAACCACAGACCGGTCACTGACAAACACAATCACATACCAGAGAAAACCACCGATCGGTCACTGACAAACACTATCACATACCAGAGAAAACCACCGACCTGTCACTGACAAACACTATCACATACCAGAGAAAACCACCGACCGGTCACTGATAAACACTATTACATACCAGAGAAAACCACCGACCTGTCACTGACAAACACTCACATACCAGAGAAAACCACCGACCTGTCACTGACAAACACTATCACATACCAGAGAAAACCACAGACCGGTCACTGACAAACACTATCACATACCAGAGAAAACCACCGACCGGTCACTGACAAACACTATCACATAATGTTGTATCATGTACACATCGTCTGAGCTGGAGTGGAACTCAAAACATTAGCGATGACATACTGATTGTATAGGTAGCTGTAAATCCAACGATCATACGATCACTACCACGACGAACTCTATAAGTGTAAAATCAATGTCAGATCATTGAGATCAATATATATAACACCTGTTTTAGTCCCACTTGGAGTATAAAGCTGGTGTTACAGTTACGTGTTGTTCTGTCAAATTGTCATTATTGATCCCGTTTCTGTTTTTCATGACATGACAGAAAACATATTTTTTAAATTATTAATTTTCATTATAACTAGGATAATTGCATATGTAATGTCTAAACTTCGATTTATTGATTTATTTAGAAAAAAATAAAATGTTTGAGAAAGAGTTTAAAACCCAAAACATCTAGTACTAATAGCAATTGGATAGGTCTGGCATGCATTATATGTATATATGCTACTTATGAAAAGAAAGTTTAAGCAATGGTGGTCAACAATTCCACCAATATCAGCAAAAACGAACAAATATATCATTTCAAATCATTGAACAAAAAAAATAAAAAAATACAAAAAAATACCAAGCAATGACAGGCACACTAATATGGCGGAGCTAAACCGGTAAAAGGGATCCCAATCCTCTTCTTATTATTATTGGACATCAGACGACAATACATATGGACAGTGAAAATTTTCACAACTAATTATATGTCTCTGAGTAAACTTTCCTTTTTCTAGGATATTTGATGAACAATTTGGATTTTTAATATGTATGTCTTACCATCTATCCAGGTGACATAAAACTCCCTCGGTTGAAATTCGGGATCGAGATAATTTTCCCTCGTAAGCTTTTCTCGCTTGTCTTCATCTTGAGAAGCTGTAAAAAGATATCGAGAAAATTGATGCAAATTAATCAAATTATTAAAAATATAAATAGATTTGATCAAACATAAATCTTTGCACAATTATTCCATATGAATAACTTTACCATTAATATGCTTTAGTATGGTTAATGTTTTTTTATTTGTTAACTTCTTTTTTTTTTAAACTTTTGTCAACTTTCAATACATTTGATGTAAATACAGATTAATACATGGGCATTTCCATATTGGCCTGGCTATCATGCCGAGAACCCCATATTGGCCCGAGACGGAGTCTCGGGCCAATATGGGTCGAGGGATGATAACCAGACCAATATGGAAATGCCCATGTATTAAACTATTTATTACATACTTCCAACATCTAGAAAAGAGACACCCATATTGGCCCGAGACGAAGTCGAGACCCATATTGGCCCGGGTAATATGGGCCTCGATATGAAAATGATCTTGTAGTAATCCAATAACCGGTTATTTTCCCGGGGTGTGAACATATGGACAGTTTACTTCCGGTCATATTGGTCATACAAAACTGCCTTTATTTGAACTAAATATGTAATAAACGTCAATATACGACATAAATCGGCAAACCTCGGATGAATCCACTGTTTTACTTCTATGGATGGCCCTCGAAAGTCCTCGGATATTTGGGCACTCAATACTAACGAGAGAGCAGCGGAATCACCCGAGGTTGGCCGAATGCTATGGGCGGATGGGGAAAGGAAGGAATCTGCCGAGTTGTAACGACGGTGGCAACAAATTACAATATAGCTGAAATATTGCCAAGCATGGTGTTTAACAACAAACAATAATGTTAAAAAAACAGCAATATATATCTTTATATTTGTGTGTGTTTTTCTCTCTTTATTTAAATTTCACTATTGAATAATTGAACAGAGAATGCTGATCTCATATCTTTGAAAAATAATCTAACTTTGGTTACAAGCAATTATTTATAAACATTGCAACCTTGCAATATTAATGTCTAGCTTCTAACTGTACTACGCTGTTTACATAGTAACTACCAAGATGGCTATATTGTATCAATTAACACTCTGATGCATTTTTAAGCAATCAATATACGTTAGTTTCAGCTTATGCAAGATGCATTAACATAGAACTGTGAGGATAATTAGAAAGATATTAACCCGTAGCTTAGAAAAGGAAGTCGGATAATAAATATTATACTTTACCCCATCACAGTTTCCTATTAAAAAATTGATGGCCACAAAACCTGTTTGATAAATAACCTTAAAAATCGTGGATATTTACGTTAGTATAAGTCAAGTCGTATGAAGATAATCTTCATCGGGTACGCCCGTAGTCAAAAGATTGGCACAGTGGTTAGAGAAGAGAAGTTGAAAATGTGAAAAGCTAACAGACAGTGGACGTAGGACAGACGCAATATGATGACAAAGCAGAGCCTGAAATGAGGCATTTATTAATGTTTTTAATATCTGTGTTTTTTGCTGAGTCATTACACAGTTCACAACAACCTTTTTCCTGGATATTTTAACATTTTGCTAAATCATCCTGCACTAATAGTACTCTTAAAAACCTTTTAAAAACTCTTTAATATAGATTATTTTACTTTTTGTTGAATTATATTTTGTTATTCCAAAACTGAGAGCAGTCGGTCGATTTGTTTTCAACGATGCAATCGACACGAAATTGCTGCTACAGAATGAACCTATGTTAAATGCATAAAAGACACAAAGGTCTCAATTATATTATAAATGATCAAACGAGAGAAAGAAAAACGAATGTGTGCGTGTGTGTGGGAGGGGCGATAAACACTCACGACAAAAACTTCGATAGAATTGAAATAAGGTAGTTAAGATTTTATTATAATATTAAAAACAAAACTGTTGTTTTCAACGTCAGTAAATTGGATTTAAATAGTTATTTTTTGGGGTATTATTTTAAGAAAATGCATCGTAAGTTTTAAACATCAAATAATTTATCCTATCACATATACACATGTTAAAGACCATATATGAAGGTAAAGACATATTTTAGGAATTTGAGGGAGGGAGTTCGAGGGTTATGCATTTTTCCTATATTTTCTGTAACCAAGTTTTATTATTATAAATGCAAATACTCTGACCCTGCAGTTTTCCAAAAGATATTTTAGTACAAAAGGAAAATAATCTGATTTTTATTTGGTGTGAAACACATTTCCTAGATAGGGGAAAACATAGCCCTCCCTCCCCTGCAAGGTTAAATGGTTTTCCCCTAACAGTTTGCTATGTATGTAAAAAATGCGCTATAGAACAAACCGTAGCTTTGTTTATTTGAAGAAACATATCTCTGAAGAGTAAGTTTGTTTATATAATATAGAGATAATGAGATATACGTATTAGATAAGTGTGTACCAATCACTTTGTTATTTGTGTAAGATATAATGTTATTTAGCAGGTGGCTTCTATAGAATTGGCTTTATATATATATATATATATATATATATATATATAAACTTGCAGTACAAAATGCATAGAATATATATGTAAGAATATTAGTGTGAACTGTGATTGTTATTGTGATGAAAGATGCTACGTTTTTAGTAAAACAGTCGGAATAGGGACCTGTTAAAAAGGAGGGGAGATGGTGTCCGATGGGTGGGAGGGGGGATTATTGGAGTAATTTGGGGCTTGCATTACATATATGAAATCAACTAGGTTTTTTTCTTCTCTAATGTATCCACCAGTTGATTGGACGAATCAAATACACAATGGAAAGAAAGTTTAAAGGTCAACAATTCCACCGATATGACCAAAATGAACAATCACCACTCATCTTACATAACACACAAAAATACCACTGCATATGACGATTTAAATCCAGGCCTTGGGATGGGACAGACACAAACAAGTGTCGGGGTTAAACAGGCTAATGGGATTCTAAACTCCTCCTTTGATAACTGGATCTCTAACGGTAATACATATATAAATAAGTAATACAAAACCAGCACAAAAAAACCACATACTATTACAAAATTTAATGACAATAAAATCATGGACAGTACAATAGCAGGGTCAACGAATGCTCGTAATATTTCGCCAGTAATGAATGGTTGGTTGTCTGTTTTCAAGGCAGTTGTTTTCATATACTATTCTTTAATATGAGGCAGGTGCAACCTGAAACGCTCCCGAAGAACAGTAATTTTTCTTCCTGTTTACAAAATATCAAGCTTAATAACACCACCTAAAACTCCAAACTCCGGACAGTTTTCGTATCCGTTACCGAACATTGTTTCATTTTTATTTGAAAAAAAATCGACTAGAGTTCCGGTTTAGGTCACGTGATTTTTCTTTTAATTTATTTCCGGTTTGGCAGCCATATTGTTGAAGATTTTGAAGTGTCATAGTACCTATTCATACTTCTACCATTAACGCTCCCAAAAAGGGAGCGTATTATCCTCGTTTTCTAAAATTAGGCCAATCTCAGAATCACCTGGTTCCCTGTACGATGTATTGTTTGTAAACTTGTGTTCTTCCTTCATCTAGCTGCAATATTGCTCACTTGACTTTGAATTACAATCAATCAATACATTAATAGCCAAAGCTCCACTGTAAAGTTCATCTCCGTTAGACGCCTGACACAAGCAGAAAACCAATAACACAAAACAAGAAGGAAGTAAAACTCAAGATATCACCAGAAACAAACTCAAGATATCACCAGAAACAAACTCAATACCGGGTATATCACCAGAAACAAACTCAATACCGGGTATATCACCAGAAACAAACTCAATATATCACCAGAAACAAATTCAAGATATCACCAGAAACAAACTCAAGATATCACCAGAAACAAACTCAAGATATCACCAGAAACAAACTCAATATATCACCAGAAACAAACTCAAGATATCATCAGAAACAAACTCAATATATCTCCAGAAATAAACTCAATATATCACCAGAAACAAACTCAAGATATCACCAGAAACAAACTCAATATATCACCAGAAACAAACTCAAGATATCACCAGAAACAAACTCAATATATCACCAGAAACAAACTCAAGATATCACCAGAAACAAACTCAATATATCTCCAGAAACAAACTCAATATATCACCAGAAAAAAACTCAAGATATCACCAGAAACAAACTCAAGATATCACCAGAAAAATTTCTTTGTCTTGCTCATTTTAAGAAAAGTTTGAAGATACCAAAGGGGTAATCAGACAACACAATGGCCAAAAGAAAAAGAACAAACAACGATATACAAAACATACACATAAAATTGAAGATCGAGTATCACGAACTCCACTAAAAACCGAGGGATGAACTCATGTGCTCCGAAGGGTTGGCAGTTCCTGCTCCACTAGTGTTACTCCTCTTACAAACCCAGTGATAAGTCATGAATGCAACTGTAAAATGGAAAACTGAGGAAAAGCCAAAATTAAACTTAATATTTATTTTGAGATAAGAATCAATAATGCAAAACAGAAAATATTTATCTCAAGGCCAATTTATTATGTATCATCACGTAAAATGAAAACATTGGCGTTCTACATATATCAAATGGATATTATTATAATACTGATAATACTGATGCTGACATCATCAAAATAATATCCATCTGTAATTGTTATCTGTAGCAATCGTGCATAAGTAATAAAACGTAGATATCTAATTTAGTGCGTACAATACGTTCCTGAAATAACCTTCATCAGTTACTCTCACATTCAAAACATTGGAAAACTAGATAATTTAAAAGTCTCATGGAGCACACAAACGTAGATGATGACTTGATTTGATTTTTGGTGTTTAACACCACTTTCAGCAATATTTCAGCTATATCATGGCGACCAGTTTTAGTGGTGGAAGAAGCCGGATTTTTACCCGAAGAGAACCACCGACCATGGACAAGCAACTGGTAAACTTTATCACTTGCGGCTGCAAGTCGAGTGCACCCTTTTTTGTAATTTACAAAGCCGCATTGGTGATAGGCTTGTATGAATTACTAGGTAATCCAATTACCTAACTCTTTGACCCACCCGGGCCCTGTAATAATAATAAATACACTTTAGAGAATACCGGAGGGCAATAATAAATGGACAATCCAGAGAAACTGACAACATAGAGTACACAAGACACAAGACAAATAAACGTAAGAGAATACTGAAGGGCAATATAAAATGAACAATCCAGAGAAACTGACAACATAGGGTACAAAAGACACAGGACAAATAAACGTAAGAGAATACCGTAGGGCGATAACAAATGGACAATCCAGAGAAACTGACAACATAGGGTACACAAGACACAGAACAATAAACGTAAGAGAATACCGTAGGACAATAACAAATGAACAATCCAGAGAAACTAACAACATAGGGTACACAAGACACAGAAAAAATAAACGTAAGAGAATACCGTAGGGCAATAACAAATGGACAATCCAGAGAAACTAACAACATAAGGTACACAAGACATGGGACAAATAAACGTAAGATAATACCGTAGGGCAATAACAAATGAACAATCCAGAGAGACTGACAACATAGAGTACACAAGACATGGGACAAATAAACGTAAGAGAATACCGTAGGGCAATAATAAATGGACAATCCAGAGAAACTGACAACATAGGGTACACAAGACACAGAACAAATAAACGTAAGAGAATACCGTAGGGCAATAACAAATGAACAATTCAGAGAAATTGACAACATAGAGTACACAAGACACAGAACAAATAAACGTAAGAGAATACCGTAGGACAATAACAAATGGACAATCCAGAGAAACTGACAACATAGGACAAATAAACGTGAGAGTATACCGTAGGGCAATAACAAATGGACAATCCAGAGAAACTGACAACATAGGGCAAATAAACGTGAGAGTATACCGTAGGGCAATAACAAATGGACAATCCAGAGAAACTGACAACATAGGGTACACAAGACACAGAAAAAATAAACGTAAGAGAATACCGTAGGGCAATAACAAATGGACAATCCAGAGAAACTGACAACATAGAGTACACAAGACACCGAACAAATAAACGTAAGAGTATACCGTAGGACAATAACAAATGGACAATCCAGAGAAACTGACAACATAGGGTACACATGACACAGAACAAATAAACGTGAGAGAATACCGTAGGGCAATAACAAATGGACAATCCAGAGAAACTAACAACATAGGGTACACAAGACACAGAACAAATAAACGTAAGAGAATACCGTAGGACAATAACAAATGGACAATCCAGAGAAACTAACAATATAGGGTACACAAGACATGGGACAAATAAACGTAAGATAATACCGTAGGGCAATAACAAATGAACAATCCAGAGAGACTGACAACATAGAGTACACAAGACATGGGACAAATAAACGTAAGAGAATACCGTAGGACAATAACAAATGGACAATCCAGAGAAACTAACAATATAGGGTACACAAGACACAGGACAAATAAACGTAAGAGAATACCGTAGGACAATAACAAATGGACAATCCAGAGAAATTGACAACATAGAGTACACAAGACACAGGACAAATAAACGTTAGAGAATACCGTAGGGCAATAACAAATGGACAATCCAGAGAAACTAACAACATAGGGTAAACAAGACACAGAACAAATAAACGTAAGAGAATACTGTAGGACAATAACAAATGGACAATCCAGAGAAACTGACAACATAGGGTACACAAGACACAACAAATAAACGTATGAGAATACCGTAGGGCAATAACAAATGGACAATCCAGAGAAACTGACAACATAGGGTACACATGACACAGAACAAATAAACGTAAGAGAATACCGTAGGGCAATAACAAATGGACAATCCAGAGAAACTGACAATATAGAGTACACAAGACATGGGACAAATAAACGTGAGAGTATACCGTAGGGCAATAACAAATGGACAATCCAGAGAAACTGACAACATAGGGTACACAAGACACAGAACAAATAAACGTAAGAGAATACCGTAGGGCAATAACAAATGGACAATCCAGAGAAGCTAACAACATAGGGTACACATGACACAGAACAAATAAACGTAAGAGAATACCGTAGGACAATAACAAATGGACAATCCAGAGAAACTGACAACATAGGGTACACAAGACACAGAACAAATAAACGTAAGAGAATACCGTAGGGCAATAACAAATGGACAATCCAGAGAAACTGACAACATAGGGTACACAAGACACAGAACAAATAAACGTAACAGAATACCGTAGGGCAATAACAAATGGACAATCCAGAGAAACTAACAACATAGGGTACACAAGACACAGAACAAATAAACGTGAGAGAATACTGTAGGACAATAACAAATGGACAATCCAGAGAAACTGACAACATAGGGTACACAAGACACAGAACAAATAAACGTAAGAGAATACCGTAGGGCAATAACAAATGGACAATCCAGAGAAACTAACAACATAGGGTACACAAGACACAGAACAAATAAACGTAAGAGAATACCGTAGGGCAATAACAAATGGACAATCCAGAGAAACTAACAACATAGGGTACACATGACACAGAACAAATAAACGTAAGAGAATACCGTAGGACAATAACAAATGGACAATCCAGAGAAACTGACAACATAGGGTACACAAGACACAGAACAAATAAACGTAACAGAATACCGTAGGGCAATAACAAATGGACAATCCAGAGAAACTAACAACATAGGGTACACAAGACACAGAACAAATAAACGTAAGAGAATACCGTAGGACAATAACAAATGGACAATCCAGAGAAACTGACAACATAGGGTACACAAGACACAGAACAAATAAACGTAAGAGAATACCGTAGGGCAATAACAAATAGACAATCCAGAGAAACTGACAACATAGGGTACACAAGACACAGAACAAATAAACGTAAGAGAATACCGTAGGGCAATAACAAATGGACAATCCAGAGAAACTAACAACATAGGGTACACAAGACACAGAACAAATAAACGTAAGAGAATACCGTAGGACTATAACAAATAGACAATCCAGAGAAACTGACAAGATGAAGAAGAAATAACATAATATGTGTTGGAAACCACTATAGGCAAACAGACAAGAAAACAAGAAACAATGAAGAATACAAAAGGTCCTAAAAAGATAGCTAAAATCCACTGAGGTTACCTATGCGCGAGGGAGGTTGATCTTTGTTTTAATAAATTACAATATCTAGGAGTTGTAAATTTGCAAAACTCAAGGGTTATGTTTATAATCATGGTGTTTAACGCCTCTTTCAACAATATTTCAGCTATATCATGGAGGTTAGTGCAAAATTCAAGATACGTAATCAATAAACCAAAATATCATTTAGAAACTATTTGCTTTGGACTGACATAACCAAAATTACGTGCCCCAGATTTCCTTTTGAGAAGATAAAAAAAACTGATAATGGTTTCATGTCTGAAAGAGATGAAGTACAAATGAAGAATTATTAATAGCTGTAATGGAAATCAATACCCCCTAGCTAGCTCTCATTTGAAGTTACACACATAGATGTAATGGGGGAAAATCTGATGTCTGTCTGATACTCTATGAGGAAATATTGTACAACACTAAGTATGTTGTTCTCCCGGGACAATAGAGACATCGTGTTTGTTTTCTGGTATTACTTTTGTCGTGGGCGATATCTCTCTGGTAGAAATCATAGAAGAGTTTGAAGATACCAAAGGAGTAATCAGAATCCGTATATCGAAGAAGAACAGACAACATAATGACCAAAAGAAAAAGTACAAACAAACGGTCTACAAAACATACACATAAAACTAAAGATCGAGTAACACGAACCCCACTTAAAACCGGGGGTGAACTCAGGTGCTCCGGGAGGTCTGGTTGAAATCATAAAAGAGTTTGTCTAAGAGGACTAAACCTAATGATTTCTGTTTTTATTTTCTTAATAAATAATTAATATACAAATGTATATACATGATGAAAAATAATAAAGTTTGTCAGTGTCTTGCTGCAGGTCGGTGTTTTTCTCCGGGTACTCCAGTTTCCTCCACCAATAAAACTGACCGCCACGATATAACAGAAATATTGTTGAAAGTGGTGTTAAACAACATAACCCATCCACCCAAAACAATAAATCTGTACCTGCTTGAAAAAGCAAGTTTAATGATACGTAATTATGGTACGATAATACACCATTCTAATATGATTATATAACAAGAGTTGTGTCCAATCAAATTATGAACATAGAAGTTAATACGTAACGAACGAGTGTCATGGATGACATTGGAGGTTAGTGCTGCTGGTCATAATCCTTCTAAAAGGTTTAGAGTTTAGTTTATGGTGCCTAGCGCCACTTTCAACAATATTTCAGCTGGATCGCATGTGACACAATGTTAATGAATGATTTGATAGTGTACAGGAAATGACGCGCACATTTGCAATTACAAAGTATTGCAAATTGCAGCAGCTGATATTGCGCTACAGATTTGTAGTTGTAGTCGTTGGCAGCCCATTGCTAGGCAACATATTCACACACTATTCAATCTACCGGTATATCTTCTTTTTCCCTATGACGATATAAATTTCCATGTATATACCCATATATGACATTGTTTTTGCTGGTGATCTTGTTCTCGTCAATCAATCAATCAATCAATCAATCAATCAATCAATCAATCAATCAATCAATCAATCAATCAATCAATCAATCAACTCTAAATTCGATTCGATTATACAGATGACCATGTTAAGATGTGATTGAAACAAATATAATGCCAAGTCTCAATGTTGAGTTTTGACTGAAGGAGTTAAGAAGATTGGTTTTTTTTTTCGTTTTTTTTTCTTTGCATATTATCATCCTCTTCACGTAAGCCTGCCACTAATTACCAGAGAAGCAATATTAATTAATGAACCATTTAACAGGTATACCAACTACACTTCTAACGATTCATGAAAATCTGGATACGATGCGGAACAGGTAATATACATTTTTTGCACCTGTTGAATAAATGACCTCCATTAAGTAAGAAAATAAACATGTAAACAGATGTTATATGAATTACAGAGAGGAACATTTATGAATTGTTTTCTCCTAAAAATTAACTTTTCTACTACGTCAGCAATAATAATTGTACTATCTGACAATGATTATGGCAATTTTCCAATGATCTAGAAACAGCGTTCTACATCCAAATCTAAGCAAAATCCAAACGGTGATCTACTCTGTCCTGTAGAGTAAGAAAAGATCTACTCTGTCCTGTAGAGTAAGAAAAGATCTACTCTGTCCTGTAGAGTAAGAAAAGATCTACTCTGTCCTGTAGAGTAAGAAAAGATCTACTCTGTCTTGTAGAGTAAGAAAAGATCTACTCTGTCTTGTAGAGTAAGAAAATATCTACTCTGTCCTGTAGAGTAAGAAAAGATCTACTCTGTCCTGTAGAGTAAGAAAAGATCTACTCTGTCCTGTAGAGTAAGAAAAGATCTACTCTGTCCTGTAGAGTAAGAAAAGATCTACTCTGTCCTGTAGAGTAAGAAAGGATCTACTCTGTCCTGTAGAGTAAGAAAAGATCTACTCTGTCCTGTAGAGTAAGAAAAGGTCTACTCTGTCCTGTAGAGTAAGAAAAGATCTACTCTGTCCTGTAGAGTAAGAAAAGATCTACTCTGTCCTGTAGAGTAAGAAAAGATCTACTCTGTCCTGTATAGTAAGACAAGATCTACACTGTCCTGTAGAGTAAGAAAAGATCTACTCTATCCTGTAGAGTAAGAAAAGATCTACTCTGTCCTGTAGAGTAAGAAAAGATCTACTCTGTCCTGTAGAGTAAGAAAAGATCTACTCTGTCCTGTAGAGTAAGAAAAGATCTACTCTGTCCTGTAGAGTAAGAAAAGATCTACTCTATCCTGTAGAGTAAGAAAAGATCTACTCTGTCCTGTAGAGTAAGAAAAGGTCTACTCTGTCCTGTAGAGTAAGAAAAGATCTACTCTGTCCTGTAGAGTAAGAAAAGATCTACTCTGTCCTGTAGAGTAAGAAAAGATCTACTCTGTCCTGTAGAGTAAGAAAAGATCTACTCTGTCCTGTAGAGTAAGAAAAGATCTACTCTATCCTGTAGAGTAAGAAAAGATCTACTCTGTCCTGTAGAGTAAGAAAAGATCTACTCTATCCTGTAGAGTAAGACAAGATCTACTCTGTCCTGTAGAGTAAGAAAAGGTCTACTCTGTCCTGTAGAGTAAGAAAAGATCTACTCTGTCCTGTAGAGTAAGAAAAGATCTACTCTGTCCTGTAGAGTAAGAAAAGATCTACTCTGTCCTGTAGAGTAAGAAAAGATCTACTCTGTCCTGTAGAGTAAGACAAGATCTACTCTGTCCTGTAGAGTAAGACAAGATCTACTCTGTCCTGTAGAGTAAGAAAAGGTCTACTCTGTCCTGTAGAGTAAGAAAAGATCTACTCTGTCCTGTAGAGTAAGAAAAGATCTACACTGTCCTGTAGAGTAAGAAAAGATCTACTCTGTCCTGTATAGTAAGACAAGATCTACACTGTCCTGTAGAGTAAGAAAAGATCTACTCTGTCCTGTAGAGTAAGAAAAGATCTACTCTGTCCTGTATAGTAAGACAAGATCTACACTGTCCTGTAGAGTAAGAAAAGATCTACTCTGTCCTGTAGAGTAAGAAAAGATCTACTCTGTCCTGTAGAGTAAGAAAAGATCTACTCTCTGTCCTGTAGAGTAAGAAAAGGTCTACTCTCTGTCCTGTAGAGTAAGAAAAGATCTACTCTGTCCTGTAGAGTAAGAAAAGATCTACTCTGTCCTGTAGAGTAAGAAAAGATCTACTCTGTCCTGTATAGTAAGACAAGATCTACACTGTCCTGTAGAGTAAGAAAAGATCTACTCTCTGTCCTGTAGAGTAAGAAAAGGTCTACTCTCTGTCCTGTAGAGTAAGAAAAGATCTACTCTGTCCTGTAGAGTAAGAAAAGATCTACTCTGTCCTGTAGAGTAAGAAAAGATCTACTCTCTGTCCTGTAGAGTAAGAAAAGGTCTACTCTCTGTCCTGTAGAGTAAGAAAAGATCTACTCTGTCCTGTAGAGTAAGAAAAGATCTACTCTATCCTGTAGAGTAAGACAAGATCTACTCTGTCTTGTAGAGTAAGAAAAGATCTACTCTATCCTGTAGAGTAAGAAAAGATCTACTCTGTCCTGTAGAGTAAGAAAAGATCTACTCTGTCCTGTAGAGTAAGAAAAGATCTACTCTGTCCTGTAGAGTAAGAAAAGATCTACTCTGTCCTGTAGAGTAAGAAAAGATCTACTCTGTCCTGTAGAGTAAGAAAAGATCTACTCTGTCCTGTAGAGTAAGAAAAGATCTACTCTATCCTGTAGAGTAAGAAAAGATCTACTCTGTCCTGTAGAGTAAGAAAAGATCTACTCTGTCCTGTAGAGTAAGAAAAGGTCTACTCTGTCCTGTAGAGTAAGAAAAGATCTACTCTGTCCTGTAGAGTAAGAAAAGATCTACTCTGTCCTGTAGAGTAAGAAAAACCAAATAACTCATAGATTTAGATCAATCAAAATATCACCAAATTCCAGATAACCGACCTACGAATGTAAACAGCTGACACAACTTGATCTTACTTGTCGTAATAAAGCATTTTAGAAAATACGCTCGATTATCTCAGATTGTTTTCTTTTTACTTGAAACCATAACCATTGGCTAGATTTTGTCAGCGTCAATTTCACTGGTTAATCTAAATTTAACCACGAGTTGCATCGTAGTATATTTTCTGTATATTTAACATTTGATTTCAATTATTAAGAATGCATTAAAAATACTTGTAGTTTACATACACCTGACTATACATGTGATTAGGTCTGTTTGATACATCACAAATAATACTAGCGTTACATACAATACACATACACATAATAGTGTATACAACCTTGACCCACGAGAATATGTGTGACATTATTTATTTTAAAGTAATTTGACAATGAATTCGAAATACATAAATACAATGGAAGAAATATTGTTCATAGATTGAGAAAAATATTTGGACGTAACTGCCATTTCAAGCCACTTTACAATGGTCAAAATCCGACTAACATGAAAATGGAAGCTTACTGATGAGAAAACTACGTTATGGCATTTTACATTTCTGCTGATATTTACATAACCAACATTTAATAGTTTCATAAAAGAACCCATGTACATCACACACATAAAATCGTTCAAATGATTTAAGTGTAACCATGGTAACGGGTATGGTCAAGGTTGTATATATATTGAAAGCATTTGATTTTATGCAAAACGTGTTTTTAGCTGTTAACATAGGTGAGTTATAGAAACAAGCCACCTAAAAAGCTGTGAATATTAAACGCTATGTTAGCTTCTACAACCATATTATTTATAAATAATTACTCTTGCTGCCTGTAAAAATAAATAAAAAACAAACTAAATTTTATTATTTTTCCGAAAACGTGAATATAATCTAAAACAAACCTGACAGAAATGAAGCTAAGAATAATACTACAAATGATATCATAAAGTTAATTTTGTCATTTTCGCAACTTTTTCAAATATCCTGTGTACAGACAAGGAGAAAGATCAATGAACGTTAAAAAGTAGGACGTCGGAATCCAAAATTTGGAGCAAGTTTGTTCCGCCACGGAGATAATTTTAACATTACAAATAACCATGGAATGTGTCACTTCATCAAATAACACATAATTTCCACTATATTTGTGTATCTAGCACGTCTAAGCAACCATGAAGTCAAATTTATAGAACTACTTTCACGGTACCAGGATTAATAAAATGGCAGCGGCCATGGATCATAGTATAGCAACCAGACTTCCATTGCATAAATTATTTTTTTTTATATTACACGCGTAATTTGCAAGGACTTTTCTATGCATCGGTAATTTACATATGGAAGTAAATAAACAACTTCCGGCGAATCACAATGTGCGGCGTATATACATATCAAATTTTCTCATAGAGTCCAGTTTAGATGGAGGTCACAGAATTATATGAGGTTTACCAAGTTGTTTAAAAAGAGGAACTGTTTCCCATTGAAGCAGGGAAACAAAAATTGTCTTAATTAATTAATTAATTAATTTTTAATAATATGTGAAGTAATTGGGGGTCAATAATGTTTATTGGACTCTTAATGTTCAAATACATTTTTTAAAAAACTAATAATGGCCTCGAGTCTTCTAAAAATAATTATACGTCCGAATTAAATAAATAGCTGTTAAAACGCATCCATTGTGTATGCATTACATAATGACTATTCACATCCTCAATTTAAAAACCAATAAAGAATAATAAGGTGATATAAATATGTTAATTACCTGGCGTTACAAGGATGATGGCTGTCACTATCAGTGCACACACTATCAGAATTACAAGTAAAGCAATGGCAATACCCCTCCAGTTTCTTTGATCTGAAGAATGACCGACCAATTCCTGGAAAAAGAAGTAAATTGTTAAAACATTACTTAAATTACGTATTTGATCTGAAGTATGACCGACCAAATCCTGGAAAATAAATAAATTGTTAAAAACATTACTTAAATTACGTAATTGGTCTGAAGTATGGCCGACCAAATTCCTGAAAAGTAAAAAAAAATTACGAGAGAGAGAGAGAGAGAGAGAGAGATTGGACATTTCCAATATATCATGCAAATAAAATTACCCATATACACTGTATAATGTGGTGATGTATTCTAAATAAACTTTTCTATAGATTAATCAACTCTGTGTTTATAATGAAGCGTCTGTTAGTTTAACTTATAAAAGTGGAAGCTGAGTATAATTTCTGATCAGCTAAGAACCATAGTATTATAAAGAGTAGTGGACTATGTATATAATCTATATTCCTTTCACGCTTGGTTTCAATATGGCAAATTATTGGGAGATTTGGAAGATATCATATAATAGATTATACTCTGATTTTTCTTACAATTAATAAGTAATATCATTTGCAATATTTGCCTCGTTATCAGCACAAAGCACAACCTGATATTAAAGCAGAAATCACATATAGATTAATTTGACCAAAAGGAAGTGAAAACTGTCATGGCGTCAAAGTTGCAAACACAGATTCATCAAGAATTCAATCTGACATCTCTGATTTCCATTATACCAAGAATTACTATAATCATAGACTTTTGCTTAGTACTCACATAATATATGACTTTCTGATATTGCTACTTGTATCAACCTCCACCACAGAGTGATGGAGGTTTGTTCGCCAAGGTTCTCCACCACAGAGTGATGGAGGTTTGTTCGCCAAGGCTCACTTTATACCTCGAGCTTTGGAGGCCGTAGTTGTCGTGATCTTATGGTAGCTGGATTTACAACTACCTATACAATCAGTGCCTATCACCACTAACGTTGTGAGTAAGAATCCCGCTCACGACGAGGTGTACTCGTTACAACAATATGTGATGAAGTTTGTCAGTGACTTGCGACAGGTCGGTGATTTTCTCGGGTACTCCGGATTCCTCCACCAATAAAACTGAAAGCCATGATATAAATGAAATATTGTGGAAAGTGGCGTTAAACACCATAAACATAACCCTAACGTTATGTTTAGTCGGTCCCAATTTTATTAACATTAGATGTTTGTTGTTTCTGTCCTTTTTTCCTTTTCTTACTGTATCGCCCCCCCCCCCCCTCCCCCCCAATAAAAAACCAACATTTAATTCTAATTCGATTGTGTCTTTTCTTTCGTTGACACCATAATTATAGCGCGTATGAAAATGTTTTCTTCTGAAAGAGAAAAGATTGAATACAATACAACTGTATATGTTAAAGTGTCTATGCTACATGTATAAATTGAATATTAATCAATCAATTTTCTACTGTCATGAGCTTTATTTAATTACCGGAAGTACTTTTTTGTTTTTCTCAATTGTATCAAATTAAAAGTCAACATACCGGTTCTGTGACAGTGCTTTCTTCTTCCATATCAAAAATGTTATAATATAATGTTTGACATATAATAAAAAAAAAATGGACGAAAAAGACATTATTTTTGTTTACACTTGGGAACAAAAAAGATGAAAACGACATGTGTCAATTGACAACATATTGTTGTCGATCGTCAACAGATTGGAAAAAGAAAATGCAATAATTGACCGAATTAATATATGTAGCTTGTTGTGAGGTTGTTTAGTTTGATTTATGGTTTATGTTTAACGCCACTTTCAACAATATTACAGTTATATCGTGGCGGTCACTTTTACTGGTGGACGAAACCGGAGTACCCGGAGAAAACTACCGACCTGTCGCAAGTTACTGACAAACTTTATCACATAATGTTGTATCGAGTACACCTCGCCATGAGCGATATTCGAACTCATAGCTTTAGTGGTTATAGGCACTGATTTCACATGTAGTTATAAATCAAACTACCCGATCACAACCACGACGAAACCGAGTATGATTTATGAGATTCGAGGATATGGAATCTTTTCCTGCGCGTTTACAATCTAATAACAGGGAATAAATAAATACACCGGAAATGTTAGTCTGTTAGACTCCAGGCGGAGTGATTTGTTTATTCCACTAAACTGATTCGAAGCGGTGGTATTTGATTAATCTACTGAAATAATAGCTTGAGAGACGATATTGGAGAAGTGATTGACTTAAATGAATTAATATTGTGATAGAAGTAAACCTTAAGGGGATTTTAAATGATGAAATCCGAGAAGGGATTTGTTAGACAATTAACTGTTATATTATCTAGATGATGAGGTTTCCATTGTTAAAACCAATGAGGTTCATGTCTAGTACACTACACGTGAAAAAAGCTCCTGTTCAATCAATTTATTCATTTTGTTAAGTAATTCCTCAACTATTTCCATAAAGTTTGATACCACCATGGCCATCAATCATTACTCTTTGAGCGTCCTAATTTTAAAACAGCTCTCTTTTTTCAAATTCTAAGTGAGAAAGCATTGTTAGGATCCCATTAACCGGTTTAATACCGCCACATTTTGACACCTGTCTCAAGCAAGGACCTAGATTTCCAACTCCATATATTTTACTGGTTTGAAGTGGGAGGTGGTTGCTCATTTTGTTGATAATGGTGGAATTGTTGTCAAATGTAAAATTTATAAAGATAGTCATCGACTGCATAGGCAGGTGTAAATTATGCTGTCATACGATCGCGGCGACTTCCATCCTGTTAAATACATCAGCGATGGCTTACAACACAACACGAACCGCTTATTTGGTCAAATTCAAAGCCCTACACATGGAAATGGCAGTGACAAAGACCGCTGGAAATATAAACACATGCGGGGTGGGTTACACCCTACTTTTTCAATTAAAATATTAAAAATGTGGTTAATATTTCGGCGGCATGATGATGATGTTTTTAAATGCTTTGAATAGAATAGACGTTCAAAAAATCAATCAGGCTTCAAAAAAATAAATATGTTAGGCCTATTGTAAAACATGGTATATGTCAGCGTTTGCTATTTCTTTCCATGATTTCCATTATGCCCATATAATGGCGTTTCAAAAGATGGTTAAACAAAGTAAGTAGGCATTCTCTTTGAAATTGGAGATTGTAATTATAATAGAAATCATGGAAGCTAAAAACTAACCTTAATTTAACAACTGTCTAGACAATAGATCTCTGATCAAAGACAAATAGATTGTTACCATCTTTCAGATCAACATCTTGAGTACGACACGTGTAATACGTGACGATTTGTATTTGCGAGTGTAGTCGATACAACATTATGTGATCAAGTTTGTCAGTGACTTGCGACAGGTCGGTGATTTTCTCCGGGTGCTCCAGTTTCCCCCACCAATAAAACTGACCGCCACGATATAACTGAAATATTGTTGAAAGTGGCGTTAAACACCATCAAACAAACCCAAACCTGTGTTTGGGAGATATCAGGTTTTTTTTTACTAGATTTTTGTACCTATTTCTACGCAAAAGGCGGTTGTATAAATACAACTTTGTTTAAAGAGCTTACAGTAGATTGATATATTTGCTACAACAATCAGTATCAGGTTAAACGATTAAGTGACTACGCCCATATCCCTCAATATGGGTAAATCAAATTGTGCTCTTTATCAAAAGAAATTAGGGTTTGCATTTTATTCACATGTGGAAAACACTTGCATGACGGCATCATTTCACTAAGAGTGGAGGTTTGGGCCCATGAAACTAGTCTTACCCCGCCACTATTTATTGAAGTGCCTGTACTAAGCCAGGAAATTGAGCGGTCATATACTTGTGTGTTAGACGTATCGATTTTGCCTCTTTCTAATATTATTTTCTGCTGGATTTTGCAACTGTTCCGACAATGTGATATTTGTTTGTTTTTCATTTTATTATCCAACACTCCAGTGAAATAAAATGTTATTATAGTGCCTTTATTCACGATCAAAAACTATATATCTTTGATATAAAAGCTTCTGTTCTTTAAAGTCTGTATTCGGTCATTAGTTGTATCTGTAACCATTAATCACGTGATACAGACCATAATAATTCATTGTTCAAATTCTCTTTACTAAACTTCAATGTAATTAAACCCTACTCAATTTGAATTCACTTTGACTGACTGTGATTGATGCTGATGTTTTTGCTAAAGAAATGTATATACTATCTGGTATTCTGTTTGTGTATGTTGCTAGAAATCAGTCATGAGACGAAACATGGAGCTGTGTTGAGCGAGTGAGCAACACCGAGCGAGCCATCAAGTTTCATATTCAAATCGAGCAGGTGATATTGGGAATATTGGAAGCACCAAAGCCAGATACTTCTTAATCGCTTTTCAAATGAACATTTTCGATATTTTAAAACGTGAATTCTATGTGCCAATGAACTTAATAATTTAATAGAAAGTCACGTCAAATAAGTGATCAGTTCCGGTCAAAAACTGGTTAGCTAGGAATCAGGATAATGTGCTTGAGTAGAGAGACAAAATGTTAACAATTTTTTGTACACGAAATTCTATGGGATAATCATATTGGAGTCTGTTCGTTTTTCTGCTACATAGTTGACAATTTTCTAAACCATTGAGGGACTATTTTATTGTTTTTAGTCCGTTTTTCTGCTACATATTTGATCGTTTTATAAACCTTTATATTAATTATTATCTTGTTAATTCTTTGTCCGTTGTTCTGCTACATATATATATATACGTCTGAAAATTAAACCAAACAGTGTTAAAATTAGATTTTAGAGCTGTCAAATTTTTGTTCTTCCCTCGACGGGATTTGAACTCACACCATTGATACACTGCAGCACCATTCGCTTAGCCTTACGTCCAGCGCCCTAGACCACTCGACCACATCCACTCCCTATAATTGTCATATATATATATGACCATTCTATAAACCTTTGCAGGATAATTTTATTGTTTTTGTCCATTTTTCTGCTACAAATTAATGTACATATTTGACCGTTTTATAAATTTTATATTAATTCAGATAAAATTAGACGCTTACATGGTAATAATTGATTTATCATATAGAAGATACAGTCAGATGATATATCACACCCACACCATTTGATCATACATTTCACTTATTAAATATCGATCAGTGGTATATGTCAACTAAGTGGTCAATATTTGTGGAAACTATAATATTAAATAAAGTAAACAGCGGATTACGTATATACTAAAACACGTGGTTTGAAAATCAAATATCATTCAATTTAGATGTTTGGCATCGCATGAAGATTGGATTGGTTTGGATGTATGGTGTTTAACGCCACTTTCAACAATATTTCAGCAATATCGTGGAGGTCACTTATTATTGGTGGAGGGAAACCGGAATACCCAGAGAAAACCACCGACATGTCGTAAGTCACTGACAAACTTTATGACATAAAGTTGTACACCTCTCCCTGATCGGGATTCCAACTCACAACATCAGTAGTGATAGGCGCTGATTGCATATGTAATTGTAAATCCAACTACCATTGGATCACGGCAATGACGACCCCGCATCGCATGTATTTGACAAAAGTCTTGCATAACTGGAATAATTATATTTTGATATGACAAAGACGAATTAATTTTGAAGCAAAACTATGAACGAAACCAATGGCGGGACGTACATACGGAATGACGTACTAACGAACATGGTTAGAATTTAATGTCCCCGACGCTTAGAGACGGGAATAAAAATTGAGAAAACAAAACTCAAAATAGTGAATACAAACCATGTAATTGAGAAAAAGAACAGCTAATGTTTCATTATAGCTTTATGTAAACAATATTTAGTTACGATCTAAAATATCAAACAGAATTTAGTAGGCTAGCGTACCCACCAAACATTTTATATCTCTCTTCACACTTTTAAACAAATTTTCGACGGCACAACCGTCTTCGTCAGTTGCAAAGCATAAACTGCCAAGATAGCGAATCATCTTCATTTTTTAAATTTTTATCGCGTGTCGAATTCTTAAACCATTTTTTTTCCTGTTCCAATTCCTGTTCGTTTGATTTAAATGTGCGCTAGATTAAGTGTTGATTTATATAAGATAATGATATATACTACATCACAAGTTACTAATGACATGATCTAAAAAATGCTTAAAGATAAATAAAAACTGCAGAAAGCAAACAAAAGTTCATTATTTAGGCCCAATAAGTTAACTCTATCATTGATTACCGAACAGTGACGAAGCGCTTTTGCCATCATTGTTTATCAATAATAAAATGAACAAAATAGTGATCAGCAAATAATAAGCATTCCGTTCCATATTAGCAACTACATGTATATAATCCAGACGAAGCAAACATGATTCAATGGAAGCAATCAAATGTTTTTTGTTTGTTATTGCAATAAGCGTCGTTGAAATTCAACGACGAGTGTTGAAAATTTAACCGTTATTGCAATAGTTGCTATCGCTATGTATATATAATCTTTTAGTGTGCTTTATTGTAATTCTACAATACATTAGGCATCTTTTAGAACCAGAACGAGCGCGAACACTTCTATTAATAAAAACGTATATATCTATTTTATTGCGCATGACGCGTTTCTGGAATAACCAGAATTATTTAAAAAATAAAAACGTATCATTGCAATAAGCGTCGGTATTGCAATAACGGTAGCTTTCAAGCACAAAACTATAATATACCCTATTCCTAGCCTCTTTAAATTTATATTTTCAATTACGATACCACCTTTCAGAAACTAAGAATGCTACAACAAACCTCTGTATCTAGACGCTTGTCTAATGCATCGGCTAAAAGTCCCTTAGTCACGTGAGTATTATGTCCACCTCGTGCAGTTTCCCGGTCAGAATCACCGTCCTCCTGTTGGACAGATGCTAGCCACATTTTACACAGCTACATCGTTTTCAAACCGACATTTTACATGTTTTAAAACCATACACAATAGCTTGAAATAAATAATTCATACTCTACTCGGCTGAAAGCAGCCCGTGAATCCTCAATAAAGCAAACAATTTCTCTATTTATACATGATATAGCTAGGTAAACATAGAGGTAGGTCTTTTTAATCAATTTTAATTGGATCATCGAGGGAAATACCATTTTAATGACGCCAGCCGAGCATTGCATGTATTTCAATTATGTCAAAATGTTACACTAGAAACAAAAATGTAATAATGACTTATTTATTAGTATTATACTTTTTGAATTGCATACAATAGTCTTTTTGAAGCGAAACTTTCATCTGTGTAGACGGAAATGTTACAAATATGCACAACGGTTTAATATGTCACGGTTATAGGCTACACTTGAAACTTGTATAAACAAAACACCAATAATAAAAAAATAAAATAAAAATAAAGGAAATCGTTACGTTAGGCCTGGTAAAGGAAAACTGTTATCGTCATGACGCAACGGATTGACGTGTTACGGATATTGCTCCACTTCAACAGTATAAACACATAAATTTAAAGCAAATCGTTACGCCTGTTATAGGAAAACTGTCATCGTCACAACAATAAAATTATACAACTGCAAATAGAGGCACGAAAACCTTGTCACCGAACAAGTATAAGTAAACTTATAAAACTCAAATATAAACGAAAGAACAAAGAATGAAATTTAAATAAAAGGCTAGATCAAATTAGATAAAACATAGAACAATTAGGACATGTAAACTTATTAAATTCTAATGAAAACGGAAGAACAAAGAATGAAATGAAATAAAAGACCAATTAATGAAATAACTAAAAAGTCTAGTTCTAATTAGTTTAAACACAAAACTGTCAGGACTAATAAACTTATACAATTCAAATAAAAAAAACAACTGTTTGAATGATTGTTGATTAACGCCAAGTAAGCAATATTTCAGCTATATCAGGGGGTGGGGTTATGGTGTTTAACACCACTCTCAACAATATTTCAGTTATATCAGGGGGGTAGGGTAATGGTATTTAACGCCACTATAACACTACAATATTTCAGTTATATCAGGGGGGTAGGGTAATGGTATTTAACGCCACTCTCAACAATATTTCAGCTATATCAGGGGGTGGGGTTATGGTGTTTTAACACCACTGTCAACAATATTTCAGTCATATCATGGCGAGAACACAAGTTACATGTCGATAATGATGATGTCTGCTTTGTACAGGACCAACACGCTAAGCTGGATTTGTATAATGTTAGCTCACATAAACAACAGTCCGCAGGTAGATATGTTGATTCAGATTTACGCTATATTCGCGAATATTGGAAAACTGTCGTTGACAATCGAAACGTCTTGCTCGTTCTATTTTATGTTAAATAAACAGATATCTGGAAAATAAACAGACAAAAAATATTTCCACCATTAACCTCGTTTTCGTAATACTAATGGTTGCTTTAAAAAAAAGTTCTGAATTAGGAATGAGAATAACGGTTTTTTCCTAAGAGAGATTTACATTTTATTTATTTCATTAACAAGACGAAATCCTGATCTTGATATATTTGTTTACATTGGGGTCATGCAATAATTTCAATTTTCTACGATTGACGAGTTATTTTTTTGGACTATCATTCCAAACTTATTATGATTACGGAGAAGGTCTCGCATGTTTATAACTTGTGTCTAACCCATTGTCTGTATTTGTTTGACAATAAGATATGCTTAAAGTAACGTATTATGAATTAGTGATAGACTGCTGAATTCTGTAGTTGTTTTGTTTTCAATTTCCAAACATTTCATTTATAGAAAATCCTTGTGTTAATTACTATAAAGAACAAAAATGAGTTATTTTCAAAAATGGTGTCCGGGGAGGACAGCTTCCTTTTAAAAAATGTCTTACCTCTGTTTCACTCATTGTGATCGAATCTCCCTTAGTTATATATTTAATAACCATGATTACAAAATACGACGTACTTAACAGCTTGAGTCGCCAAGCATTAGTTCTGTTAATCTACAGCAACGTGATTTTTATATTATTACCTTTATACGGAATAAGGTGTCAACAGTATGGTTGACAATATACTCAGGTACAAAAAAAATGTTACACACACTTTAGCACACCATTATCAATCTTATATGTGAGGCTTGACAGAATACTGACCTGTGGAAAACACTTCCTTGATCTCATAATTTCTCTAATTTTCTCTAGTTTAACCTCGCCACTTTTTGATGAAGTGCCTGTTCTAAGCCATGAAAGTGAGCGGTCATGTAAATGTGTGTTAGGGGTGAACACATTTATACATCAATATTAAGTTTATACTGTCAAATAATAGATGTGACTTTCTGGTGGACAGAAACGAGGTCAATCGTTAATGGAACCACTCAGCTGAACCGACATTGGATGCTGCACAACGTCAAATGTCTACAACCAATAATCCTTGCGACCACTGTGACACACATTCCTCTCTGGAGCATGCATAAGACATGTTCTCTCAAATCTTGTATCAGAAAAGACGTGGCATTCTGTTGAATTTGATACAGTTTTGTTATCCAGAGTGTAAATTTTCTACTGACATCACAGGTAATTAAATATTGTGAATGAGAAAATTTGCATATGGTAAAATTGTCAAAACAAAGACTTAAATTTGTGAACGTACAATATTCGTTGATTATTGATTAATACTTGCTTAATGTCAATTTAAAGTATCAGGTGATGTTCGTGTTGTTTATCAGTGACATAACGGGTGTCACTAGTGGAGCAGAAACAGGATATCATTCCAGTGGACCTGAGTTCACCCCGATGTTTTAGTGGGGTTCATGTTATTTTCTAGTTTTCTGTGTAGTGTTTTGTAGATCATTGTTTGTTCCTTTTCTTTAGTCGTTGCATTGTCCATCCTTCTAATCTTCGATTTACGATCTACTACCTCTTTGGTATCTTCAAACTTTTCTTAAAATATCACGAAGAAATCCAAATTATTAAATTTGATATTTCGAGAAAAAAAAATGTATCTTTTCTTTTGTCCGACAGTATATTACAAGCTATATATGGTTATAATGTGGATTTCAATAACAGAATATGAAATTAAAATCTCAGTGGTCGTCATTTACACTAATCATAAAAATGACTGCTTCACAGAACAAAAACTTGAACAAATATTTGAATTATTTTTCGTCAAAAGAGAATTAATAATGCTAAAAGGCGATTAGCATCGATTTCGTAAATTACGGTTACAGAAAACGAGACATTAATAAATTGTTTCCGGGGATTATATATTTTGGATTTATTGAACTGAATTAAAACGAGGCATTTCAAATATGCATATCTGATTAAGGGCATGCGCAGTAATCGTTTCTGGATTAACTTTCATCACGTACGCTCAGTCAAAAGATTGGACAATCAAATGATTTAAAAGTCTTTGAGACCAAACAAGCAAGCAAACCAAAAACCGAAAACCAAGAAACCAAACAGGATAGTAAAATTCGTTATGCTTGAACTAAATCGAGGTGTATCGTCAAAAATGGAATTGCAGGACATTTTAAGTGTCAATAACCCAATATCGACTACAGAGTTATCGCCCTTTAAGGAAGATATAAGGAAATGCCAGGAGCGATAACTCTGTGCAAAAGAATGCCAAAAACCACAATGCTTAGAACTTATAATAAAGCCACAGTGTGAACCACACATTTTCAACATGAAACAAGTGACGATGTAATGTGCATAAACAGTCCTTTATTTTTTTTTAAAGTTCTTTACCAATCAAATTCCACCACCATGATTTTTTTTAGAGAAAATGGCGACCATTCGCGGGACGAGTTATTTGGTCAATTTTATCAACTTACTCCTTCATTCATCCTCTATGTTAGCATTTAATATCGACCTCGATTTCATTTTTAATCTTCTCGACAGCAGGCATGATTAATCAATAGTACATATTGTAATTTTCATTTATTTTCAGCTCGCTCTTTATTGGAATCATAATTAACAATAAAATAGTATTATTATAGTATGATGTTGTATAAACGTACCGGAACAGGAAATATTAGGTCTTTCGGATCACTCTGGATTGTTATTAGGAATTTGTGTTTGTTCATGCTTGTCTCTTTCTCTTTTGTATGATTGGTATTGTATCTAAAGGATATCTTTTTAATATTCTCTTTGAAATATGGCTTTAAACAATCATTTAGAGACCGATCATCTATCTTAACTCAGAGCCTGACAATGTTTACACACGAAACAAAAATCAGATAATTTCTTTTTTGGAAATGATAAATTAGCATTTTTTCTTCAATTTTTCACGAAACATTTTTCCATCTTGTTTGTCAATGTATTTTTTTCTAAATAAAATTGGTCTACAATTCTTTTTAAGAAAAAAAACATACATAGCTCTATCCCCTAAAAGACAAATGGTTGTTCCCTTAAACAATACTAGTTCATAGTGTATACACTATGTAAAGACAGAATCTTAAGATCGGGTATAAATTAATCCAACGGTAAAATCTAACAGGTAGAAGACAAAGAAATACATATGCACCTACAGTACTCAATTATTATGTAAAGAAAGTTTTAAATAGTGATGGTCAATAATTCCACCCAAATATGCAAAACGAACAATCACCTCTGACCTCAACGTATTAATCATAAAAAAGATCACGACATATTACTTTGGAAATCCGATGCCATGCCTGGCTTGGAACAGGTACACACATGTGACGGGATTAAACCGATTAATGAGATGACAACCTCCCACTCTTGACAGGTATGTTTGTCAAAAATGTAGACTGTCAATATAATAGTGCATTAACGTCATGTTTACAGATACAAATATTTGTTCTTCATGCTGTAAGTATCTAGGGACGCATCACACAAATAATATTATTACTTGTTACTTTAATATAACAGAAACAAATAGTTCTCCCTCATGCTGTAAGTATCTAGGGACGCATCACACAAATAGTATTAGTACTTTTTACTTTATGTAACTAATAACACAACACATAATTAATGCAGGTATTTTCTACTTAAGTGCCCTAGTTATGTAATAAATGGCTTGTACTATGTTATGTAATAAATGACTTGTACTATTCTATGTACAATGTAACTGAAGTACAGATAAAACAAAACAATGATAAAACGCTGAATTATTTATATTCTATTAATATAATATTTTCAACATGTGACAAAACATAAACATATCTGGGATTGTTTTATTATAGTATTTATACCTGTTTACATTCAGTTGTACGTGTTCTGTCTACAGTGTTAAATGGCTCTGTCTTTTTATTAGAACTGAGGACAGGGAGCCAAAAATATGATATATTATATATACGATAAAGATCTATAACTCTGTTTGTTTATTTCTTTATCACAATTCTTTTGGATTAATGGCAATACAATGTTGAATTTATTGGATTGTGTTCATTGTATATTAAATAGACTCTAGAGAAAACCGAAGGGATAATGACGAATGGACAATCAAGAGACACTGGCAACATTGGGTACACAAGACACAAGACGAAGACAAACAAAGCAAATAAACGTTAGAGAAAACCGAAGGGGAAATCAAGAATGGACAATCCAGAGACACTGGCAACATAGGTGACACAGATATTCCATAATGGTTAGCCAAGTCATGGTGGCGACGGTAAAACTTTCGAAGTGATGACACTCAAAATTATTGTCCCTATAGTAAATAATAATTTGTCCCCTGTAATTATACCATTATACATTTCGTACAAAATTGACAATCAGCGAAACAGTCAAAGTCAAAACCAGAGGCATTCCGAAAATATCATATCCAGTTTAATACGCCGAGGAGGCTGGCAATAATTTATGAGTTGCTTGCTGCAGTTCGGTGGTTTCCTCTGGAAACCCCGGTTTCCACCACAATGATAAATAACCCACCCCATGTTACCACAACAAACATAGTACTTGTAATACATCATGTTTATATTTCCAAAAGAAATCTGACTAATGAAGACATTGAATTTAATCCGTTCATATTCATTTGCATATTATCCATCTATATTTGTTAAGAAGGGGACTAATGATCATGTAGTATATAGTTTTTTGCCAAAAGACAAAAAAATACATATAAATATATATATAATTTCTCCATCTACGTCATCATATTTATTACAAATAATAACTAATTATGTTGAGTGCAAATAAGTTGCGTTGAGTGCAAATAGGTCGACAGCATGTCTAGAGAAATGATTTGGAGACCAATTAAGACATTGAAACAGTGCATGCATTGAACCAATATACTGAGAAATTAAGACATGAAAATACTGCATGCATGGAACCAATATACTGAGATCAATCACTAATATTGCAATATAAAATGAGACATTGGTGAATCAAACACGCCAAATTGTCAAATTGAAATATCTTTAGATTTAATCATCATAAAATCTGTAATTATCATTTCTGTTTTAAACATATCACTAAAAAATAAAAAAAAATTGACATCCGGGCATCGTTCAATTTATTCTCAATTTTAAGACTAATAATTTAAAATATATTAGTATCACGGACACTTGGAATATTTTACTTAGAAAAAATCAAATTCCAATAAACCTAATAAGAAAGGTTTGAAAATACCAGAAGGGGGTAATCAGAAGCCACAAAATCAAAGGCAACACAACAGAATGGCCAAAAGGACCAACAATGGTTGACAAAATACTACACAAATAACTATGCACACAGTCATCTGTCAAAAGTATTCGGAAATGTAAAAAATCCCTATATAATCAACCAAAACCATATTTTTTCAAAAAATTATTATGAAGTCATTTCTGGATAGATTTTAACAAATGTTACACCAAAACATTCGGAATTGTCAATATTTTGATTGTTTATTTACTCATTATGTTGTTATGAGTGATTTGTACTTGTACATAATTTAAACACAACAAATACAAATTGACTTTAATTTTCCTATATATTTCAACTAAAAATAAATCCTAAAAATTAAAAATCATGGAAAAACTATATGTACATGTAGATTGAACAACACGATTGCTATTTCATGTACGCTGAATAATTATCCTTAAAAATTGATGGAAATGGCACAAAGTTTCGAACACGATCTAACTCCATACCGTTTGCAATGCAATACATCATCTTACGAACAGATTTACTTTCAATTAGATCTAATAGTTTGTGAATTTTCGTATTCAAATTTTATAAGAGACAACAGCATAATATTAATCCAGTCTTATTACAATGGTATGATTAAATTTTGATTTGTTTGTTTCATAAAATGTTGTCATCTTCCAATCAATGTAATCAATCCATAATCATTGTATTAAATTCTTTGTTAATTGTTCTCCCCGAAAGGGCTCCTTAATTGGAAATAAAAATATTTGCATTTGTATTATTTGTATTTGTTACATTAATAATCTATTCGCGTTCACGTCCTTAAATCTTTATCTTATTTCCAATCTGATACATCTTCACAAGCCACGATTTCTGTGTCTACAAGCGTCCACTAAAGTGGATACACAAACCTTGATTTGTTAGCTCTTCGAGTTCACGCCATCGAATCTTTATCTTATTCTCAATCTGATACATCTTCACAAGTCATGATTGATGTGTCTGTCCACATACGTCCACATAAACCCATCTAAGAACTTGATACAGCCCCAGAATTTGTGAAGAACAATCCTTATGGTCATATGGCATTTAAGAATGAGTTTGTACTTGTACATTTTGCATTCGAAAATAAAACAGCCAATCGGAACACTATGTCAAATAAATACTTTGGTCTCATTGGACAATTTTGGAGTACGACTACGAAAATCATACTCGAAAGTTTTATGACCGTACGGCCTGCAAATAGCAGCATTTCCGTAGCCATAGCAACGTTACCAATTATCAACCATCCGTAGTCAAAGCAACTATTTCGTCAACTGATCAACAATAGGGCACACATCCACAACTATCATTGTCTAGGGAATAAAGGCACTTCTATTGAAATATATTAAAATAGACATGATGTCATTCTTATTTTGTTACATAATCTCAGATCCCAATTCATACATCACCCTAAATCGTTATAATATTGCCACATGTGATATCATGTACTCTGTACTCTAGAGGTAGTAATGTAGCCTCTGTGTCAAGGAGATTGACCAGGTAGATGACTGTCCTCTAATGAGCCGTTTATCCGCACGACGATTTGGAAAATGCTTCGAGCTGAGACCAAAGGGAAAATAGAGTTACTTATTTTAGCTCAATATAAACTAACAACACAAACAACACTATTGGGTACAACATTTTAAATCGATTTTCTTGTTAAATATTCGACAACCAAGGGAAGAAGAACTAATCATTCTAAAAACTAAATTTTAAATAAACATAATAAGAAACGTTTAAAGATACCAAAGAGGTAATGAGATGATGTAAATAGTATTTCAGGCAAGACAATGACCAACAGAAAAAAGGACAAAGATGAAAAATAGGAAGTTTGAAGATACCAAAGAGGTAATGAGATGATGTAAATAGTATTTCAGGCAAGACAATGACCAAAAGAAAACAGGACAAAGACGAAAAATATGAAGTTTGAAGATACCAAAGAGGTAATGAGATGATGTAAATAGTATTTCAGGCAAGACAATGACCAAAAGAAAACAGGACAAAGACGAAAAATATGAAGTTTGAAGATACCAAAGGGGTAATGAGAAGATGTAAATATTAGGACAGACACTACAATTGCCAAAAGATAAAAGAACAAACAATGATCTACAAAATACTACACAGAACACTAAAGATTAAGCATCACGAACCCTACTAAGAATAACAATCTGTTTTTATATACAGTGTGATTAAAATCATATGTGAATATGAGAGTCCATTAACGTTAATGGAGGTATAGAGCGTGTATGACAGATTGTTTTTACTATGGAATGCTTGATTACAATATATTATCATGATACAGCTAAAACAATACGATAAATTAGTGTCATATTCGTGTTATATTCGCATCGGTGGTGTAATGGAAAGTGTGCTCGTATCGTGTGTGTGAGATCATAGGATCTCGCTGATTCTAGGCCGGGGTCAAGTGTAAAGGAAAGTGTGCTCTTATCGAGTGTGTGAGATCATAGGCTCTCGGTGATTCTAGGCCGGGGTCAAGTGTAATGGAAAGTGTGCTCGTATCGAGTGTGTGAGATCATAGGCTCTCGATGATTCTAGGCCGGGGTCAAATGTAATGGAAAGTGTGCTCTTATCGAGGGTGTGAGATCATAGGCTCTCGATGATTCTAGGCCGGGGTCAAATGTAATGGAAAGTGTGCTCGTATCGAGTGTGTGAGATCATAGGCTCTCGGTGATTCTAGGCCGGCGTCAAGTGTAATGGAAAGTGTGCTCTTATCGAGTGTGTGAGATCATAGGCTCTCGATGATTCTAGGCCGGGGTCAAGTGTAATGGAAAGTGTGCTCGTATCGAGTGTGTGAGATCATAGGCTCTCGGTGATTCTAGGCTGGGGTCAAGTGTAATGGAAAGTGTGCTCGTATCGAGTGTGTGAGATCATAGGCTCTCGATGATTCTAGGCCGGGGCCAAGTGTAATGGAAAGTGTGCTCGTATCGAGTGTGTGAGATCATAGGCTCTCGATGATTCTAGGCCGGGGTCAAGTGTAATGGAAAGTGTGCTCGTATCGAGTGTGTGAGATCATAGGCTCTCGATGATTCTAGGCCGGTGTCAAGTGTAATGGAAAGTGTGCTCGTATCGAGTGTGTGAGATCATAGGCTCTCGATGATTCTAGGCCGGGGTCAAATGTAATGGAAAGTGTGCTCTTATCGAGTGTGTGAGATCATAGGCTCTCGATGATTCTAGGCCGGGGTCAAATGTAATGGAAAGTGTGCTCGTATCGAGTGTGTGAGATCATAGGCTCTCGGTGATTCTAGGCCGGCGTCAAGTGTAATGGAAAGTGTGCTCTTATCGAGTGTGTGAGATCATAGGCTCTCGATGATTCTAGGCCGGGGTCAAGTGTAATGGAAAGTGTGCTCGTATCGAGTGTGTGAGATCATAGGCTCTCGGTGATTCTAGGCTGGGGTCAAGTGTAATGGAAAGTGTGCTCGTATCGAGTGTGTGAGATCATAGGCTCTCGATGATTCTAGGCCGGGGCCAAGTGTAATGGAAAGTGTGCTCGTATCGAGTGTGTGAGATCATAGGCTCTCGATGATTCTAGGCCGGGGTCAAGTGTAATGAAAAGTGTGTTCTTATCGAGTGTGTGAGATCATAGGCTCTCGGTGATTCTAGGCCGGGGTCAAGTGTAATGAAAAGTGTGCTCTTATCAAGTGTGTGAGATCATAGGCTCTCGGTGATTCTAGGCCGGGGTCAAGTGTAATGGAAAGTGTGCTCTTATCGAGTGTGTGAGATCATAGGCTCTCGATGATTCTAGGCCGGGGTCAAGTGTAATGGAAAGTGTGCTCGTATCGAGTGTGTGAGATCATAGGCTCTCGATGATTCTAGGCCGAGGACAAGTGTAATGGAAAGTGTGCTCGTATCGAGTGTGTGAGATCATAGGCTCTCGGTGATTCTAGGCCGGGGTCAAGTGTAATGGAAAGTGTGCTCTTATCGAGTGTGTGAGATCATAGGCTCTCGATGATTCTAGGCCGGGGTCAAGTGTAATGGAAAGTGTGCTCTTATCGAGTGTGTGAGATCATGGGCTCTCGATGATTCTAGGCCGGGGTCAAGTGTAATGGAAAGTGTGCTCGTATCGAGTGTGTGAGATCATAGGCTCTCGGTGATTCTAGGCCGGGGTCAAGTGTAATGGAAAGTGCGGTCGTATCGAGTGTGTGAGATCATAGGCTCTCGGTGATTCTAGGCCGGGGTCAAGTGTAATGGAAAGTGTGCTCTTATCGAGTGTGTGAGATCATAGGCTCTCGGTGATTCTAGGCCGGGGTCAAGTGTAATGGAAAGTGTGCTCGTACCGAGTGTGTGAGATCATAGGCTCTCGATGATTCTAGGCCGGGGTCAAGTGTAATGGAAAATGTGCTCGTATCGAGTGTGTGAGATCATAGGCTCTCGATGATTCTAGGCCGGGGTCAAGTGTAATGGAAAGTGTGCTCTTATCGAGTGTGTGAGATCATAGGCTCTCGGTGATTCTAGGCCGGGGTCAAGTGTAATGGAAAGTGTGCTCGTATCGAGTGTGTGAGATCATAGGCTCTCGATGATTCTAGGCCGGGGTCAAGTGGAATGGAAAGTGTGCTCGTATCGAGTGTGTGAGATTATAGGCTCTCGATGATTCTATGCCGGGGTCAAGTGGAATGGAAATTGTGCTCGTATCGAGTGTGTGAGATCATAGGCTCTCGGTGATTCTAGGCCGGGGTCAAGCATAAAACTACAAAGCTGGTCTTTGTTTCCTCTCCTATAACCACATACATTTCAGGGCAGAGATGACTTGGATCGGCATCGGAGTGGAAGGACATATATACTGTTACTATAGTGGGCTAACGTAAGAAACATCAAGCTCGGTGTGTAACAGAATCAGACTAGCAACCAATAGTGTGTGGTCACTAAGCTGTGTTCGTCTAGTACAAAAACAGATGTTATCAAAATTCATTTATGATATATAAAAAACTGAGAAATGATTTCATTAAATTTTGGGAGGAATCCATTTAAAAAAATATCACTGAAAAAAAAAGGAAACAAATTAAGAACATACAAGGATCTGAAGAAGAAATTTGGGATGGAAAACTTTTCGAAATTAGATATTGACAGATCTGATATTTCAAATTTTGTAAGACTAAATAGATTAGAAAACAGATTATGCCCCCTATGTAAATTTGAAGTACGAGATGAATTGCACTTCATTATAAAATGTACCAAACTCCAAGAGTTGAGAAATAAATTTTATCAGAAAATTTCAGATATTTTACCCTCTTTCTATAATCTTTCAGACACTGGAAAATTCCATCTCATATTTCGTGATATTTCATATTTCATAATATATCTAAAACTTTGTTATTTGGAATTAAGACAGCACCCACTCACACCCCCCAGTAAGACAGCACCCACTCACACTCCCCAGTAAGACAGCATCCACTCACACACCCCAGTAAGACAGCACCCACTCACACACCCCAGTAAGACAGCATCCACTCACACACCCCAGTAAGACAGCACCCACTCACACACCCCAGTAAGACAGCATCCACTCACACACCCCAGTAAGACAGCACCCACTCACACACCCCAGTAAGACAGCACCCACTCACACACCCCAGTAAGACAGTGCCCACTCACACACCCCAGTAAGACAGCATCCACTCACACACCCCAGTAAGACAGCACCCACTCACACACCCCAGTAAGACAGCACCCACTCACACACCCCAGTAAGACAGCACCCACTCACACACCCCAGTAAGACAGCACCCACTCACACACCCCAGTAAGACAGCATCCACTCACACACCCCAGTAAGACAGCACCCACTCACACACCCCAGTAAGACAGCACCCACTCACACACCCCAGTAAGACAGCACCCACTCACACACCCCAGTAAGACAGCACCCACTCACACACCCCAGTAAGACAGCATCCACTCACACACCCCAGTAAGACAGTACCCACTCACACACCCCAGTAAGACAGCACCCACTCACACACCCCAGTAAGACAGTACCCACTCACACACCCCAGTAAGACAGCACCCACTCACACACCCCAGTAAGACAGCACCCACTCACACACCCCAGTAAGACAGCACCCACTCACACACCCCAGTAAGACAGCATCCACTCACACACCCCAGTAAGACAGCACCCACTCACACACCCCAGTAAGACAGCACCCACTCACACACCCCAGTAAGACAGTACCCACTCACACACCCCAGTAAGACAGCACCCACTCACACACCCCAGTAAGACAGCACCCACTCACACACCCCAGTAAGACAGCACCCACTCACACACCCCAGTAAGACAGCATCCACTCACACCCCCCAGTAAGACAGCACCCACTCACACACCCCAGTAAGACAGCACCCACTCACACACCCCAGTAAGACAGCACCCACTCACACACCCCAGTAAGACAGCACCCACTCACACACCCCAGTAAGACAGCATCCACTCACACACCCCAGTAAGACAGCACCCACTCACACACCCCAGTAAGACAGCACCCACTCACACACCCCAGTAAGACAGCACCCACTCACACACCCCAGTAAGACAGCACCCACTCACACACCCCAGTAAGACAGCACCCACTCACACACCCCAGTAAGACAGCACCCACTCACACACCCCAGTAAGACAGCACCCACTCACACACCCCAGTAAGACAGCACCCACTCACACACCCAGTAAGACAGCATCCACTCACACACCCCAGTAAGACAGCACCCACTCACACACCCCAGTAAGACAGCATCCACTCACACACCCAAGTAAGACAGCATCCACTCACACACCCCAGTAAGACAGCACCCACTCACACACCCCAGTAAGACAGTACCCACTCACACACCCCAGTAAGACAGCACCCACTCACACACCCCAGTAAGACAGCACCCACTCACACACCCCAGTAAGACAGCACCCACTCACACACCCCAGTAAGACAGCACCCACTCACACACCCGAGTAAGACAGCACCCACTCACACACCCCAGTAAGACAGCATCCACTCACACACCCCAGTAAGACAACATCCACTCACACACCGGAGTAAGACAGCATCCACTCACACACCCCAGTAAGACAGCATTCACTCACACACCCCAGTAAGACAGCACCCACTCACACACCCCAGTAAGACAGCATCCACTCACACACCCCAGTAAGACAGCACCCACTCACACACCCCAGTAAGACAGCACCCACTCACACACCCCAGTAAGACAGCACCCACTCACACACCCCAGTAAGACAGCATCCACTCACACACCCCAGTAAGACAGCACCCACTCACACACCCCAGTAAGACAGCATCCACTCACACACCCCAGTAAGACAGCACCCACTCACACACCCCAGTAAGACAGCACCCACTCACACACCCCAGTAATACAGTACCCACTCACACACCCCAGTAAGACAGCACCCACTCACACACCCCAGTAAGACAGCACCCACTCACACACCCCAGTAAGACAGCACCCACTTACACACCCCAGTAAGACAGCACCCACTCACACACCCCAGTGTGTTTATTCCCAGATATATGTAGAAGGCTTAAAAATGTTATGTTTTCGTCAATATTTTGATCATAATAATTATTTTAGTTTCTCATCGCCAAGTGAGTCGTGCCAAATTTAATAGGATTCTGTCAATATTTTGATCATACAAGTGTAATGCATTTAATATTTCGTATCGCAAATTTGAGGGGATTCTAAAATTTCATCAAAGAATTAAATTATGTAATCAAATGTTGATGATAAGATGAAGAGCTGTTGAGCCAAGGCTGTTCTTGTTATAAGATGTCGTTTCTGTTTTGTGTAGACAAATATTTGGCACGACTTATAAAACATATGTTGCTGCTTGCATCTTAATCATATATAAATACTTCATCAAAGAGAGAACAAACATTCCGTCATTAAAAGTTACAATAATATACACGAATAAGCTATAGTATCGTGACAAAACAAATCATCCCCGCTGTGCTATGGTTATCCCACTCTTCTCAAGTGCTATATATTGTGGGTTCTATCTTCGGTCAGGTTAAGCTAGGGACTGAAAAACTGACATTTAATTATAGAATTTTCAAAACTGATTTTAAATTTGAAGAATATTTTAATATTTTAGATGAACAAAATTCCCTTCTTTTATGTAAATTTAGAACTATAAATCAAAAATTGCCCATAGAAAAGGGAAGATGGAGTAATATTCCGAGGGAAAATCGCTATTGCGAACTTTGTCAAAAGAATCAAATTGGAGACGAATATCATTACATATTTGAATGTACTAATTTAAGCGAAAAACGTACTTCACTACTTCCAAAACATCTAATTGAACGTACCAATATAATAAAATTCAAAAATTTAATGACTAGTGAACGGAAACCAATCCTGCAAAAACTATGTAAATTTATTAGATATATAAATATGATAGTTTGTCCTCCCGGCTAATTCCATCTGTCGATTTACAGTATTTGTATATATTGTATATAGTTTAAATCTGTTCATTTATTTGTAACTTCTCTGTATATGTGCTATGCACTGTCAGCTTGAGAAATAAAAATATATATATAGGTCTCTACTAAGTACTCAGCATTAAGGTGTAAGAGTAAAAAGTGTAAGACAAAAACCTAGTTGGATCGGAGTCTGTATAATGTGTTAGAGTGGAGCCAAAATATGACGATTGTTTTATTGTATGCTATTAACTGCATGTCGATTTTCGGAGGAAAGTACCCTTTCCATGAGATACGGTTTTCACAGTATTCCGGTTGTTGACTGATTTTGTCTGTTTATATACTTATGAGTTTTGACTTTCCCTTTGTAAGATTGTTCGGAGTTCGGTTATTTTGTTATTACCCTTATATACGAATGCCACTTATATTAAACTTCAGGTGAAACCTGTATAAAAACCCAAACAAAAAATTATTTAACATAGAATGGTATGGGGGATTATTTAATGGTATTATTCGTAAAAGAATATTTATAACATTATAATAATTGGTAATATATTTAGAAGAATTTTTAAGCAATTATTTGCCAAAAAAAAAATCAATTGATTTTTTTTCTATGAAGGTCATTGCCGATTTTGTCATGGAAAAGTGTAAGAACACTTGCGAACCCTAACTTGTGACATTTCTATGAACCGTCTTGCTCGATGCTTTATCAAATAAGCACATTATCGTAGAATAAACATACTTATAGGTAGTTAACCTGATCTTGTGACCATTTCAATATACTAATTAGATTACGAAGTGGTAAATTTCACAATCAAGAGAAGCGTTATATTAATTCTGTATTGTATTATAAGTTTGGTAAATTAGATTATAATGATTATTTGCTCAATGTGATCTTTTTGATGGATATTTAATTTGACAATTGATATAAATTGCTGCCATTTCTACGAGAATTTGCTCAAAGCATTAAACATGCAAATTGTGTTTATGAAGGACAAGGTAATATGAGATGCTTAAGTTCTGTACTTAAACACGGAATTTCTGAGATTTTACGGTTTGGTGGTTAATGGTGTTTAACGCCACTTTCAACAATATTTCAGTTACTGTTTAGGAAGGCCGTTGAGATCCACCCTCAAGAAGTATTCTTCATCAACCAAAGACGGGAGTCGTACATTTATTAAGCAAATTGTTTTCAAGTTTGTGACCATTAAGAGCGCAACCTGTATACTGAACAAACTGATAAATTGTGGCGTGTAAAGCCGACACATTCAGGTGAAACACTGAATTAAAAATCTTCATATAAACAGGTTTTAATATGGGACGAAGTCCCAACTATGGTAGAAATAGCAATATTTTGATTCCAGATCCATATCACTAATGGCTTAAATTTCATTCACCGGAAATGATACACCGGAAACCAATACATGGTTAAATCTGCAGAAAATCGGATGCGCAGTAATCTGGAACTACTTCCGGTTATTAATGCTAAAAGTCGTCCCCGATATATCTCGGCCCTAAAATAGTCGTCCCCGATATATCTCGGCCCAATAAATTTAGACACTATTTTGATGCACTGAATGAGCGTGAAATTGGCAGACAATTTTCAGATTCGCGAGCATTCATTGCCGTGCCTATTTCAATCTTACATTGTACTACAGTACACTCCAAAAAGTACACAAAAGTAAGTAAAATTTCTATTTCAATCATCCCAAGAACTTACATGATTTAAATATTAGATAATGTGGATTGTGCTTCGCTGACACTACAGGTAGCACCTGTCTCATATTATTGTTTAAAAAAATTATTGGACTTCGTCCCAAGTTAGGTAACACCTATTATCATATTAGTTAAAATGGTCACCTTATTACATTGATGAGGCTACTTGTAATGTATTTGTCAAGAGCTACTCCAGAACGACAACTTTTGCTCCCCTCCCCATTTTCACAAAAAAGGAGGATCATCAACTCCTACAATTTGAAACAACCACCATCTGCGAGAGGACACAAATTTAACAGTTTGTAACTTGAATAATGTATGTCAAGAGATGATTAACAGTCGATATTTGTATTATAAAATTGCTTTAATAATAACATAGATGTGCAACAATGCCTACATGGAAAGACCAGACAGCCTCCACGATGTAGATACTATAGACAAAACAAAGACATTATGGATTTTGCTGGACAATATCGGGTTCAATATAACGGACAAATTGACTATTCTCTCAATTAATATTTTATACACAGTTAATCATATTGAATTTCAATAATTACTATTCCTTTTACTGGCGTATTTTATTTGAATAATAACTGTTTGTATTACTAGTACATGACAAACACAATTAAGCATCATTATTTGCATCAAATGGAAAACGCTTTTAAGGCCAAGGAGAAAAAGTATCTGTGATTCCTCTTACATTCATGTTTGTTTGCTTTTGTTACCTATGCAATATACAGGATAATTATCCGGGTTTTAACAGTACAAATTCAGGCAAAACCAAAAACACATAAAAGTTATTTTCTACATTAATTGCACATGGGTTTTGGTGGTCATATTCAGAGATGGCAATGAGTATGTCATGTTTAGAGACAGTAATGATTATGTCATGTTTAGAGACAGTAATGATTATGTCATGTTTAGAGATAGCAATGATTATGTCACGTTTAGAGACAGTAATGATTATGTCATGTTTAGAGATAGCAATGATTATGTCATGTTTAGAGATAGCAATGATTATGTCACGTTTAGAGATAGCAATGCTTATGTCACATTTAGAGATAGCAATGATTATGTTATGTATGCTTAGAGATATCAATGATTATGTCACGTTTAGAGATAGCAATGATTATGTCATGTGGACTCTTGGTGAACCTGTTCAGATGGTAATAATTATGTGGACCCGACGAGCTAGAGCTAAATTGAACGAGAAATCTAACATTTTATCACAGCCGTGCTACTTTTTTCTAATACCTTTGCTTATTGCTTTAAGTTGCATGAATATCAAATTATTTAGTTAATAATTATTTTAGTGCTACAAAATGGCTGCACAATAATAATGAGAAAGTAAGACATGATATACGAAAATTATTCAAAAAAAATATTCGTTTATGGTACACTTCACCTGGCGACAGGCGGAATGCAATTCATGATTGTTTTACAAACCATCTTCGATATTAAAAAAAAAAGGAAAAAAAAGAGAGATGAAGCACAATGATGAATAGAGTTCAACGACAAGACGAAGCAGCTTGCGTGGAGATGAGCCTAATTTTCACATTCTGGGTATGTTATAACGCAGGGGGGGTATTATCTATTCAAAAACAAGATGCATTAGTACTTTAAGTGAAAACTAAATGGAGGTTTACTTACCTGGCTGCAATACTTGAACACAGGTTAGAAAAAAGTTTTTTTTGAGATGTTGATTTACATAATTATTAAAATCATTGGTATTGCATTAATAATGGATTTTACCAACATAAAAATAAACGGGTAATAAATGAAAAGATTTAAAATATCTTAAATGTAGATTTGTTTAAGCTAACGAAAGACGACTATTAAGGAGTGATCATTTAACATTTCTTAAAAATAAATAAATATTTTGACCTGAAAGATGCAACAAATAAATAAATAATCTTCTATTTAACAAAAAATATGCGTATAGTTTCAAGATTAAGTACTGATTGTTCATGTCCATGAAAAAATATAATTCTTGTTTCCAGTGGAAAAAAATCTGGCTTGGAGAAAACAGAGCAACCTCAAAAGGTTTAATTGTCGGTCCCTTATTCGATAGGGTAACAGGCCCACAGTCTCTTAATTTTACATCCCTTACCTGGTCTCCATTATCGTCCGGTGAATCCAGCTTAGCTTTCTTATCCATATTTAAATCACACTATATAATTATATATCACAAACTACACATTGTCCCCAATACAAATGAAAATCAATCCGGAAGGAAGAAACTCACAAGAAGAAAATCATTGCTTAAATCACCATAGAATTCTCAATGAAAACCCTCCACTCACGTGCATCAATATAAAAAAAAATCTTACGGAATCGCTAATTATCAATTATGAACTTATAATAATACACATCGATCCTGTACATTCTTGCATACACGTGCAACAGTAGATTTATTAGCGTTAATTGATTATCCTGTAAGTCAATAACGAGCTATAACAATGTGTGTAGTATGTGTACAGCATCCTGGACACATCTATCGGTCGTTGATGCTGCACAGAGTGATATATATACGTTGTGATAAGGTTGAACGAAGGTATTTGCGTGAGAAAACTAAATTTCACGTTTCTTATTAGTTGTTATGGGTTTCTTGCTATAACGTTACGTCTCCCTTGTTGATTTTAGATGAACTTAAAAAATGCTATTTTCATGTTATATAGTTGTCTGTTTATTGCATAAATTTTAAGAGAATTTTAACTTAAAATCTTTAAAACGAGACGTTAGAGACGAAATGGATTGTTTACAATGTTAATAAGAAAAACTAATTTTAAGATTCTTTTGATGTTTGAAAAAAATCTGGATTAATACCTATCATCATCAATGATTACGCATGGACGACAACGAACCAAAGAGAAATAATTATTAGCCGTTTAACATTAATGTACGTTTCCAGAAGGTTAAACTTATATTTAGCAATCAGTTATGCACAATATGACTTCAGTATGATAACCGACACCATTCCGCCTGTATCTATCATTAGATGTAATGAAACTGATGAATAATTTATACGAGTAATGAGGTGTATGCACAACACTCGTACGTGTAGTGATGTCGTTCAAAAAAAGATTAAAGACCGAGAAACACGAACCCTACTAAAAACCGGGGGTGAGCTCAGGTGCTCCGGGAGGGTAAGCAGTTCGTGCCCTACATGTGGAACCCATCGTGTTACCCTAGTTATAAACCAGGTGATAACTCGTGAATGTTACCCTAGTTATAAACCAGGTGATAACTCGTGAATGTTACCCTAGTTATAAACCAGGTGATAACTCGTGAATGTTACCCTAGTTATAAACCAGGTGATAACTCGTGAATGAGGAAAGGACTGGATTGTGATTACGACAAACTGAACAAAGAAGATTTATTTCACAAATTTAAAATCATGGTTGCAATCTTTGTGCACAAAATGTAAATGAGCACATACATTCTTATAGTGATAAAAGCTACCAAATCATAATTTTCGTTACCTATAAGGGGGCCGAGTGGCTCAATGAGTTAGGTAGTTGGATTACCTAACAACTCATATAAGCCTATCACCAATACGACGTGGGTTCGTGCCCGGCTTTGTAAATTACAAAAAGGGTGCACTCGACTCGCAGCCGCAAGTGATAAAGCTTACAAGTTGCTTGCCCATGGTCGGTGGTTCTCTCCGGGTCCTCCGTCTTCTTCCACCACTAAAACTGGTCTCCATGATATAGCTGAAATATTGCTGAAAGTGGCGTTAAACACCAAAAATCAATCAAAAATCGCTACCTATAATTTTTTGTAGATAACAAAATCTTATCATTAATAGTAGTTATGGTGCTTAATGCCACTTTCAACAATATTTCAGCTATATCGTAGCTGTCAGTTTTATTGATGGGGGAAACCGGAGTACCCGGAAAAAACCACCGACCTGCCGCAATTCACTGATAAACTTTATCACATAATGTTGTATCGAGTACACCTCACCATGAATGGGATTCGAACTCACAACTTTAGTAGTGATAGGCACTAATTACACAGGTAGTTGTAAATCCAACTACCATACGATCATGATCACGACGGGCCCTTATCATTGATAAAAATACTGGTACCATTTTATTTTTTACAAAGATGAATATCGAGCTACTTAATTGAAAAATAAAGATGGGCATGCGCCAGTTATTTGTTGATGTCATTGATGCCTAATTAAATCTCGTCAAAACATCCGAAGAATGTCGAGTACTGATAAGTACCTGTATGAAGGTAACTCAGTAATCGTACATGGATGAGATGAGATTGTGTTTGTTTACTTTAGTGAATTTATTTTTTCTGATGATGCTAGTGTATGTATTTACTCCGATCCACTGCTAAAGACCCCATCTCACTTTCCAGTACACTCTTAAAGCTTGTCCTCTTTCCGATCCACTCCTAAAGCTTGCTCTCACACTTTCCAGTTCTCTCCTATAGCTTGCTGCCCACTTTCCGGTCCACTGCTAAAGACCCCATCTCACTTTCCAGTACACTCTTAAAGCTTGTCCTCTTTCCGATCCACTCCTGAAGCTTGCTCTCACACTTTCCAGTCATCTCCTATAGCTTGCTGCCCACTTTCCGGTCCACTGCTAAAGACCACATCTCACTTTCCAGTACACTCTTAAAGCTTGTCCTCTTTCCGATCCACTCCTAAAGCTTGCTCTCATACTTTCCAGTCCTCTCCTATAGCTTGTAAACGCATCCGAAGATTGTCGAGTACTGATAAGTACCTGTATGAAGGCGACCCTGTAATCGTACATGGATCAGATGAGATTGTGTTTGTTTATTGTAGTGAATTGAAATGTTCTGATGATGTTAGTTTATGTATTTAACGTTCGAAAATCTTATTTTTTATTAATTCAAAGAAAAACTGTATCTTTATTTTATCATGGTAGCTAAGAATGTGACAGAAACCAAATTACCTCCCCTTTCCAGTACACCTCCCAAAGCCCCATTCCCACTTTCCGGTACACTCTTAAAGCTTGTCCACTCCTCCTAATGCTTGCTCCCACACTTTCCGGTCCTTTCGTATAGATTGCTGCCTAATTTCCGGTCCACTCCTAAAACTTATCCCCACACTTTCCGGTCCACTACTAAAGCTTGCCCCCACTTTCTGTTACACTCCTACGCTCCTACATAATAATTCTTATATATTGGCTGTAAACGCATCCGAAGATTGTCGTGTACTGATAAGTACCTGTGTGAAGTTGATCCAGTAATCGTACATGAATGAGATGAGAATGTGTTTGTTTATTTTAGTGAATTTAAATATTCTGATGATGTTAGTGCTTGTAATTAATGTTCGAATATCTTATTTTCATTAATTCAAAGAAAAACTGTATCTCTATTTTATCATGGTAGCTAAGAATGTGACAGAAGTCAAATGCCATCCCCTTTCCAGTACACCCCTAAAGCCCCCTTCTCACTTTCCGGTACACTCTTAAAGCTTGCCTCCTTTCCGGTCCACTCCTCCTAATGCTTGCTCCCACACTTTGCGGTCCTTTAGTATAGTTTGCTGCCCACTTTCCGGTCAAGTCCTAACCCCCCCCCCCCCCCAACTTTCCGGTCCACTCCTAAAACTTATCCTCACACTTTCTGGACCACTACTAAAGCTTGCCCCCACTTTCCATTACACTCCTACGCTTCTACATAGTAATTCTTATATGTTGGGCGTATGTATTCCCCTACTGCTACTGGCTTGCAAAGAAGTTATGTTTCCATAGGAAATACAGCAATTATATCATTACTGTGACTGAAGTTAAAAATAGAAAACGTCAAATGAATCCAATATGACCAGAAATGGAAGTTGGATTTTGGTATTAGCACAAATGTAACTTTAACGCTATTTGTTTTGATAATTGCTGCAAAGATTCAATATATTCTTGAACGGTTACAGTTCTATTGAAATCAATTCAGCTTGACATAAGACGATATATTGTATGAGGTTACTAAGCAACGGATTGCTAATTCTAATGGTGAAAATCACTTATTTAGAAGAATTTTGAATGAGAATCCAGTGATGTATTAACAACTGACAGCATTTCTCTGAATATAACATCGATTATCAAAGAAGAAAATCTATAGAGTACACACGTAATGTGTTCAGTGAGTGCAAACACACACCCATTGTGCTCACACCAGACATATGTGGCAGTAACAGTGAGCGCTAACCCACACGCACTGTGCTCACACACAAGACTTATGTGGCAAGCATATTCCCCATGCAGAAATAAATTGCATGTTTATAAGTATGAAATAAATATCAAGAATCTGAACTTGAAGACTATCCAAGACTTAGCAATCAGCGACACAGCCAATTAAAAACAACTAGATCAGTCAACGACACAGCCAATTAAAAACAACTAGATCAGTCAGCGACACAGCCAATTAAAAACAACTAGATCAGTCAGCGACACAGCCAATTAAAAACAACTAGATCAGTCAACGACACAGCCAATTAAAAACAACTAGATCAGTCAATGACACAGCCAATTAAAAACAACTAGATCAGTCAACGACACAGCCAATTAAAACAACTAGATCAGTCAACGACACAGCCAATTAAAAACAACTAGATCAGTCAACGACACAGTCAATTAAAAACAACTAGATCAGTCAGCGACACAGCCAATTAAAAACAACTAGATCAGTCAACGACACGGCCAATTAAAAACAACTAGATCAGTCAACGACACAGCCAATTAAAAACAACTAGATCAGTCAACGACACAGCCAATTGAAGATAGCTAGATGTATTAGAATATCAATAGATCCCCAACAGATGTCGAAATGAATTATCCCTGGCTATGATTTAGGTAACTAAATTAGTGTAAATTAAACTAAAGATAGAAAATAACTTGTGGTTGAGCATTATCTGTCCAGAATCGGAACAAAGAACTGACCAATTTGTAACCGCAATACAGAGTTTAATCTCGCCAGATTTGCTTGCCTATCAGAAACAAGGACTTGTAAATGTCCTTAGACTTTGTCGTGGTGTTATTTTTATTATAACATAATACTTTAGTTTTGAACTCGCCTGTTAGCAAAACACATTAGAAGCCCACGTAATCAAAATATAATTCTAAGGTTCGCTGTTTTTTCGCCTTCCTGTGAAGTCTTCACATCAAGATCAAAGTTTATATTAATTGAAATATCTGACTTATTAGCTCATATGCTCGGATATTTATTTAATTTCTCATATGATAGCCTCCTTTTGAAATCCTATAAACATATCCAGCTTCCTTGTATCTCTTGTTACACAAAGTATACTGTTAATTGATTCTCTATCTTGATTCATTACTTATTATGTTGTGGCCATTGATCCTAACCAGTATGTCACTCATCAACAGAGTATAACTAGGTCCACCAACAAACTTCAGTTTCAAACCTACAGCACAACTAAAGACTACTTAAAATACAGTTTCTTTCCACAGACAATATGCATCTGGAACTCACTACCAGCCAGCATTGTTGTGCCAGGCCAGTCCTTGGATCAGTTTAAAACTCTGATCCAAGTTTACAAATTCTAAATCACCCTTTCTTCTTTTTTTTTTCTGTACAGTGTATATATACATATTATATATAATGTTTATTTTAAGAATTTATCTTGTCTGTTTTCGCCGAGGTATAATCATCAGTATTGATGGAACATCGTATAAAGTAGAAGTAGAAGTATAAAGCCCTTTCAAGTAGAAGTAGAAGTATTAAGCCCTTTCAAGTAGAAGTAGAAGTAATAAGCCCTTTCAAGTAGAAGTAGAAGTATTAAGCCCTTTCAAGTAGAAGTAGAAGTATTAAGCCCTTTCAAGTAGAAGTAGAAGTATTAAGCCCTTTCAAGTAGAAGTAGAAGTATTAAGCCCTTTCAAGTAGAAGTAGAAGTATTAAGCCCTTTCAAGTAGAAGTAGAAGTATTAAGCCCTTTCAAGTAGAAGTAGAAGTATTAAGCCCTTTCAAGTAGAAGTAGAAGTATTAAGCCCTTTCAAGTAGAAGTAGAAGTATTAAGCCCTTTCAAGTAGGAGTAGAAGTATTAAGCCCTTTCAAGTAGAAGTAGAAGTATTAAGCCCTTTCAAGTAGGAGTTGAAGTATTAAGCCCTTTCAAGTAGAAGTAGAAGTATTAAGCCCTTTCAAGTAGAAGTAGAAGTATTAAGCCCTTTCAAGTAGAAGTAGAAGTATTAAGCCCTTTCAAGTAGAAGTAGAAGTATTAAGCCCTTTCAAGTAGAAGTAGAAGTATTAAGCCCTTTCAAGTAGAAGTAGAAGTATTAAGCCCTTTCAAGTAGAAGTAGAAGTATTAAGCCCTTTCAAGAAGGAGTAGAAGTATTAAGCCCTTTCAAGTAGAAGTAGAAGTATTAAGCCCTTTCAAGTAGGAGTAGAAGTATTAAGCCCTTTCAAGTAGAAGTAGAAGTATTAAGCCCTTTCAAGTAGAAGTAGAAGTATTAAGCCCTTTCAAGTAGAAGTAGAAGTATTAAGCCCTTTCAAGTAGAAGTAGAAGTATTAAGCCCTTTCAAGTAGAAGTAGAAGTATTAAGCCCTTTCAAGTAGAAGTAGAAGTATTAAGCCCTTTCAAGTAGAAGTAGAAGTATTAAGCCCTTTCAAGTAGAAGTATTAAGCCCTTTCAAGTAGAAGTAGAAGTATTAAGCCCTTTCAAGTAGAAGTAGAAGTATTAAGCCCTTTCAAGTAGAAGTAGAAGTGTTAAGCCCTTTCAAGTAGAAGTAGAAGTATTAAGCCCTTTCAAGTAGAAGTAGAAGTATTAAGCCCTTTCAAGTAGAAGTAGAAGTATTAAGCCCTTTCAAGTAGAAGTAGAAGTATTAAGCCCTTTCAAGTAGAAGTAGAAGTATTAAGCCCTTTCAAGTAGAAGTAGAAGTATTAAGCCCTTTCAAGTAGAAGTAGAAGTATTAAGCCCTTTCAAGTAGAAGTAGAAGTATTAAGCCCTTTCAAGTAGAAGTAGAAGTATTAAGCCCTTTCAAGTAGAAGTAGAAGTATTAAGCCCTTTCAAGTAGAAGTAGAAGTATTAAGCCCTTTCAAGTAGAAGTAGAAGTATTAAGCCCTTTCAAGTAGAAGTAGAAGTATTAAGCCCTTTCAAGTAGAAGTAGAAGTATTAAGCCCTTTCAAGTAGAAGTAGAAGTATTAAGCCCTTTCAAGTAGGAGTAGAAGTATTAAGCCCTTTCAAGTAGAAGTAGAAGTATTAAGCCCTTTCAAGTAGGAGTAGAAGTATTAAGCCCTTTCAAGTAGAAGTAGAAGTATTAAGCCCTTTCAAGTAGGAGTAGAAGTATTAAGCCCTTTCAAGTAGAAGTAGAAGTATTAAGCCCTTTCAAGTAGAAGTAGAAGTATTAAGCCCTTTCAAGTAGAAGTAGAAGTATTAAGCCCTTTCAAGTAGGAGTAGAAGTATTAAGCCCTTTCAAGTAGGAGTAGAAGTATTAAGCCCTTTCAAGTAGGAGTAGAAGTATTAAGCCCTTTCAAGTAGAAGTAGAAGTATTAAGCCCTTTCAAGTAGGAGTAGAAGTATTAAGCCCTTTCAAGTAGAAGTAGAAGTATTAAGCCCTTTCAAGTAGAAGTAGAAGTATTAAGCCCTTTCAAGTAGAAGTAGAAGTATTAAGCCCTTTCAAGTAGAAGTAGAAGTATTAAGCCCTTTCAAGTAGAAGTAGAAGTATTAAGCCCTTTCAAGTAGAAGTAGAAGTATTAAGCCCTTTCATGTAGAAGTAGAAGTATTAAGCCCTTTCAAGTAGAAGTAGAAGTATTAAGCCCTTTCAAGTAGAAGTAGAAGTATTAAGCCCTTTCAAGTAGAAGTAGAAGTATTAAGCCCTTTCAAGTAGAAGTAGAAGTATTAAGCCCTTTCAAGTAGAAGTAGAAGTATTAAGCCCTTTCAAGTAGAAGTAGAAGTATTAAGCCCTTTTAAGTAGAAGTAGAAGTATTAAGCCCTTTCAAGTAGAAGTAGAAGTATTAAGCCCTTTCAAGTAGAAGTAGAAGTATTAAGCCCTTTCAAGTAGAAGTAGAAGTATTAAGCCCTTTCAAGTAGAAGTAGAAGTATTAAGCCCTTTCAAGTAGAAGTAGAAGTATTAAGACCTTTCAAGTAGAAGTAGAAGTATTAAGCCCTTTCAAGTAGAAGTAGAAGTATTAAGCCCTTTCAAGTAGAAGTAGAAGTATTAAGCTCTTTCAAGTAGAAGTAGAAGTATTAAGCCCTTTCAAGTAGAAGTAGAAGTATTAAGCCCTTTCAAGTAGAAGTAGAAGTATTAAGCCCTTTCAAGTAGAAGTAGAAGTATTAAGCCCTTTCAAGTAGAAGTAGAAGTATTAAGCCCTTTCAAGTAGAAGTAGAAGTATTAAGCCCTTTCAAGTAGAAGTAGAAGTATTAAGCCCTTTCAAGTAGAAGTAGAAGTATTAAGCCCTTTCAAGTAGGAGTAGAAGTATTAAGCCCTTTCAAGTAGAAGTAGAAGTATTAAGCCCTTTCAAGTAGGAGTAGAAGTATTAAGCCCTTTCAAGTAGAAGTAGAAGTATTAAGCCCTTTCAAGTAGGAGTAGAAGTATTAAGCCCTTTCAAGTAGAAGTAGAAGTATTAAGCCCTTTCAAGTAGAAGTAGAAGTATTAAGCCCTTTCAAGTAGAAGTAGAAGTATTAAGCCCTTTCAAGTAGAAGTAGAAGTATTAAGCCCTTTCAAGTAGAAGTAGAAGTATTAAGCCCTTTCAAGTAGAAGTAGAAGTATTAAGCCCTTTCAAGTAGAAGTAGAAGTATTAAGCCCTTTCAAGTAGAAGTAGAAGTATTAAGCCCTTTCAAGTAGAAGTAGAAGTATTAAGCCCTTTCAAGTAGAAGTAGAAGTATTAAGCCCTTTCAAGTAGAAGTAGAAGTATTAAGCCCTTTCAAGTAGAAGTAGAAGTATTAAGCCCTTTCAAGTAGAAGTAGAAGTATTAAGCCCTTTCAAGTAGAAGTAGAAGTATTAAGCCCTTTCAAGTAGAAGTAGAAGTATTAAGCCCTTTCAAGTAGAAGTAGAAGTATTAAGCCCTTTCAAGTAGAAGTAGAAGTATTAAGCCCTTTCAAGTAGAAGTAGAAGTATTAAGCCCTTTCAAGTAGAAGTAGAAGTATTAAGCCCTTTCAAATAGAAGTAGAAGTATTAAGCCCTTTCAAGTAGAAGTAGAAGTATTAAGCCCTTTCAAGTAGAAGTAGAAGTATTAAGCCCTTTCAAGTAGAAGTAGAAGTATTAAGCCCTTTCAAGTAGAAGTAGAAGTATTAAGCCCTTTCAAGTAGAAGTAGAAGTATTAAGCCCTTTCAAGTAGAAGTAGAAGTATTAAGCCCTTTCAAGTAGAAGTAGAAGTATTAAGCCCTTTCAAGTAGAAGTAGAAGTATTAAGCCCTTTCAAGTAGAAGTATTAAGCCCTTTCAAGTAGAAGTATTAAGCCCTTTCAAGTAGAAGTAGAAGTATTAAGCCCTTTCAAGTAGAAGTAGAAGTATTAAGCCCTTTCAAGTAGAAGTAGAAGTATTAAGCCCTTTCAAGTAGAAGTAGAAGTATTAAGCCCTTTCAAGTAGAAGTAGAAGTATTAAGCCCTTTCAAGTAGAAGTAGAAGTATTAAGCCCTTTCAAGTAGAAGTAGAAGTATTAAGCCCTTTCAAGTAGAAGTAGAAGTATTAAGCCCTTTCAAGTAGAAGTAGAAATATTAAGCCCTTTCAAGTAGAAGTAGAAGTATTAAGCCCTTTCAAGTAGAAGTAGAAGTATTACGCCCTTTCAAGTAGAAGTAGAAGTATTAAGCCCTTTCAAGTAGAAGTAGAAGTATTAAGCCCTTTCAAGTAGAAGTAGAAGTATTAAGCCCTTTCAAGGTTTAATGGAAGCTATTACTTATTTTACATTTAGAACCTTGCTTTAATCAGTCTACATAGGTTCTTATCTACTTGACATTACATTGCTTAAAACAAGTTAAAAGCATCACAGAGTGGGATAATGTTATAAAATCAATGGACTAAATTGAATACGGGATTATAAATCGATTCAGACATATATAAACACAAAGTCATCTTTTATCCATAGCCACCATGCTAAAAGAATAACTAAACAGTGAGATATCGACCAGCTAGTAAGCTATATATGTTTGTGTGTGTAAAATCCTGAGGAATTTTTACTGCGATATTATGCCGCAAAATTGTAATTAAATAATCGATTCTATAAACTAGGCCATCTGAATTATCAATACACACGATGTTTATTATTTTATTACAGAGGCCTATTATAGGGTTAAATGTTTAAAACATAAATGGCTACAGGCCCATAGCCAGGAGTTTTCATGGGGATTGGTGTACGGTAGACTCGTGATTATAGTTGGTCTTGCGGTCTGGGATAACATTAGTGGTAGTACAAGCAAAACGTCGACTGTGTGGGGGAGGGGGTGTTCGTACGACCCCCTAACTACGATTAGGGCGTATTAAGTTGGGTTATTTCAACAGTAAACACGTTAGGTAGGAAAATGTGGTTATAAACGAAGAAGAATTATAAATGTAAAAAATAATAATAATATACTGGCAACAAAATATAATTTTCAATTTGACTATTAATTAAAAAATCAATTAACTGTCGTGGCGGTATGGTATTGGTTGTTTTTCATATCGTCTTGTAGTTTGACATAGAGTATTCTTATAGTTGCCTGGCAACAATGGCGTAAAATGAACATAAAATATTGTCCGTCTTGATTTTTTTAAGCTTCAGAAAAGAGAATTGTGACAAAGCCTTCCCTCGCAAGATCCTCCTATCTCAGATTAAACAGATTATAAAAAGTTTGTAACCCGTTTACCCGATCTTTATTCATTACTCATTGGAATTTTCATTGCAAATGATAATTCAATTCCAAGTGCATTCTGGTTGACAAAACGTTCAAGTCTGACTGACCTATGTTACAAGTTTTCTGCTTGCTGACGTAAGAAAACTATTGGGGAAATAAGTACCTGAAACAGAACCGAACCTGTAAAATCAGTATGTCTCTACAAAAAGGCAAACAAAAAACCCTTAAACTATAATGCCTCGCCACTTTATTGTATGCTTTGTGTCCATGATATCGTACAATATCATAATATAATCAGATTCCATGCATTATTCCTGATTTATTGCTCCTTTATGAATAATTCCTTGAAGACCCTTTAAGAAGAGTTTGAAGATACCAAAGAGGTAATCAAAATCCGTAACTCGAAGAAGGACAGACAACACAATGGCCAAATTGAAAAATGACAAAAGAACAAACAACGATCTAAAACAAATACACATAAAACTAAAGAACGAGTAACACGAACCCCACTAAATACCGGGGATAACCATAACCTAGTCAAACCTAGCATACATTTGTACATTTATCGTAGAATCGTGGTACAATAAGGGTAATAACAAAATTACCGAACTCCGAACAATCTTACAAAGGGAAAGTCAAAACTCATAAGTATATAAACAGACAAAATCAGTCAACAACCGGAAAACTGTGAAAACCGTAATGACCCTGACTTAGTACAGGCATTTCTAAAGAAATGGTGGGTTGAATCAGATTTTAAGGCGCCAAACCTCTCGCTTTCATTACGGCTCAAAGGTTCCGGCTATCACTATAACAGTATTTATAACAATACTGGAACAAAATAGGTAAAATAGTTGTCAAAGCAGTACCAAACCCAGTGAAGCAAATGTCAAAAACAATTTTACGTCACACATAAAAAAAAATATTTTTGACATTTTTGTTGAAACCTTATCTTTATACATTTTCACTTTGTCAAACCTAGCATACATTTGTACATTTATCGTAGAATCGTGGTACAAGTCAGTTATACTTCATCAGTAATCCTCTCTCCTGGTATAATTCCTACTTGTGCAGGGTCGTCTTAACAATATTTTAGGCCCCCGAGCACAGCCCACTTGTTATCATAACAATTAACATTAATATTTGTCACTATCATTAGTAAAACACATGCTATATATACATTGTCTAATAACAAATATTTATAGTTTAGTACATTGTATACTATAGTATTTTTCTATTTATTGGCAACAAGTCACAACATACATAGATTAACATGGGGCCCCTATGCTCGTGCCCCCCTCCCCCGGGCAACTTGTGTGTTGTATTGTTGCAGCCTTTACAGTATTTATACACCCCTATTCAATACCATTTCTTTAGAAATGCCTGTACCAAGTCAGGGTCATTACGGTTTTCACAGTTTTCCGGTTGTTGACTGGTTTTGTCTGTTTATATACTTACGCGTTTTGACTTTCCCTTTGTAATATTGTTCGGAGTTCGGTAATTTTGTAATTACCCTAATTGTTTATATTTAACCATATGCAAGTTGTTGCTTACCCCTTGTTTTCTTGAGCTAGTCATTTAAGCACTGTATTCATTTAGTTCCCAATACACATATCGTCTTAATTTACAGTTTTATTTAAATCTTAGAATATCAAGTTTCACGAACTGAAACCAATCTCGTTTGTTTACACCACCAATAGTTGACACAAATGTGGTCTTGTTTACATACGTCATGCTGTGGTTCGTTATAATGTCAGCCATTTTGATTAGGTTTAGGTTTAGGTTTAAGTTGATGGTGTTTAACGCCACTTTCAATAATATTTCAGTTATATCGGGTACCATTTTGCTTAAATGTTTATTTTCAATATATATAATTTTCAGTTTGGTACAAAATGTACATATAATTTTTCTATTTTGTGTGGATACGCTTTTTTAATATTGAAAAGTTGCATATTTAGTTTCTTCTAATAAAACATAAGCAACACTTTTTAATTTAACTGACCGTTAATATATATAGTAGGGACAATGCTTTGATTGCTGTTATTCATATGGGGATTGCCATGAAGCCTTTATAACACTGTGCGAGCAATGATTCACAGTGAATGCCCCATGCCATTAACACGAGCAGAACTCAAAACAAAACGAGGAATTTACTCAAAGTAAAAAAATGACATGATTAGATTCAACATTTGTATTATACAATGTATTGTAAAAGAATTAGACAAGGGATAAAAAAAAAAAGCATAGCAGGGAAAGACTGAGAAAATCCTTCACTCACGTTGTCTGATTAACTACGATTAAACATAATACAGTTAAACCTGTCTTATGTAGCCTTCCAAGGGAACATTGAAATATGGTCACATAATAATATGTTATTCCAAAAGCAATACAGCTTATAGGTATATAATTCTTATATGATTTACATAATTAGAAATCCTATACTCTGATTGGGTATAAGCGCTTATGGAGGCGGGGTTTTGTCAGTTTATTTTTCGATAGACGATGTTCACCGGACTACTTTTTTCGTAATGAAAACAAAATGGCGGCTTGGATTCCCGATAATAAAAAAAGATAAAAGAAACAATGTTTATTGTTAATAATCGACAATTATTGTTAGATATGAAATAAAAAAATAAATGCCAATGAAAACAAAAGCTTGTATTGTTGACATAAAAAAAAAATTCCGGAAAAAATACTTAAGACAACCATCTATCGACTTTGACTTTTGTAATATATCGTCATCCTGTGACGTTGTTTACAAGGGACGCTGATTGACACAAGCTGGTTACTGATTTATTTTACGATTTTGTGGGCATTTTACTTGTTTGAGTAGCTAAATGCAAAATGCCATCAAATTGGAATATTTCAGTAACTTAATTACACCACCGTCTAGTTTAAAGTAGGAAAACAAGGTTAGTTCATGTTGTTATTCATGGCCGGCCGACACACATCAATGGAATGTATGTGTGCGTATTGGGGATCCTCGAAGGTAAATTTTCAAAACAAATGAAATAAAAACTTAGTTACAGAATTATAAGGATTAAACGCATTTTTTCCGGAGTTTATTTATGTATAACCTGGACCAATTCACTCACAAACAAATAAAAGTCCGAAGGGGACTTTTATTTGTTTGTGAGTGAATTGGTCCAGGTTATACATAAATAAGGACTTTTATTTGTTTGTGAGTGAATTGGTCCAGGTTATACATAAATAAGGACTTTTATTTGTTTGTGAGTGAATTGGTCCAGGTTATACATAAATAAACTCCGGAAAAAATGCGTTTAATCCTATAATAAATACAAATTACAAACAATACATGATACATTATACACAATACATAATTATATAATTATAATTATAGCGGAGCATGATATAAATTTAGGAATTACGATTTTTTTCAGCCACATATAAATACTTTCCAAGATTGTTAAGTTCTTTAATATTTTGAACAGATAATAACTGTGTTAGTTTAAAAGCAGATGGATTGATACACTAATAGGGTTTTATATATTTTAAGACAGGTGGTCATTTAATATGAAATGCACAGGGAAAGGAAATTAAAATTAAGGTCACACAATACAAGTTTTTGAATAATTAAGGTGGTCACTATTTAGCAAGTTTGACTATATACCCACTGTGAATATACCCCTTACACGGGGTCCACTCCAAGGTAATAAACCTGTGTAGGAAGGGTACTGGTTATTCATAACAGAAAATGAAACAAAAAGGGGAACATTCTTAAAACACATCAGGCGCATTAGAACATTGTCCTGATTGTGTATTTGTCTGACGCCTTCAGTAGTAAATTAAAATGTTATACCAACTGGAAGGTGGTGGTCCTTATTATCTGGAGATGTGAGATGCTTAAAGTAATCAGACAGATTGCATTACAGTTGAAACAACCTTCAACAAAGAAATATTGTCTTTTAAAAATGTAAAAAATCCACCAGTTTGAAAACTTTGGAATAATAGTTTGAAAAATGTTTTGTGCGGAAGTTGTACAAAGGGATATAACTCGAATATATTTTTGAACTGAGGACGATGGGTACAAAAATGTTGCACTTTTTGATGACATAAAACACAATTTGAATTTAATTTTCAATCCAAATATATGTATATATATATAATAATTGATAATTGACAAAATGCATGTATTTAATTTATATAAAAGGATTTATGTATGACATGGGAATTGAAACGGCAACTTTTGGGGTATATCAATCACATACGTCCATACATTGTATAAAAACAACGTGACATATGATATGTCATGATATTATTGAAATAAGACTTCACGAAGCTGAATGGCATAAATAAATACGTTACTTCATAAACATAATTATGAAATTTCATAAATAATTATCCGATTACATAAATAATTATGCGATGGCATGGTGCTGCAGTGTATCAATGGTGTGAGTTCAAATCCCGTCGAGGGAAGAACACAAATTTGACAGCTCTAAGATCTAATTCTAACACTGTTTGGATTAATTTTCAGACGTATATATTCATTCATATATATATGAATGAATATATCTATATATATATATGAACAAACACGGGCGATGATATAAATTAATTCTACGATGACTTTTATCAAATTATGGGATAGCATAAATAGTAATGCAATGACATTTAAAACGTCGTTATGACACAATTCCTGAGTCATATCCACGTCAAATGTTATCATTTAAATAATAGAGAAAATTACATAATAAAAAAATTATATTATTTTATCATGCAATCTTAATCTTAATTAAAAAATAATAAACTACGACTTATTATTTATGCACGTAAAAATGAAATAAAATGTCAACAGATGACATTTCATCATTAATTATTACGAATGTTATTAATGTCAGAGTGACAGATGGAGCTGACGGCCATTATTATAGATATTAATGTATTCACTTGTTGTGTGATCAACATGTAGACATCAAAATACTTGTTCATCCGGGCACTTACCGGTTCCTTCATTTTGGCGCTAATCTCATCACTAATTAGTTCACGCACATCACTTAATTAATATAACTTATATATATAATGTCTTTAATTAATTTCCCGACATAACATATGGAAAATAACAAATCAGTTCTCGGCCATGATTGCTATTATATAAAATGACAGACGATCAATACACGAAGCAGACGACACTGTCTTCTGTCAAACTTTGTCATTGATCAAGATAAATATTTTGCTCATTTGCATAACTTCTCTTATTTTTTGATTTCATACTCAAAAGTAATCATCAAATTTTATAACATATGCTATTTTTTATCTGGATTATTAAACTATATAACTATATAAAAATAAATGGCATGGCTTCATATTTTACGTCACACGCAAATTGTCACAGCAAATATGTGACGTACAATGTCTTGAAATATTCTTAATATGTGCACTTTATATGTAATTTGTTTGGTTGTATCGCCAAATAGTTACCAGAGTAATGGTTCTTATTTATTTTTGTGGTGGGTGATATTGCAAAGCATTAATTTCTTAACTTCATCATTATTTTGTAGTACAGACTTAGGGACGGACCATTTAACTTCCAGGGGGGGGGTTATGGTTTTTTTCTAAAAAAATATTCTGATTCCCAATGTTGCTGAAAAAAATATTCTGATTTTGGTGGAGGAAAAGACAAATAATCTGATTCAGAGTTTTTGTCATATAACCTAATGTTAAATTCTGGAAAAAAATTTCGCGCTTTGCGTGACAAAAAAAATAGTATTCTAACTCTCGTGTTGTCCGAAAATATTTTTCTGAACGAAACAAAAAACCATAACCCCCCCTGCAAGTTACATGGTCGTCCCTTAGTAACCACCGAAGGAAACATGCTGTTGTTTCTAAGATGCGGATTCAGCCCGTCTACTGGTCGACATGTTTCTACCAGAAGAACCTGCATTCAAAACAAGTTGTAGATTTATGACGTCAATGCCATCGAAGACGAACAATATTATCACACTTCAGTTAAACGACAATGTACCGTGGTTGACTGTTCGAAATATAGGTTGACTGATTATTACTTAATGTCCAGCGAGCAGTATTTCAGTATATTCAAGACGAGAACAAATTCATTAATAAAAACAAACTACAAACTATATAGAACCGAGGAAGGGATGGGCCAATTGGAACAACGACTTTTGACTACCATTAGGAAAATATGGAGAGGGACGATACATTTAGATTTCTATAGCATCTATAATGCGCATTCTCTTTTTCGAACTCAACAAAACAGAGACACTCTAAAACACGTTATCCACTATTGCCAACGGCCATACTTTCCGTATTACAACCTGACAACCCAACTTCGAGAGGGCACCAACTATCATGGCAGTCTGTTTTATTGGTGGAGGAAATCGGAGTATTCAGAGAAAACAATCGACCTGTCGCAAATCACTGACAAACTTTATCACATAATGTTATACACTTCGTCATGAGCGGGATTGGAACTCACAACGTTAGTGGTGATAGTTAAGGTATTAATATACTGGTATTTGGTTAATATCTAAAAAAAAAAAAAAAAATTGACTCTTGGTTATTGAAAGGGACTATTTTTCTGAGAAAACTTTCATAATAAAGACGTTTTCAATAAAAAAAAAAAATTGCGGTCTTAACCGTCATGGTTGACAATCTCACATTATGTATTTAGTTAAAAACAGGATGTATTTGAACAAAAAAACTGTTATATATATGATAATGTATATTAAATGTAATGGATGCACCTTTCAGTTTAAATTAGTATATTAATTCATATCCGCCTATTTACTAAGGACTTTATGTTATTCTATTATACAATGCTTCTTATATGGCTACAGTCGGATCTGGTTGTTTTGAGTTTGTATGGCTACAGTCGGATCTGGTTGTTTTGATAAGCCGCTTCGGCGGTGTAATGGTTAGCGTGCGCTCATCGAAAGTGATAGATCATGAATTCGATGCACGGGCAGGTCAAACTAAAGACTACACAATGGATATTTGCTGCTTCTCCTTTAAGGATGCAATATTAAGGTGTAATAACAAAGACTGGTGGACTCTGAGTAAGGGTAATAAATGTGACCGACTAAACCAACATGTCTAACTGTGGACGGTTGTTTTATTGAGCTAGCTCTATAAAATTCCAACTCAGCAAGGTAGCCTAGCACAACGAAGACCATCATCATTTCAGCAAAAATTTTGTTTCCGTCATGATATAGTTGAATATCTGTTGACTTGGCTTTAAACAACAATCACTCATTCGTCGTGTTACGATATGAAGTTATTTTTAACTAGTATTCCTCGATTTTTCGAATTAAAAATTAGCAAACAATTAGCATGAATGGCGCGAGCGAGTGATTTTTGTTTAACGCCATGTCAGCAGTTTTACAGCTATATCACTGCGAGAATATATTACATTTGATGAGGTTAGGATGATTATGTCCGCTTTGTACTAGACCAATGCGCATAAAAAGTTGACGTAAAATCGTGATTTTTCACACGAAATACCCCAAAAATGTTCGCGCCACCCTCCGCTCGGCGCAATTTTTTTAAGTGCGCCCCCCCTAACTTGAAATCCTGGATCCGCCCCTGGCATAGATATATTTTTATAATGCTAGTTCACTGAAACAACAGACCGTGCGTAGACATGTCACTCCACATAGACACATTATTATGATTCCGAGCCAACCGGTCTTTGCCTACTGCTTAATGTTAGCGGAGAATCAGCAAATACAAAATTTATAGTCTTTGATTTGACCCGATAGGAGTTCGAACCAACGACCTACTGAACTCGAGGCGAGCACGCTAACCATTACAATAAATGGACCACATGTTAATTTCGATATCTACCAGAAAACAAACGACCTACATACAAATTCGAGATAACGGAGGTTCGACTGTAATTGGTGTAGAGTTGTTTATCAAAATGCTCCGAAGAGCAGAACATAAAGATGTCCTTTTATAATCTAATTCATATCTGATAAACGAGTTCTAAACCAAACGGTGTTTGACGAAGTATTTTAGAGGGAACAAATTGGGTGCTGAAAATATTCAAACGTCAAAAGTTTTTAACTTTGTGTGTTGAAACCAGATACAGAAGTAGCAAGCACACTGGGTCTTAGCACCGTCCCAGACCAGAACATCCGTCACCTATCAGGTCGGCCCAATGTTCATGAATAAGTTGCTTATCTGACCGGCCCACCCGGCATTGCCCAAAAGACCGTATGGCCAGTCCGCCTTTGCCCAGATGTAATTAATTTTATAATCATTTGAATCATTAAAATTATCAGATTAAAGAGTCTTACATTGTTATGAGGTTGTGATACGTGTCTATCCTGCGATACAGCGACAATATCAAATTGGTTCAGCACCATATTCGACCTATGGATGGCAAACATATGCAGCCTAAACTGTCAACCATTTTATATACAACAAAAACAAGTCAGGTATGGCTAATGACCAAATTAACAACTGTCCCATGGTATTTTATCGTTTACTTCATATTGTAATAGTAACCTTGAGAGGTGATTCCGGGACAATATATAATTCATAAAGACTGGTTAATGACACGAATGTTGTCACTTTTATAATACATGTTTTAGTTTCACCTTAAAAAATGTTTCTAATCATTTGTACAAACACGCATAGGATAATAAAGAGAAAATTGAACCCAAAATTAGTAAAGAATGATTTGCTAGTTAGAAACAACATTTGTTCGATAGAGACACCGGATCTGTGGTGTAATGGTAAAGCAGGCTCACCTCAGACGAGATAGATCGTGAGTTCGAGTCCCAATCGGGTTAAGCTAAAATATATAAAATTGGCAGTTGTTGCTTCGCTGCTAAGCACGCAGAAATAAGGAGAAAGAGCAAAGACTGGTTGGCTCGTAATCAGGATAATGTGTCCTAGTGGGGAGACATGTCTATCCGCGAACTGTCGTTTCAGTAAGCTAGCACTATAACAATCCAACTAAGCGTGTTTGTCTAGTACAAGAAGGACCTAATCATCATCCTATTGAAAATTAACTTGTTCTCGCCGTGATAAGCTTGTTGAGTTGGCGTTAAACAACAATCACTCACTCACTCACTCACTCACTCACTCACTCACTCGAAAGAGACAATAAGGGAAGGTAGTGCCAGCATGCCCATTTACCCTCTGCAGAGGGTTTTTTACCCCCAAAATAGGCCCTGTACCCCCAAAATTGTAGGGACTTTCTATATGTAGGGGTACAAAGTTAAGGAAAAAACAGCAATTGTACCCCATTGTACCCCCAGTTTCAAAACTCAGTGGGCACCCTGAGTGCGTTGTATCAATCGCATGCAAAACAACTCGAACAAAAATTGATGTTCAACGTCACAACACAACACCTGATACTCGACGTTCAATAGACAAATCCTTATACAAATATCGTCGATAATTGAATATATTATTTTGTACTTTTATTGGAGCAGGTAAAGTACATGTGTATGAGTGCGTGATTGTTGTGTAATCCCAAATTAGATTTATTTTTTTTCAGTTATATCACGATGTTGAATTTCTGCCTGCTTTGTGTCAGATCAATAATGAGGGGTTGCTATAAATAGGAAATACGTAATAAAATAATGTACTCAGTCGGTCATTCTCTTGTCGAGACAACATTTTATTTAAAGTTTACCCCTCTAGGGTCCATAAAAATTACATTAAATATCACATTTTTGATATTAATATTGCGCTTTAAAATCTGATTCAATCCACCATTTCTTTAGAAATGCCTGTACCAAGTCAGGGTCATTACGGTTTTCACAGTTTTCCGGTTGTTGACTGATTTTGTCTGTTTATATACTTATGAGTTTTGACTTTCCCTTTGGAAGATTGTTCGGAGTTCGGTAATTTTGTTATTACCCTTATTGTAAATCTCACCGTTTTCATGACAAATGTGTTCGACTGGAATACTAGAAATCCTGTCGAGGAAACTCGCGACATTTGGTATAGAGTCACGTCAAATGTCACTCAGTACACGCGACCAATCAGTGACATGCTTACGAAATCTTGAGAAATTCAAAACGAGAGCAGGTTATGAAAAGAGTAGAAAGGTACCGAATGTGATGTTACGGTACTGAATGTCTTTAGATCTTGATAAAAAAAAATCCAAAATGATTATACATGGTACCTATATTGAATTACAATATATGCCCATAAAATAACTTGATTTGCCCATAAAATTTCATAGGGTATGTCGAAATATCTAACTTGAAACATATGGTGTCCCTTTCTGATACACCCTTGTTACCCCTCTTTTCTTCAATAAAAATTTTAAATAAAACAATTGTCACTCATTGCCAACCAAACATTTTCCATTTTCATCTATACTCCGTGTCACATGAACCACAAATGGTACCTATGCCCATTCCTTACCCTTTTGCACTGAAAGTCAAATACTATACTCCATTACAAGGTAAATCGTCCATGTTTTATATTCTCCCCTGATAATTTGATTGAATGAATACTTCCTTGACTTTCTCTGTGGAAATTTAACATTACATGGTTGCCATCTTTGCTTATAATGGGACGCTAAGATGTTTACTCCGCTCCAAACTAATTTGCATATACATTTTTAACAACAACTTCCTATTTGTCTGATGTTTGTTTTGAATTGAATATATGACAAGGTTGCATGTCTCCCATTCTTTCTCTGTTCATTTACCTACCGGTTGATATTAAGAAGAATTCCAAGGACATCCGACCAAATGCAACCATGCGTCACTTCCGGCATGAACAATGATCGAAAGGTTCATGTTGTATCTTCTGGGATATGTGAATATACACGTAAATGCAAAGCGAATCAAATGAAGGATATGCCACTGCGAAATTTAAGTTGCACTCACATTAATCTCTCAGATACACTTTATTTTGACACAACTCCATAAGTAGTTTTCATGCATTCCCAACCGTTTCAATAGATTCCAAACTCGGTGACACAGAGCATATGTTTAGCAGACGATATTGGTATTTGTTTCAGATAAAGGACTGATCGCAGCATTGTACTCCCGTCTTATATAAAAAGTGTATATCACCCCTCCCCACCCACTCCTAATCCGTCAACCAAGTATGTTCCATGTTCATCCACATTTAGCAGACGACAGTGCTGTTTGTTTTTAATGGAGGATATACCAACCATCTACAGAACTTTTAAGGTGTCTTACCTCATCATCGTCTGGTAAACTCGCCTCATTTTCCTCCATATTTAGCAGACGATACTGGTGTTTGTTTTTACACGTGTATTGGTTTTTTATTCGGTACTAAAACTTATTTTCAAAATCAATAAATCCATAAAGACTAACAAAACATGTACACATGTTTACCTATAGGAAAATAAGCTTAGTAAAATTGACTTTTTTTGTTTCCCTGGACCAGATCGATGAGGGCTGTGTTTTCCGAACAGGTGTTAGTTAGGCTGTTAACTTGAAGGATTTAACCCGCCGATTCAGTCGATCACTAACATAGGAATTCTAAGATATTTATCTTTAAAAAAAACGGGGTGGGGTATGAGGTTTATGGTTTTTAAGGTCACTTTAAACAATATTTCAGTTATATCGTGGCGGTCAGTTGTATTGGTGGAGGAAACAGGAGTACACAGAGAAAATCACAGACCTGTCGGGAGTCACTGACAAACTGTATCACATAAGATTGTATCGAGTACACCTCACCAGGGCAGGAACCGAATTCACAACGTTAGTGGTGATAAACATAGGTAGTTATAAATCCAAATATCATACGATTACGACGGCCCCCTTTTAGAAAACGTGCAAATTAATCACCAATGTCATAATTGCATAACTATTAATACATTCTCACGACTTTTGCATATGATAGATCAACAAAATCTGAATATGAAGATTTATATCCAAGAAAAAGTCGTGAAAATTAATTATAAATTTACCAATTTTATACATATTAATACGTTCTCTATCTCTCGACTATAGTATATAAAGGTTTATGGTGTTTAACTGTTTTCATCAATATTTCTGTTATATCGTGGTGGTCAGTTTTATTGGTGGAGGAAACCGGAGGACCCAGAGAAAACCACCGACCTGTCGTATGTCACTGACAAAGTTTATTGCATAATATTGTATAGTATATAAAGAAATAAATGATTTAAGAAAAAAAAAAGAAAGATGAGATCACAGCGTGGTATCAGTTGTAAAATAGCATATGCCACAGACACAATTCTATATATTATTTGAATTGTTAGTGATCACTACAGAGGAAATTTGAAAATTTATTTTTCCAATTAAACGGTTTTAGTAAAGGATAAAATGCGATCACCGTGGTATGTTAATGGAGACCACGTTGACAGTTCTCCTTGTCATTTATTTTTCTATCAAAATCCAAGGATATCAAATTGGAATCTCATAAAGCAGAACCTTATTTTTCAAACTTTATAACGCATTTGGCTTCTTGGATTTCCCCCGAGACTACTGATCAATTTATCCTGCATATATTTAAATAATTGGAAAACATCAGAAGCCGAACGGTCGATTCGAGTCGGCCTCTGTTTTTTAAAACAATTATTTCTTCGTGTACATTTATCTTCTTTAAAAGGGAAATAAAAGAGGAGGGTTATGGTGTTGAACGCCACTTTCAACAATATTTCAGTTATATCGTGGCGGTGAAAAAGACAAGCAATTAAATAAATGTTTTCAGAATTTTAGGCGCGCGCCCCCCCTAAAATTAGAAAAAACAAGATTTTTTGGCGTAAAATCGTGATTTTTCACACGAAATACCACAACAAATTTTTTAAGTGCGCCCCCTAGCTTGAAATCCTGGATCCGCCCCCTGCCTTGGTTGGCACAGACACTTTCAATAAAAAATGGTAATTATTATATTTTATTAATATTGATATGAGACTCATGAACAGTTTTGCGTTCTTCGTTCTACAAAAGTTTGAATGACAACTCTAAATGTAGATCACACGAAGAGCCACCTTTATATAAATAAGTTTAATAAAAGTATACTATTCAAGTACGAAAGCAGGATTTCATATTAGGGAGAGCACATTTTGTAGACGATGAGTCAAAGGTCGTTCTTTTTTAATCCACGCCACATCAGCCATTTTGTTTCCAAATATTCGCATTTCGTTTTATTATATTTATTTTATCTATGACATTTTTTTTTGCGAATCCGCACCTGTTATTTTGTTGACAAAAATGATCTGTGACTTATAATAAAATCATTCTGTATATTTGAACTACTCTTACTCATTGTTTTATACTTATAGCATACTAGACAATAATCAGGCTGGCCTTTGATAGGTTTATGTACACACAGCTAGAAAGTAATACGATATCATTGTAACTGCTACATTCATCATATAAAATATAAAACCTTATTGAACCACTTTGTGCAAAACAATAATTGTGTTATTGATTTAGCAGTGCATATCAAGTTAGCCTTTGGATGAAATATCACCATTAATAATGTTTCATAAATTCAAACCTAGCCCAACATTTGCCTTTAATATAATTTCCCCAAAAACTATAATATTTCTAATATTGATTTACCCATGCATATCAAGTTAGCTTTTGTAATCGCGCTTAACAACAAGAGTTATCTCTCTTTGGCTGAAATGTTGCCAGTAATAATGTTGCATAAACTCAAATCTAGCCCACCTTTTGCCTTAAATTTAATTTCCCACAAAAGATGTTATTTCTAATATTAATTTACCCATGCATGTCAAGTTAGCATTTGTAATCGCGCTTAACAACAAGAGTTATGTCTCTTTGGCTGAAATGTTGCCAGTAATAATGTTGCATAAATTCAAATCTAGGTCTCCTTTTGCCTTAAACTTAATTTCCCACAAAAGATATTATTTCTGATATTAATTTCCCCATGCATGTCAAGTTTGCCTTTGTAATCGCGCATAACAACAAGAGTTGACTGAAATATCACCAGAAATAATGTTTCGTGAATTCCAACCTATACCAACCTTTGCCTTCAATTTAATTTGCCACAAATTATATTATTTCTAAGCTGTTGACCTATAACATGTGACAACATTTCGTGAGACGATTAATTAAAGTCTTACACTCAGTTTATTTCCGATGTTCGAGGAATGGAGGATGAGGTGGCAAGGGTAAAATTATAACACGTTCAGAAGACTGACTTGTCATCAATCCAACTGCTTCGTCAAAGTATTAAGACCAAATTAAATCTAAACGCGTTTGACTCCATATTATACTAGACTTTTAAAACCCAAAGAAAATATAAAAGTATTACAACAATTTGAAAGAAACATTATCTCTACACTATTTGCTCATCTATATCAGAACCGCATCAGTGGTGAAATGGCTAGACGGTGCTTGCCTAGAATGCGGTAGATCGTGGGTTCGAGTCCCGTTCGGGTCAAACCAGACAGTAAAATTGGTAATTTTGCTTCTCCGATAAGCACGCAACATTAAGGATAAACAGCAAAGACTGGTTGGCTCGGAATCATGATACCGTAATGTGTCCGAGTGGGGCGACATGTCTACCCGCGGACTAGTGTGTTAGCACTATAAAAATCCAACTAAGCGTGTTTAGCATAAAGCGGACCTCATCATCATCTCATTGAAAATTAATCTAAAAAACACTCACTCACTCACTCACATATACCACTATTTGTATTGTACCAACTACGAGTGTGATAATTTTAGAAATGATGACCACATTCGGACGGTGGAAGATAATTCAGAAATAATCTCAGTTACAGTCTTTGAAGAAAGACAAACGTAAGCATAATTATGATATACAAAATATCAAATGAAAAAGTAGCTATTACTAACAAAGACAGACTTAATTAAGTCACCCTTGAGACAATCAGGTCATATGCATTCTTAGTCTTTTATTATTCGTCCTTGTAAGACTCAACAGAGACAAGAATAATTTTCCTTCGTACGATATCTTATCGGAACCGGCTGTCACAATCCATAGTTATTAGTCGCTCATTAGGGTGGTATAGCCTATGTTTTCTCTCGAGTTAGAATTTTTTTTTCACACGAAACATATGATTATTATTTTTAAATTTTTTGGAAATGATAAATAGGCTTTTTTTTCAAATTTTACTCAAAAATTCTTGTTAACAATTGCAAGGCCAGCTTATTGTAATAGTTTCAAAAATGATATAAGCAATGCGTTACCAGTTATAGTCAGCCTCCTCGGTGGGTGATCTATTACCGGTATATTGGATGTTGTACTGTCGGAATTGTCTTGTCACTTTTTCTTAAAGACAATGTAAGACTGTACAAGCCATTATCACAGCATGACATCTGTTTCCTCACATTGTAATGATAATGAGACAGAAAGTCAGCGAAAATCGTCATGTGCAGAGAAAAATTTAAAAATAAATATTGCATACAAAAGTTTTATTAAATAAATTGAAATCAGTGATTGATATTTAATTCCTTTGGTTGGAATTACTTTTCAGAGGAAACAACCGACCTGTCACATGTTACTGACAAACTTCATCAGATCATTATGTAACAAATATAAAATTGTCAACGTAAAAATCTTATTGGTGTCAGTCATTGACTGTCACACAGAGTTATCGGTCCTTAATTTACCTCTCGTTGCAAATAATACAAATATATGCGCAAGAATATCACCATATAAAGAACGTAATTAGTAGAAACGGATAAGGTTTGAACAATGTGCCGATGTACTAAGAGATGGCTTAGACAATCTGCAAATGTTGAACTTCGTAATAATAAGTCTAAGATAAAAGGGATATAAATGTTCGAGATTTGTGACGTTATTATTGAGTAATTCGGTTGGATGAATTTTGGTTTTTAGATTTACAAGGGGGCCGTCGTGGGCTTGATCGTATGAAAGTTGAATTTACAAATACCTGTGCAATCAGTGCCTATCACCACAAACGTTGTAAGTTCGAATCCCGCGAATGGCGAGGTGCAGCATTATTTGATAAAGTTTGTCAGTGATTTGAGACAAGTCGGTGGTTTTCTCAAGGTACTCCGGTTTCCTCCACCAATAAAGCTGACCGCATTGATATAACTGAAATATTGCTGAAAGTGGCGTTAAACATCATAACCCTAACCCTAGATTTACAAGAATCTTGTAAACGTTTACACATAGACATAGGTATATAAAAGTGCAAGGACAGTTAACTCTATCAAAGAGATTGTAATTGCTAACTACTACACGAAAATACGGATCATAAAACAGCAGATGAAATGTTTGTAATTGAATATTGAATATGGATTTGACTTTTATAGCGGGTCCTAAAACAAAAGATTGAACAATTATCTTATAAAATTTGAGACGTCAACAGGGTTATATTAGGGAGTCCAAGGACAGATAATTCCGTGAAAGAGTTTGTGATTGCCACGATTATGCGGGCCCTAAACGAAAGATGAAATATTTGTTATTTGATATGGAAAATTGGTCTTTTATAGCGGGTTCCAAAACAAAGATGAAACAAGAACTTTGTAAAATTTAAGATGTATTCAGAACTATATGAGGGAGTTCAAGGACAGATAACTCTTTAGAAAACATCATCAATAATGCGGGCCCTAAAACGAAAGATGAAATATGTGTTATTGAATGTGGATTTGTCCAAAAACAAAAGATGAAACATGAATCTTAGGAATTTTGACAGGTCTATACGAGGGAATGTTTATGACAGATAACTCTTGTGAAAGATTTTGCCATTTCCAACTACCACACGATATCGCGGGGCATAAAACAAAACAAATATGAAATGTTGTAATTTAATATGGATCTGTCTTTTATAGCGGGTTCCAAAGCAAAAGATGAAACAAGAATATTATCAAATATGAGACGTCAACAGGGCTATATGAGGGAATGCAAGGACAAATAACTCCGTAAATGAGATTGTGATTGCCACGATAATGCGACCCTAAAACAAAACAGGGCGATTGTAATTGTTAACTACAACGCGATAATATGGTCATTAAAACGAAAGATGAAATATGTGTAATTGATTATGGGTCTGTCTTTTATAGCGGGTTCCAAAACAAAAGATGAAACAAAAATCATGTAAACTTTGAGACGTATTAAGTACCATGTGAGATAGTGCAAGGACAGGTAACTCCATGAATGACATTGTGATTAGTTTAAACATATTTTTATTAATTAATAAATATAGTACAATATGCTAAATTTCAATATGATACAATACAAATAATTAAAGGGATTTGAAAACAAGTTTAGAAAAACTTATATTAATTCGTTTCCCTGATTGCCACAATCATCGGGCCCTAAAACGAAATAAGGAATGTTTGTAAATTAATACGAATCTTGTCTTTTATAGTGGGTCCTAAAACAAAAGATGAAACAAAAATCTAAAATTTGAGACGTAGACAGGTCTACATGAGGGAATGCAAGGACAGACAACTCTGTCATTGCCAACTACCACATGATAATAAAACTAAAGATGAAATGTTTGTTATTTAATAGGGATGTGTCTTTTATAGCGGGTTCCTAAAGCAAAAGATGACACGAGAATCTTATAAAACTTGATACGTAGACAGTTCTATATGAGGGAGTGCAAGGACAGACAACTCCGTGAAAGAAATTATCATTTCCAAACTACCACATGATAAAAAAAGATGAAATGTTTGTAATTGAATAAGGATCTTTATTGTATAATGATTTAGTGCATATATCTTTGTGTTGTTGATGCATTAACCGTAGGACGATAATAAAAAAAGTGACAAAGAATAATAGAAAAACCTTTTAGCTGTTACACTAAACGTGCATTGATTCTCTAATAGCCAATAATTTAAGTGTTATAAGTACAAAGACATTATAAGAATAGTTCGATGTCTTCTTATACCTTTTAAATCCATAAAATATTTCCATGGTAACTGACAATCAGTAATTCTGTCATTTCCGGTGTGAGTTTCATTAAATAGAATCCAGGATCATGTGTAAAATGGTATTAACTAGCTTTTAACTTTTAAAAATAAATTAGATCAATTGTTTAGCTTTGTTTTAAATATGAATAGGCGAAGCCAATAAGGAGGACGTGTCTGAACAATAATGAATTTTAATATGATGTTAGTAATAAATGTATGTCATTACAAGGAGGAGAGGCATAAATATTGATTTTTGTCATTGCAGAGAGGAGAGGCATATATATTGTCATTTTTGTCATAAAAGGGAGGAAAGGCATAGATATGGTAATTGTTGTCATTAGAGGGAGGAGAGAGATATATATTGTCATCTTTGTCATTACAGGTATAAAAGACATGCAACGGGTGCCACTAGTGGAGAAGGAACTGCTCACCCTTCCGGAGCACCTGAGTTCACTCCCGGTTTTTAGTGGGGTTAGTTTTACTCGATCTTTAGTTTTATGTGTATGTTTTGTAGATCGTTGTTTGTCCTTTTTCTTTTGGCCATTTTGTTGTTTGTTCTTCTTCGATATACGGATTTTGATTGTCCCTTTGGTATCTTCAAACTCTTCATATGGACATATTTGCAATCACAGGGCAGTAAGACATAGATATGACAATTTTTCCCGTCTTAGGACAGAGAGGCATAGGCATGACAATTTTTGTCATTGCAGGACAGAAAGGCATGATCATTTTTGTCATTGCCTTCATAGGGCAAACATGCACAGGTTTGATCATTTGATTCATGATAGGGAAGAACGCCATAGGTATATAGTCAAGTTAGTTCCGTGTCATGAGGTATTTATACCCACTATGAATATAATGATGAGAGAGCCAATCTGACATTGTCTTTGAGAAAAAGGGCAAGACAGTTCCGAAAGAGCGAGATCCAATTAGATATGTCACTCGCGGAGGGCCTGACAATAACTTATAGCGTTTGCCATGACCAACAAAAAATGAAAACAAAATGCTCTAAGACATATAGGGTCTAACACCGGGAGAGGTGCAAGATAGTAAAATCTGTGACACCCGAGGGTAAGATTTAAATCGTATCGGACGAGGCTTGTCCGAGTCCAATACGATTTAAATCTTACCCGAGGGTGTCACAGATTTTACTATCTTGCACCTCTCCCGGTGTTTGACTCTTTTTCTCACCCCTTTCTACCGTGTCAATGTTTGTTTACTTGTTGTGTAGTTTGGTGCATTAATTTGCGAACCGTATCACAGTCACAGGACCAAAATGCCACGTAATAAAATAAAACACGATGTTCATTTTACAACTTTAAAGAGATTCAAAATAATAAAGTTAACAAACTTGTGATCGATTCTACAATCTTGCACCTTTTACGATGTTTGTCACTTTTTCTCATCTCTTTCAATATTTGTTTACGTTGAGAAAATATAGAGTACTCTCCCTTGTTAGGTAACTAATGTAAATAAAAACAATTACCTCCCTTTGACCAACGTCAAATAATTTTTTTTACAAGCATTTATCGCTGTTGTAGTAGCATTTATAATATATTTATAAATACAACACATTGTATTTTATTGTATTTTATTGTGAAATACATTTAAAATACTGTCAAGACACTATAAATCGACAATTTAATTCAACAATGGAAAACAATTTTGAGGGAAAAACGGCGCGTAGCTTGTCTTACCCTGGAGCCGGGGTAAGATAGAAAAATCTTTTTCACCTAAGCTAACGGACTACTTTATCCAAGGGGTGAGAAATATGGGGTCTAACACCGGGAGAGGTGCAAGATAGTAAAATCTGTGACACCCGAGGGTAAGATTTAAATCGTATCGGACGAGGCTTGTCTGAGTCCAATACGATTTAAATCTTACCCGAGGGTGTCACAGATTTTACTATCTTGCACCTTTTACGGTGTTTGACTCTTTTTCTCAACCCTTTCTACCGTGTCAATGTGTGTTTACTTGTTGTGTAGTTTGGTGCATTAATTTGCGAACCGTATCACAGCCACAGGACCAAAATGTCACGTAATAAAATAAAACAAGATGTTCATTTTACAACTTTAAAGAGGTTCAAAATAATAAAGTTAACAAACTTGTGATTGATTCTACAATAACAAAATCTTGCACCTTTTACGATGTTTGCCTCTTTTTCTCATCTCTTTCAATATTTGTTTACGTTGAGAAAATATAGAGTACTCTCCCTTGTTAGGTAACTAACGTAAATAAAAACAATTACCCCCCTTTGACCAACGTCAAATAATTTTTTTTACAGGCATTTATCGCTGTTGTAGTAGCATTTATAATATATTTATATTGTGAAATACATTTAAAATACTGTCAAGACACTATAAATCGACAATTTAATTCAACAATGGAAAACAATTTTGCGGGAAAAACGGCGTGTAGCTTGTCTTACCCTGGGGCCGGGGTAAGATAGAAAAATCTTTTTCACCTAAACTAACGGACTACTTTATCCAAGGGGTGAGAAAGATGTCTTCTACAATGTAACGTCATTTGTATATACATGTTTTTATAGTCAGTCCATACACCAATATATTCGTTTTTGGAAATCACTTGCATATGGCGCTTCATTTCGATAATAGGGAAAGTGTGAATCATAAGACTAATTTAGTCCCGCCACTTTTTATTCTAGTGTCAGAACATGTAACAAGCTAGGACAGTAAGTAGCCATACATACATGCCTATCGATTTTTCTACGATTTTTCTATTATATTTTGGAACTATTCTGACAGTGTGACATTTTTTCTCTCATTTGATTGAACATATGAAAATGAACAATGTATATAAGCAATAACACCATTATTAGAAATTTATTTTGATTCCACTTTTCGTATATAACATACTTATTGTATATAAAATTAACATACCAACATTTAGATACGATGTTTGTTTTATATCAAATGTCTTTATGTTGTGAGTTTCGTGTTGTGATGTCGGCTATGATTTACACATAAAAACGATGTTCGGTTCGTCTTTACCTCCAGTTGTTTGTAGGAGGGCTCATGTCTTATTAACGATGTTCGGTTCGTCTTTACCTCCAGTTGTTTGTAGGAGGGCTCATGTCTTATTAACGATGTTCGGTTCGTCTTAACCTCCAGTTGTTTGTAGGAGGGCTCATGTCTTATTAACGATGTTCGGTTCGTCTTTACCTCAAGTTGTTTGCAGGAGGACTCATGTCTTATTAACGATGTTCGGTTCGTCTTTACCTCCAATTGTTTGTAGGAGGACTCAGGTCTTATTAACGATGTTCAGTTCGTCTTTACCTCCAGTTGTTTGTAGGAGGACTCATGTCTTATTAACGATGTTCGGTTCGTCTTTACCTCCAGTTGTTTGTAGGAGGACTCATGTCTTATTAACGATGTTCGGAGCGTCTTTACCTCCAGTTGTTTGTAGGAGGACTCATGTCTTATTAACGATGTTCGGTTCGTCTTTACCTCCAGTTGTTTGTAGGAGGACTCATGTCTTATTAACGATGTTCGGTTCGTCTTTACCTCCAGTTGTTTGTAAGAGGGCTCATGTCTTATTAACGATGTTCGGTTCGTCTTAACCTCCAGTTGTTTGTAGGAGGACTCATGTCTTATTAACGATGTTCGGTTCGTCTTTACCTCCAGTTGTTTGTAGGAGGGCTCATGTCTTATTAACGATGTTCGGTTCGTCTTAACCTCCAGTTGTTTGTAGGAGGACTCATGTCTTATTAACGATGTTCGGTTCGTCTTTACCTCCAGTTGTTTGTAGGAGGGCTCATGTCTTATTAACGATGTTCGGTTCGTCTTTACCTCCAGTTGTTTGTAGGAGGACTCATGTCTTATTAACGATGTTCGGTTCGTCTTTACCTCCAGTTGTTTGTAGGAGGACTCATGTCTTATTAACGATGTTCGGAGCGTCTTTACCTCCAGTTGTTTGTAGGAGGACTCATGTCTTATTAACGATGTTCGGTTCGTCTTTACCTCCAGTTCTTTGTAGGAGGGCTCATGTCTTATTAACGATGTTCGGTTCGTCTTAACCTCCAGTTGTTTGTAGGAGGACTCATGTCTTATTAACGATGTTCGGTTCGTCTTAACCTCCAGTTGTTTGTAGGAGGACTCATGTCTTATTAACGATGTTCGGTTCGTCTTTACCTCCAGTTGTTTGTAGGAGGGCTCATGTCTGATGTTCGATTCGTCTTAACCTCCAGTTGTTTGTAGGAGGACTCATGTCTTATTAACGATGTTCGGTTCGTCTTTACCTCCAGTTGTTTGTAGGAGGACTCATGTCTTATTAACGATGTTCGGTTCGTCTTTACCTCCAGTTCTTTGTAGGAGGGCTCATGTCTTATTAACGATGTTCGGTTCGTCTTAACCTCCAGTTGTTTGTAGGAGGGCTCATGTCTTATTAACGATGTTCGGTTCGTCTTAACCTCCAGTTGTTTGTAGGAGGGCTCATGTCTTATTAACGATGTTCGGTTCGTCTTTACCTCCAGTTGTTTGTAGGAGGGCTCATGTCTTATTAACGATGTTTGGTTCGTCTTAACCTCCAGTTCTTTGTAGGAGGGCTCATGTCTTATTAACGATGTTCGGTTCGTCTTTACCTCCAGTTGTTTGTAGGAGGACTCATGTCTTATTAACGATGTTCGGTTCGTCTTTACCTCCAGTTGTTTGTAGGAGGACTCATGTCTTATTAACGATGTTCGGTTCGTCTTTACCTCCAGTTGTTTGTAGGAGGACTCATGTCTTATTAACGATGTTCGGTTCGTCTTTACCTCCAGTTGTTTGTAGGAGGGCTCATGTCTTATTAACGATGTTCGGTTCGTCTTAACCTCCAGTTGTTTGTAGGAGGACTCATGTCTTATTAACGATGTTCGGTTCGTCTTAACCTCCAGTTGTTTGTAGGAGGACTCATGTCTTATTAACGATGTTCGGTTCGTCTTTACCTCCAGTTGTTTGTAGGAGGACTCATGTCTTATTAACGATGTTCGGTTCGTCTTAACCTCCAGTTGTTTGTAGGTCTCATGTCTTATTTACGTTATTTGTGTTTGTTCACGTATAATGGTGTCCAACACATATTGTGTTGCGTTTTTGTGTTTGTTCACGTATAGTGGTGTCCAACACATATTGTGTTGTGTTTTTGTGTTTGTTTACGTATAGTGGTGTCCAACACATATTGTGTTGTGTTTTTGTGTTTGTTCACGTATAGTGGTGTCCAACACATATTGTGTTGTGTTTTTGTTTTGGGTTTCCTCGTCATGTGTACGTCTATGTTGTCTGGATTGTTCATTCTTGATTGTCCCTTCGGTTTTCACAGTTTTCCGGTTGTTGACTGATTTTGTCTGTTTATTAATTATGAGTTTTGACTTTCCCTTTGTAAGATTGTTCGGAGTTCGGTAATTTTGTTATTACCCTTATTTTCTCTAACGTTTAGGTGTAGAAAAGTTTGATTGATTGAATGATGCTTATAATGTCACGTTTATAAAGTTTACAAGAAATGTATAGGTAAACGGTTGAAATGGGGTGGGTATATGCGGCTAAGTATCGCTTGCACAAACATATTAGGATATTACAACGAATAGTGTCGAATGACTTTGACTTGTAGCAGGCCACCAACGACCACCCATAGCAAAAACGATTTGATTTTTTGGTGTTGAACGCATTTTTCAGCAATATTTCAGCTATATCATGACGACCAGTTTTAGTGTTGGAAGAAGCCGGAGAGAACCACCGACCATGGGCAAGCAACTGGTAATCTTTATCACTTGTGGCTGCGAGTCGAGTGCACCTTTTTTGTAATTTACAAAGCCGGGCGCGAACCCACGCCATATTGGTGATAGGCTCATATGAGTTGCTAGGTAATCCAACTACCTAGCTCATTGAGCCACCCGGGCCCCATAACAAAAACGAGTAACAAATTTGTTACTGATAAAATAGTCTGTATATAATTTACTACAATACTAAAAAGATGGATTGACACCCGAATACCCTCAAATATAAAGATTAATAATTTAATTTGATTTGAATATTACAATCTGATTGGCTAATCCGTCTGGAGAAAATTTTGGTTATACTCGATAACCTGTGTTGGTATTGTGACGTCACCAGCGTGTTCATCCGCCAACGACAAATACAAATAGTCACATGAAATAATCGTAATTAAAATCGAGGAATCATTAAATTTTGTTTGGAAAATTAAATTATAAGGAATATTTGAAATTGTGGAACAGGTTATACTTGCATAACCTGGTTTGGGTCAGTTTACGCTTTTCATAAACCGCTTCGCGGTTTATTAAGCGTAAACTGACCCAAACCAGGTTATACCGTATAACCTGTTCAACAATTTCAAATATTCCTTAAATAACTTCTCTTACCTCTTTCGCATTCTTCATCTTAAAATATAAACAAATTCCGTTTAACAAACAAATAGTTTTATCTCCTCAGAGATTCATCATCGTATTAACACCTCTCTTTCAAGTCGGAGGTGTTTTTGAAAGAGGTATGGTAAACTCATTAGACAGTCAGCTTCATAGATGATTTGTAAAGTTACTATAACCCACCCAGTATATCATACAACAAAATCTAGTAGGAATTTGAAATATATATTATTGTTTTTTGCCTACATTTAATCTAGGATGTATCTTGTCTAGTCATTATTCGGCATATAAAAATAACTTTAAAAGAAAGAGGGTCTATAATATTTGCCTACATTTAATCTAGGATGTATCTGATCTCTTCATTATTAAGGATATTCAAATAACTTAAAAAAATGAGGGTCTCAAATTCTAATATCCATGAATTTGAGAACAGTTTGAATACGCATGAACGTATACCGAAAGAGTAGCCAGAAGCGCAATCTTAACTACTCGGCCATTCTCGCTACCAATCGTAACTACTCGGCCATTCTCACTACCCTGCAAATAACCTCGTATGCATTAGGCGTATAAATTGCACTACTTTTCACATGTCAGTTACATGAAAGTTTGATAAAGTTATATTTTAAACAATTTTCTATATTTCAATTAAAGTTTTAATTAGTTTTGCATGATTAGATTTTACTTAGTATGTCTTCCATATTGGATTTTCGTGGACTATATTTTTGTGCGGCTTAACTTAACTTAACTTAACTTCCGGCAAACAATTTAAGAAGAATTTCTACTATGTACGTACGAGGTTATTTGCAGGGTAGCGAGAATGGCCGATTAGTTACGATTGGCCAGAAGCGCAATTGCCACAAGAAAAGGGAGAAAAAGAAAACCAACAGTCAACAATACAGTACACACCAAAAACTAACGATTGAGCAACACGTTCACCATATAAACCCGGGGTGAACTCAGCTACTTCGGAAGCGGTGTAAACAGTTGCTACGCAAACATTGAAGTATCGGAAATCCAATTTCCTTCTATAATTCCTCAAGATAGAATTAATGTGTATCTAGAACCAATAGGACCTAGCTTTCCGTACCGGATACAATAACTACGGCAGGGGACAGGGAGTCTGTTGGATTACGGGACGAATCAAACACAGAATGCAGGGACGTAGATGACTGAATTGGCTTGTGCTTTGAGAGTGCCATCTTCGTTGTAAGAAAACTAGAACGTTAAGTATCAAAATGTTCGAAGTAATCGTTGATTGCCTTTTGCAACGGGCGAACATTTTCGATACCATCCATCAACTTCTGGTTTATTTACGTTTTTCTTGAATCAATATTGTTTCATTGCATGTACTCTTGCTTACATTATACATATAGCAGAAATATTGGTCACGTGACGTTAAGCAACACCATTCAATCAACCAATCAATCTTCTATAACTAATTATGTACCCTATATTTATGTAACTTTGTTACGCACTTTTCCTAAATATTACATTTATATATATCTTTCTTTATTTCTCATAACCAATTTACAGAGGTACAGAGATGACATGTACAATTAACACAATATACATAAGAAATAAATACATGAAATACATAATTAAACAAATATTGATTTGTGAAAAGAAGTGGATCAACCTAGGGGACATACCCTCTTGTTTACTATTCTGATAAATTTACAGAGTTTACTTAAAGTATATGGACAAAATCAAAATAAAGTTTTCTTTCATTAATACATTCAGTACATTCAAAAATATAGTGATACTCGTCTCCCAATTCTCTTCTTGAACATAAATGACAGAACCTGTTTTCTCTATTAATTTTTTTCCATCTCCCCACTTCTACCGGTAGTCTGTGGTTTGTAGTTCTAAATCTACACAATGTAAATTTGTCCTTATCTTCTAAAATGTCTAAATAATTCTCGAATTTTAATTCCCCTTTAAACAGTTTATAATTACCCCTCTTTGAAGATGTTTCGATGGATGAGTTCCATATTTGCTTAAACTGATCAATTAAATTGTTTTTAATTACTAATTTTAACCATTTTTCAGATATACAATTTTGCAAAGTCCATATATATGACATTCCACTGTCATTTAAGATTTTATGGATGTGATTTATCCAAGCAGAAATTTTACAATTTTTAAAATTTTTAACATATTACAGTTTGTATGCTATTGTAGATAATTTTGATATTACATTTTTACACGAGTCTCAGATGGATAATTGCTAATGTTCATTTGAATTCTTATTAAATGCTAAATCAATTAATTGCACTTTCATATAGTGTATATATTTGCTAATAATATACCAATCTGAATTGGCTATACGTTAACAGCTGCTTTTTTAATAACATTATTATACGACAGACATTGCTAAAAGAAATATTTTAGACAGTAGTGCTTAATGATTTCAAAATGTACAATTTGCTATCACTAATGACCGGTAATCTGAAAATGGAACAAAAACCGGGAAGGACGATAATTAAATGAAATACTCCATAAGTCAACTTCACAGGAAATACAAACAATGTGCTGTATAGATTCTTTTAACAAGGTGGTGCTATTTCAAATTAGATCGTCACTTACTGAATGCGATGCTGGGTTTTCCGTAAAATGTGCTACTCTTTTCAAAAGTTGATTAACATTGTGTCAATAACGCACTGAATAAAAAATAGCTTTTTGATTGTTTGTTTGTTTAAATGATTGTCATTTAACGCCATATAGACACGCTATTTCAGCTTTATTCAAGACGAGAATAACAGTTAGTTTGGAAAAGACGATGTAGCAGGAACGGCCGGTTCTCTGTGTGGTTCATTTGACATAATTTTAGTCCAGACATAAGTCCCACATAATTTACAGCTGGTGTTTTATTTATAGAATAATTACATGTGGTGGAGAATAGTAGCAATCGCAGTCACACACTTTCGATACTCCACTTCATCAATTCATAATTACTTAGGGTTACAGCCCCGACCCCTCGGTTGCATACTTTCGATACTTCACTTAATGACCAACAATTCATTCATTTGGAGTTAACATCTCTTCAATGCTTAATAAACGTCAGAGAAAACCGAATGGCAAATCAAGAATAGACAATCCAGAGATACTGTCAACATTTGGCACATAAGACTCAGGATGAAGACCAACAAAGCACAAAAACATGTCACAGCAACAGTTGTGCTCGTATATTATATATTATATAAAAATGAAACACAAACAAGACAATTATATAATACAGATTAGATGCCATGGTAATATAGGTTAATCATATACAATTATCACTCTGAGCGAAAGAATAATTGAACAATGTCAAAAATAATATTTTATGACCTATGAACACATGAGCAATAAAACTATTATCACAAACGAAGAACCGATATTTATATGGTTATATTATATACATAGACAGATGTTGTTGTGTTTTTGTCCAAGATGATGGATTCTATTGAGAGTTGTTTCCTTGATAATTACATGGTATTTTTTTTTAAAAAGAGGCTTAAGTTGCGTTAAGCACCATAACCCCTATCTATGACTGACAGGACAAGAACAGGGTTTTCAGGGGCGGATCCAGGATTTCAAGTTAGGGGGGGGTGCACTTAAAAAAATTGCGCCGAGCGCAGGGAGGCGCAAAATTTTTTGGGGTATTCTGTGTGAAAAATCAAGATTTTACGCCAAAAAATCATATTTGTTCAAATTGCGGAGGGAGGCGCGAAAATTTTTGGGGTATTCTGAGTGAAAATTCACGATTTTACACAAAAAAAAAATCGATATTTTTTCCAATTTTAGGGGAGGGGGGGGGGGGGGGGGGAGCGCCGGATGCGCCCCCTGGATGCGCCCCTGGTTTTGAGAGTTGCTTCTTTGGAAATAACTTGATATTTTTGAACATACAGATAATGAAAATGTTTGTGTTACGTAGTACAGTCAGACCTGTATTACGAGGTCATCTTTGTGACCAAGTAAAAATGGTCTTATAAGACAGGTGGCCTCTTTACAGAGTTTTCAATTCAATTGAAATATTCTGAGAGGACAAAAAGGTGACATTTTAACAGGTGATTGCTTAATAAAGGTGACCACACGGGTAGGTTTGACTGTATATTCGGAAGACTTGGCCCCACTGAGGTAATACTTTATAGAGATGGTATATCTACGGACGTTGAGAAAGACCACACCAGTATCTTTTTTCTAATTTGTTAAAACATATTCTCTATCTTTGATAGGCCAAAAAAAAACCCAACATATACTGGTGTGGCCCATCTTAGCTTTCGTACTGGTTGTAACAAAACCTTCTACAGTAACATTCAGCGAACATTACAGTAACATTCAGCGAACATTCCAGCAAGATTCACTTTAATTCATTCTCCAATATGATCCTAGGATAAAACAAGACCTGCAGTCATGATGGCCATCTTGAATTCGTAGTCTGTTATCAAAGATAATTTAATCACCAGCGATATTAAATTTCTAAAGTGTTTCATAATTTTATACAAGACGTCATTTGAATTTTGATTCACATACATTGTACATTTTTTATATACAATCTATGGGAAGCCACAGATGCCACACTTTGGATCGTAAAGTCAACGTTGATAATATTACATAAAACCCACACCCACAAAACCTTTATTTGTTTTAAATTGAAAGAGCAATTGGATAAAAAAATGATAATCTTTGTGGATAAAAAACACAAGCAGAAATATTCTTTCATATTTCCATTCGCGGTCGATATTCGACGATACAAATGTGCCAAGGGACAAAAAATAAAAGATTTTCCATTCCTATTAATTTATAATCATTAATGCATAATTTCGCTTAGTTTTTTATTTCTGTTCTGTTTCTGAACTCAATCCCTCTGTAATGATATCATTCTATTAAATCAGATATATCACGTTGATGTCAGCGACTGTATTGTTTCATTTAATAATAATATTTCATGTTACTAACAAAAGCAAAATCAAATAGGATTAAGTACACCACGTGATAGTTTGGTTGTTTTATGGCGCTATTGTTATGGTTTTAGTTTTCACTTTACGTTTGCCGGAAAATAAACCATAAATCAGATGCTAATTTGTTTTTATTTGCTTTGCTTTTTTTTTTAATTTATCGCTTTGTGGAAAAATAAGCCATAAATCAGATGAAATGAGTACCGATCCTAAAGATATGACCGAGTGGCGACAGTCCCGAGTTTTGCATTTTCTATGAATTCACTCTTCCTGATACGTTATCTTATTTAAACCATTGTTATGATTTCATTTAATTAAAACTTTCTAATATTAGTGCTAATAATGAATGCATCATTGAGTCTATATTAAATTGACATTTCCTATTTGATGTAATTATCTTGATTAAGAGTGGTAGCTGATGGCAGGTTGCAAGGCAACAATCATTATGTCATCTTTTCCGTGTAGTAATCTGAGCATACTCTCAAAGTCCCAAACAACTGCCATTTTTCATCAAAAACGTAGATATCTAATTCAGTACGCACGATGCCTTTCTGGAATAATCTTCATCAGGTACATGCTTGAAGTCCAAGTATTTAAGATGGTACCTAACACTACAGGGAGATAACCCTTTAAAATCAGTTGAACGTTTTGATCATATGATGTTTGTATGCAGATTTCAAGCATCTCGGTGATCAAAACCACAGACAGAACAGCTGCTATGTGGCTAGTGAATTTATAGCTCTTTGTCTGTTGGTTGGAATTTGTTAAAATTTTGATATTTATTACAGTGGATATATGCAAACACACTGCCAAAAAAATAAGAAAATTAAACGAGCAGATCAAATTTTACCTGAAGTGTATGGTACCACCCTAAATGCTAAATAATTAAAAGACTTTGAGAGGAAACAAACAACATCAACAGGATTGTCAAAATCGGATAAGGTCACCAATGACTGTGGAATGGGAGCCTTAAGTTTTAATAATAATTACATGGTTTTGGTACTCCACTGTATGTATACTAATAATGACCATAGCAGATTCATTGGTCACATGACATTAAAAAACAACCAATCATAATATTTCCATATATTTATAAATGCGCGCATATTTTGCGCATTTGGTGTAAATCACAAACGGCGGAAAAGAAATAAGCATGCCTGGCGCTCGAATTGCACGAATAGCAGGTAGACGCATTTGACCACAGGGGGTCGTTTTGGGTGATGGATAGTAACTATCATTAATATTGCAGAAGTTCGATATATCACCCTCAATGAGCCCCTGTGATTTGTCGTGACTATACTCCATTTCTAATATTTTGATTATAATAGCTATAGTGTTGTTTTTAGTTCACTATATAGCAAATGGATCTTTACCTGAATAACATTAAGCAGACGTTTCTAGATACATCTGTTGAAATAGGTGTAACACGACAGGTGTTTATTGCAATTCAATATAACGTTGACAGATCTTTGATAATTTTACATAGCGAGGGCCTAATATAAATATTTGTTCCAGGATTATTGCTTCGAATTTGTATTGATTAATTGATTGTTGTTTAGATCCAGTAGTATTTCTGATATTTATGTAAATTAAGAAAGTTTCAGAAACAATCAATCATACTCAAAGGCTGAACTTGCATCGTGACTACGTGTGGGCGTTTCCTGCGTCTTAATTAAGGGGGAGATAATCACCTGACGACGGACAGAAAGATGTAGAATTTTAAAGGATCAATAACAAACTGTTGCTTATCAGAAACTCATTCAGTTTGTCTTGAAATTACGAGCAAGGGACGCGTCAGTATCCAAACAAGAGGCTCATTTACGCTTCGTCTTTATGGCCAAGTCATAGGGAGGGGTAAGATGCTTTCAAGATAACATTAATGAAAAGTAGAGAATTTCTGTTGCTATTTTCAATTGTGTAAAGATGTATTATTTTCTGCCAATATTGAGGCTTGATTTAATTAACGTTTTTTCAGTGTAGAAATGAGGAGATATAAGATAAGGAAAGCAATATCTCTTCATTGTTGTTTTGTTTCTTTTTGTCTTTGTAAAGACTTCCCCCGGGGGACATACTCATGACAAGACGATACGATTTAATCATAGCTTTATATACCTATTAATATACAATAATATTTGATCAATAGCGACATTGCAGCTTACAGAAAAACAAACAAAGAATACTGTCAGAATATAATGTCCATGCAGTATCAACGATCAGTTTTACACAATTGTAGTGGAGAAAAAAAAAAATTTATTCCATAACTTTAAAAAAATGATTGATAGATTAATTTTTGGTGTTTAGTGTCACTTTCATCAAATATTTCAACTATATCATGGCGACCAGTTTTAGTGGTGGAAGTAGCCGAGCACCCAGAGAGAACCACCGATAACGGGCAAGTAACTGGTAAACTTTATCACTTGCGGCTGCGAGTCGAGTGCACCCTTTTTGTAATTTACAAAACCGAGCGTGAACCCACGCCGTATTGGTGATAGGCTTGTATGAGTTGTTTGGTAATCCAACTACCCAACTCATTGAGCCACCCGGGCCAATCTTTGAAAAAAGACCTGTTATAACTAACCTTACTGAGTGAGCGATTGTTGCTGAAGTCATGGCCACACTTTTCCATATATATAATGACGAGAACAAATTACATTTTATGGGATGAGTGTGATGTCCTCTTTGTACTAGACGAACACGTTTAGTTGGATTTATAAAGTACTCACTCACTGACACAACATTCCTTGGATAGACATATTGCGCAACTCAGACACATTATTATGATGCCGAGCCAACCTGTCTTTGTTTTTTTACTTCTTAATGCTACGTGTTTGGGGAACGACCTTTTAACTTGAAGGGGGGGGGGGGGGGGGGGAGTTATGATTTTTTTCTAAAACAATATTCTGATTCCCAATAATGCTGAAAAAAAAATTCTGATTTTGGTGGAAGAAAAAAAAAATCTGATTCAGAGTTTTTGTCATATAACCTAATGTTGAATTCTGGAAAATTTTTCGCGCCCCGACAAAAAAAAATAAATATTCAACTCTCGTGTTGTCCGAAAAAAAAATTCTAAACGATACAAAATATCATAACCCCCCCCCCCCCCCCCCCCCCCCCCCCCCCCTGCAAGTTAAATGGTCGGTCCCTTAGCAGAGAAGCGTGCAGTAAATATCAATTGTATAAACATTGATTTGACCTGATATCCATTACACCCCAAAAACAATTGAACTATATTTGAGTTCAATGTGAAAAACGATGACATCATAAAACGCGTCATGCTTGTAACAGCATGCATTACTATTTTTAAACAAACAATATAATCTCCAATAAATAGCTGTGAATGTAGTGTGAAGCTAAATTGCAGCAAGCATGTAGTTGACAAAATCATTATGGTACCATGATACAGAAGCAGTTCAGCATCTCCGGACAATCGGCTTATACCGCCAATTACTGAAGAAGACGTTATTAAAATGTCAATAGTAAAACTGCACAAACAAAGACATGTGGTGAATATTGTTAGAAGGTTTGGAAAAGATTACTTTCCTATAGACATTCAAGGCAAACTGAAACATGTGGAAATTAAATCCTGAGGAGTTAAAGAAATAAATAGGAAGAAATTGAACAATAAGATCTACATCAATGGTAGTTGGTCTCCAGAAGGAGAAGTAGAACTTAAATAATTCATATATTGACGGCTCTCAGAAGGAGAAGTAGAACTTAAATAATTCATATATTGACGGCTCTCAGAAGGAGAAGTAGAACTTAAATAATTCATATATTGACGGCTCTCAGAAGGAGAAGTAGAACTTAAATAATTCATATATTGACGGCTCTCAGAAGGAGAAGTAGAACTTAAATAATTCATATATTGACGGCTCTCAGAAGGAGAAGTAGAACTTAAATAATTCATATATTGACGGCTCTCAGAAGGAGAAGTAGAACTTAAATAATTCATATATTGACGGCTCTCAGAAGGAGAAGTAGAACTTAAATAATTCATATATTGACGGCTCTCAGAAGGAGAAGTAGAACTTAAATAATTCATATATTGACGGCTCTCAGAAGGAGAAGTAGAACTTAAATAATTCATATATTGACGGCTCTCAGAAGGAGAAGTAGAACTTAAATAATTCATATATTGACGGCTCTCAGAAGGAGAAGTAGAACTTAAATAATTCATATATTGACGGCTCTCAGAAGGACAAGTAATACACAAAACATTCATATATATCAGAATGAAATGTAGAAAAACGATCTTTGACAAAGCCGGAGGTATCATGAGAGAAGGAGGAATTGGTACATTGTAGGATATCAGGGTGTTGAGCACATAGAACAAAAAAACATACCTGTGTATAGGTCTAGACTTCCTTTCTTTTAATTTTTCTGTATTTTGTCTACTTAATAAAACTGCTTTTATAGAGACAACACCTGATTACTGATAGCTGCGGAGGAAGTCTCAGCTGTGGAGGAAGTCTCAGCTGTGGAGGAAGTCTCAGCTGCGGAGGAAGTCTCAGCTGCGGAGGACTTCCTCCGCAGTCAATGTAATATCTTGTCAGTAAAACAACTGTTGTGTTACATAGACAAAATTAGATGGATATACAGATACAGAGAGGGACTGGTAGCGAGTCTAGTATAGGTCATATATTAGGCGAGAAATGTCTTGCTTTCATATGGGTGGTATCACTGTATCTTAATTCTATACCCATGGTCTCCTCAGGATGATATTATATATTATATCATAATATATTTTACATTCATTAAAAAAAAATATGGGTTAGCAATATATCAGAGCATCCATTAACATGTATATTCCATAAAAGACATCAATTTCTTTTCCATCGGCAGTCTTTTTGCATGCAGTTTTTATATTACTTCATTAAAGTGTAATACTCGATCTATAATTAGGGTCACCAACAGTTGTTGTGTCCTGGTCAAAGTGACATACTATTTTTTGCAATCATATTTAGTCCTTTGGTTTACTTGCTCACAAGGGCTGTTAAATTATTTATTTTGACTATGAGTGTACTTGCTGAAGGTTATTCCAGAAACGTGTCGTGTACAGTAAATTAGATATCGCTGTTTTAATTACTACAGCCGTCGTGTCGAGGTCGAAGTGACGTACAATCTTTGATACTTGGGGAGTGTGGAAGTCAACTTATTTCTGTGCTCAGTAATATATTTCAGTTTTAATGTTCCACGTTTTGCAGGTGCTCGTTCCTACTAATAGGATGTTTACATTTACGTATAAGGAGTTTCGATTACAAATAGGAACGTGTCGATCTGACAGAATAAATAAACAAATTTCAAGTCTCTGTCTGACATTTTAATAGAACTGAAAACGGAATTTAATGCCATTGGCAGTGGAAACTGGGAGTGAATAAATTTCAATCGCCAACTGGATGACCACAAAGTAATATTTTCGTGACGAACATTGGGGAGACACGGTTCATTAATTAATCGGACCGACCGTTATTCCGCCTGTCAGGTCCGACGGGTCCGACGATTTTCGCCAACTCTGCGTACTATTTCAGTTCAAATTAACCGAATATTCAAATTATCAGTTCTGATCTAGCTAACTATTACTATGAATAACATTTATTCATACTTCGAGTTATCCAGCAAAACAATTTATTCGAGTTCGCAGTAACGTGGTTCGACTGTATGTGAAACTGTAGTCAGACAAATTACGACATGTATTATTTGACGACAATATGTCGTAAAGCGGTGTCATTGCCTACATTTTAAATTGATGATAGTAATTAAGAAATTGAGGTCATCAACATGCTGTGTTTATGACAAGTTTAATCTTTGTTTAATTTATCTGTAACTATAAGCCACATGTAATTAATGTAATAATTATATCTCTGATAGTGATTTCATTGAAATGGCATCTTACTAATAATTAAAAAAATGTAGATATCTAATTTTAATTAGTGCCCACAACGCGTGTCTGGTGGAATAAACTTCATCAGGTACAATGTCCGCTCATAGTTAAGTGATCTGAAAGTCAAATAAGAAGTCACTGAGAGCAAATTAACCAAAGGGCATAAAGGTTAGTACTGTACAGTTCTAAAATCTAATAGAACAATCGTAGAAACAGAGGCAAGACCGATACCTCTAACACGTGACATACATGGCCACTCACAAACCGATACTCCTAGCACGTGACATACATGGCCACTCACAAACCGATACTCCTAACACGGACATACATGGCCACTCACAAACCGATACTCCTAACACGGACATACATGGCCACTCACAAACCGATACTCCTAACACGGACATACATGGCCACTCACAAACCGATACTCCTAACACGGACATACATGGCCACTCACAAACCGATACTCCTAGCACGTGACATACATGGCCACTCACAAACCGATACTCCTAACACGGACATACATGGCCACTCACAAACCGATACTCCTAACACGGACATACATGGCCACTCACAAACCGATACTCCTAACACGGACATACATGGCCACTCACAAACCGATACTCCTAACACGGACATACATGGCCACTCACAAACCGATACTCCTAACACGGACATACATGGCCACACACAAACCGATACCCTTAACACGGACATACATGGCCACTCACAAACTGATACTCCTAACACGGACATACATGGCCACGCACAAACCGATACTCCTAACACGGACATACATGGCCACTCACAAACCGATACTCCTAACACGGACATACATGGCCACTCACAAACCGATACTCCTAACACGGACATACATGGCCACTCACAAACCGATACTCCTAACACGGACATACATGGCCACTCACAAACCGATACTCCTAAGACGGACATACATGGCCACTCACAAACTGATACCCCTAACACGGACATACATGGCCACTCACAAACCGATACTCCTAACACGGACATACATGGCTACTCACAAACCGATACTCCTAACACGAACATACATGGCCACACACAAACCGATACCCCTAACACGGACATACATGGCCACTCACAAACTGATACTCCTAACACGGACATACATGGCCACGCACAAACCGATACCCCTAACACGGACATACATGGCCACTCACAAACCGATACTCCTAACACGGACATACATGGCCACTCACAAACCGATACTCCTAACACGGACATACATGGCCATTCACAAACCGATACTCCTAACACGACATATATGGCCACTCACAAACCGATACTCCTAACACGGACATACATGGCCACTCACAAACCGATACTCCTAACACGGACTTACATGGCCACTCACAAACCGATACTCCTAACACAGACATACATGGTCACACACAAACCGATACCCCTAACACGGACATACATGGCCACTCACAAACCGATACTCCTAACACGGACATACATGGTCACGCACAAACCGATACCCCTAACACGGACATACATGGCCACTCACAAACCGATACTCCTAACACGGACATACATGGCCACTCACAAACCGATACTCCTAATACGGACATACATGGCCACTCACAAACCGATACTCCTAACACGGACATACATGGCCACTCACAAACCGATACTCCTAACACGGACATACATGGCCACTCACAAACCGATACTCCTAACACGGACATACATGGCCACTCATAAACCGATACTCCTAACACGGACATACATGGCCACTCACAAACCGATACTCCTAACACGGACATACATGGCCACTCACAAACCGATACTCTTAACACGGACATACATGGCCACTCACAAACCGATACTCCTAACACGGACATACATGGCCACTCACAAACCGATACCCCTAACACGGACATACATGGCCACTCACAAACCGATACTGCTAACACGGACATACATGGCCACTCACAAACCGATACACCTAACACGGACATACATGGCCACTCACAAACCGATACTCCTAACACGGACATACATGGCCACTCATAAACCGATACTCCTAACACGGACATACATGGCCACCCACAAACCGATACTCCTAACACGAACATACATGGCCACTCACAAACCGATACTCCTAACACGTGACATACATGGCCACTCACAAACCGATACTCCTAACACGGACATACCTGGCCACTCACAAACCGATACTCCTAACACGGAGATACATGGCCACTCACAAACCGATACTCCTAACACGGACATACATGGCCACTCACAAACCGATACTCCTAACACGTGACATACATGGCCACTCACAAACCGATACTCCTAACACGTGACATACATGGCCACTCACAAACAGATACCCCTAACACGTGACATACATGGCCACTCACAAACCGATACTCCCAACACGTGACATACATGGCCACTCACAAACCGATACTCCTAACACGTGACATACATGGCCGCTCACTTTCCTTGCTTGGTACAGGCGTTTCAACAAAAAATACCGTGTTAAAATAGTTTTATGGGCCAAAACCTTTCTATCAATAAATAATGGATATGCTTTTCTCTTTTGGTGATACGGTCAAATCTGCTTTAGTGACCATCTCTACTAAGCAATAACTTGTAATATTATACTTTACGTTTTTATTTTCCCTATTTGTCTTTGTTAGCGTTGCCCTCGGGGAATATGATACTCTTGGGTGAATAAATATTCATATTTCCTGTACCCGCATGCTATAAATGTTTTATTATACCGAATGAAACCAGGAAAATACATATAATATGTAAACTATTGCTGGCAAACATATTTTAAGTCCATTGGAACGTTGTCTCAGATATTTAAAAAAAAAATTGTAACGGTCGCCTGCAAATGATGTGTTCCGAGTGCCTCTGACGTTTTCCTGTCAAAGAAACAAAAGCATGTCGTCTGACAGATTTGCATGTAATGAGTATAATATAACAAATAGTTCATGGCACTTCGGACCAAATGGCAGATTATGGACCGGTCTGTCACCCACAAAATAGTATATGGACCTCAGCTTCGCTTCGGTCCATATACTATTTTGTGGGTGACATCCCAGTCCATAAACTGTCATATGGCCCTTAGTGCCATGAACTATTTGTTAATTATGTGATCTTAATCTTAATATCATTTACAGTGTAGTTCATATTAATAAAAAAAAACCTGTAATTAGTGACCACCTGTGATATGTGACCATATTTCATTGTTCCCTTTGAAGGTCACATAAAACAGGTGGTTTGACTGTACTTTAAAACAAATATTGGTAAGGAGTTGGGTTATTGGTATTTATCGCCAGTCACCTATTTATCGGTTTTAGATTCAATGCAACTTCCTGTGAACTCGGTGGTTTCCGGATCTACTCGTGTCATTGGTATCACTAAACACTCGGCTAATCTCGGATAATTCCGCTGCTCTCTCATCAACAAGTGGTGTGTGCTAAGACATCCGACGGGCTTTGGTTGTATCATTAAATACATACAGATGAAGTGATCAAGCTCGATGCATCCATCACAATCGAAATAAAATCTTTAGTTTTGAGCTTTGGTAAACAAGTTTTTGCCAACCAGCAAACATATAGCATGTAAGGAACGTGTTGATGGTTTAGTTCCATATATGAGCACTCAACGAATATGGATTGCTCTACAACAATTTTCCCATTTGTCGTAAACAGATTTGTCTTCTAGAAACACTAATTAAAAACTTTATTAATATTTAATATATAATCTAAAAACTCAGGAATCTCAGATGACTCAGGGAAGCTACATATTACTATTCTATATCATAATCAGTGAAATTATTTTCATTAACTTATTTTCCATTAAGCCTATATACTAATGGATATGCTTACGGTTAAATCGTGTTACACGGATGCAACTTGTCAAATAGCTATTGTTTATAGATAAAACATTGAACCATTCCATTAATCATTAAATTAGATTTATTTTTACACTCTCACTTTTTTTATACGTGATATTTTTTAAATCTGTTATAATGATGAATTAACATAAAATATTTTCTAAATGGAACAAATTTAGTAAGAAATGATATGGATGTAAAGGAACATGAGAGAATATTCAACATTACACAAGAAAAGGAACATGAGAGAATATTCAACATTACACAAGTAAAGGAACATGAGAGAATATTCAACATTACACAAGTAAAGGAACATGAGAGAATATTCAACATTACACAAGTAAAGGAACATGAGAGAATATTCAACATTATACAAGTAAAGGAACATGAGAGAATATTCAACATTACACAAGTAAAGGAACATGAGAGAGTATTCAACATTACACAAGTAAAGGAACATGAGAGAATATTCAACATTATACAAGCAAAGGAACATGAGAGAATATTCAACATTACACAAGTAAAGGAACATGAGAGAATATTCAACATTACACAAGTAAAGGAACAACGCTTTTATTGCTATTCTACATTTCACAGTCGCAGCATGGTCTTCAGCAATGAGAATTTGTATCTTTCAGCTTCTGTTTTCTCTTGTGACGTATTTTAAAGGTATGACAACACGTAATCCTGAGTCTAAAGAAGACGCTTTTTAATTTTTCAGATTTTGTTGTTCTTGCTCTTAAAGAATTTAAATTATTTGGCGTTCCAGTTTTTTGACTATGAAAGTATGGTGATGGTTTTTCCAGAAACGTGTTGTGCTACAGATATAGGCAATAATTGTAACACGAATGATCCAGTCTCTATATTCAGTATGCCCGTAGTCGTTACATGGACAGCATGACCGGTGGAGGCCGTTGAATTATTCGAGCTATGCATATAGTATCAGAGGGGAGGGGGTCCATTAACCGGTTTAATGTCATTAGTTAGGACATTGATTTCCAAAGCCAAATGTCGTGGTTTTTTGTGCTTTCAACTGTTTTGATGTGAGAGGTGGCTGTTTGCTTTGTTGATATTGAAGGAATTGTTGACCATCACTGTTTAAGCTTTCGTTTAATCATCTCTTACCAACTGATTAATCATAATAATCATAGACGTTGATATTTCTAGTACGTCATGCATCATTGACTTTATCGACGACGTTATCTTAATTATAGAAGACAGTACCAAACAAACCCGTTTTTCAGGACTTGGAATAATATAATGTACAGTTTTAACTGTATGACATACACTTATACACTGGACAGTATAGAATGGCCACAAGGGGGTTATAGAGGTGTTATTGGAGACAGTGTCCTCTCTGTCTACAGATAATGTACAGTTTTAACTGTATGACATACACTTATACACTGGGCAGTATAGAATGGCCACAAGGGGGTTATAGAGGTGCTATTGGAGAGAGTGTCCTCTCTGTCTACAGTCTTGTAATCAAACTCTTAGTAAAACTAAGATAATCAATATTGATTATCCTCCGTCATGTACGCTCAATGTCAGAAGATTGGAATGACAACAGGTTAACAGTCTTTGTCCAAACGTAACTACTCGGCCATTCTCGCTACCCTGCAAATAACCTCGTATGCATTAGGCGTATAAATCGCACTACTTTTCACATGTCAGTTACATGAGAGTTTGATGAAATTATATTTTAAGCAATTTTCTATATTTCAATTAAAGTTTTTATTAGTTTTGCATGATTAGATTTTACTTAGTATGTCTTCCATATTGGATTTTCGTGGACTATATTTTTATGCGGCTTAACTTAACTTAACTTCCGGCAAACAATTTAAGAAGAATTTCTACTATGTATGTACGAGGTTATTTGCAGGGTAGCGAGAATGGCCGAATAGTTACGAGAATGGCCGAGTAGTTACGAAAATGGCCGAGTAGTTACGAGAATGGCCGAGTAGTTACGAGAATGGCCGAGTAGTTACGATTGAGTCTTTGTCAGCACGTAAACCAAAGGGTCTACAACGGGATATCCAAAATCGGTTAAAGTGACCTTCAAAATGTAGGCAGATGTATCTTAGCTTTTAATAATGAATTAGATAATGACATTTTTTTCTTATTTGACAGTATGGTTGGTTCCGTTCTGAGTTATGCGTCAGAAATATGGGGTTTTCATCGTGCTCATGATATTGAAGTAATACATAATCGTTTTTGTAGATTTGTTTTAAAAATAGGTAAAAATGTACCTACTGCTTTTTTGTATGGTGAACTTGGCCATTTGCCAATGTATATTTCTAGACGTTTCAGAATTTTGAAATACTGGTTGCATATTTTATTGTATAAATCTAAGGCTGTTTATGATGTTTATAAACTATTGTATAATTATGTTAATAACGGTAAAACTAACTAGGTTTCCAATGTACGTGACTTGTTATTCAGCCTTGGTCTTAATTATGTTTGGATATCTCAGGATGCATCAAGTGTATCATTTGACTTTGTTAAACAACGTATTATAGATCAATTTGTGCAACAGTGGTCAATATCTGTATACGATTGTGAAAAACTGTGTATTTATAGAAATATTAAGGTAGAATTTTGTCATGAGAAATATCTTAATTTTTGTAGTAATGTGTATCTACTTACAAAATTACGCAGTGGTACATTAAAATTGAATATTGAACTTGGTCGTTATAACAATACCCCAAGAGAATCACGTTTATGTTTGTGTTGCAATATGAATGTTGTTGAAAACGAATATCATTTTGTGTTAGTTTGTCCTGCATATAGATCTGTACGTACGCATTTTTTGCCAACATATTACTGTTCTTGGCCGAATATTTATAAACTTGAACATTTATTAAAAGCTGCCAATAAAAATCTCACTATAAAATTGTATAATTATCTAACGGCAGCTTGGAAAATCAGATGTCATATAATTAGTTAATATTGTTGTCGATATATAATGTGTTTAATTGTTCTCTGCTTTTTGTCATTGTGTTACATGTGTATATATCTGTTTGATTGCTATAGCATGTATATGCTTTCTACAAATAAAGAATTCATTCATTCATTCATTTTATTCTTAAACGTTTCTGATGAACAAAAGTTAGTATATTTACTAAATCCTGCTTCCGTACGACATGTTAGAGTTATTGGCTTCTATTTGAAACGGTCATTAGAACTGAGGACAGAAGTCTTATTGCGATATGAATAACTCATTATGTTTGTCCTTTTTTTTTTTTTTTTTTTTTTTTCTTTTTTTTCTTTTTTTTTCATACACACAATTGTTTGTTTGTTTGTATTTGTCACAGACATGTTTATATATGTTTAATGACAATAAAGTTATTATTATTATTAAAAAAACAACAAAAAACAAACAAATAATCACATTTCTTAGGAATTTCAATAATAAAATATAGTTAATAGACAACTATAACAAGACTGATTTATCTTGTGCAAAACAAATGTATCATATTTCAATCTACACATGAAAAAATTGTATTCGTTGAATTTAAATTAATTTCTAAGCATTTGTATACGTTTAGTAGATAGTGTTTACATTGAAGACACGTGTTTTTGAGTTGAGAACGTACAGATACATGCATCCTGCCTAATATTTGTTCCTGTGAATAATTTATTATATGCATAAACAATTCCATAATATTTTTTCTCTGAAGAACAACATTACTGATTATTCCGTCTGGAATGTATGTTGTTATATGTTTCACGTTGGAATAGAATATATTGTAATATTTGTATCAGTCGGAACAATTATAAATGTTATGCCAGAAATTATATTTTATCACAGAGTAGGGTTAAAGTTATGACGCTTAACGCCATTTTCAATAATATTTCAGCTACAGAGTGGCGGTCAGTTTTATTGGTGGAAGAAACCGGAGTGCACTTCGCCATGAGCGGGGTTCGAACTCACAACTTTAGTGGTAATAGGCACTGATTGGATAGGTAGTTTTAAAGTCAACTACCATACGATCACGACCACAACGGGCTTTCCAAGGTTCTTAAAACGATCAGAAGCTACTGTTTCTTATAAGACATCTGTCGTGGTACTTATAGTCAAGTTTATTACTTAACAACTCATACAAGCCTATCACCAATACGGCGTTGGTTCGTGCCCGGCTTTGTAAATTACATAAAAGGGTGCACTCGACTCGCAGCCTCAAGTGATAAAGTTGACCAGTTGCTTGCCCTTGGTCGGTAGTTCTCTCCGGGTACTCCGGCTTCTTCCACCACTAAAACTGGTCGCCATGATGTACATTTTTTGTAGCTGAAATATTGTTGAAAGTGACGTTAAAACACCAAAAATCAATCAAATCAATCATAGTCGAGATTAGCAGTAGTCTTAATGATTAGCAGTATTGCCTGATAAAACTCGAGAAAACCACCGAGTTTCCGCAAGTCACTGACAAACATTATACACTTTGTCATTGGCAGGAATTAATACCACAATTTTAGGTGTAAATGTAGATGTAAATCCAACTACCATATGATCGTTGCCACGACAACCCCCTCGCGAGTAGTCTTAGCTGAAGTATCTGATATAAGCCTGACCATTACGATTGCTTCAAACAAGAATCTTATCTCACAAAGAATATGAATTGATTCTCAAATTAATTAAATTGTATTATCCAATTCACTTTATTATATGATTGATAATTCAATCATCATCTTAAAGAAAGTCATTAATAGGATCAGTTTATTCATTGGACGTCAAATACAGTCTAATTATGTTGGTTACGTTTATTATTTTTTTACACTGCTGACACATACAATCTTCAAAGACATATTAATATAGCCTTTTGAAGGTTTACTTTTGTTTCGTTACCCAATTATGTCTCTTCAGGAGAGGACGGTAGCTGAACTTCATTACTCAGTTATTTGTAGTTTGTTTTGACTACACAATAACAATTATCGATATTAATTTAGGAATAGCCAAGTTGTACATTTTTGTATTCCTATCTTTCAGTGATGCTTAATACCAACGAGTTGAATTTTAAATCCATAGCATTAAAGAGCATATACAAAATAGTCAAATCTTCAACCAAACCCTACCTGTAAATGTTCAAATCTACAACCTAATCCGGTTACGTGTAAATATACATGCACAAGTAAAGTTAGCTACGTTTAAATGTTAAAATCTATACAAGCCAGTCAAGCTACGTGTAAATATACAAATACAATCAGTTACGTGGAAATGGCAACGTTTACCACCAACATCAGCTATCTATGGCTGAGAGGGACAATCTATTTCTGTTTTATAGTAAATCCTGTGACATAATAAATTTGTGACATAATATCAAGTAATTTCATGTTATGTCAACGAAGTCTTAAGAAGAGTTTAAAGATACCAAAGAGGTAATCCAAATCCATAAATCGAAGAAGAACAGACAACACAATGGCCAAAAGAAAAAGTACAAAAGGACAAACAACGATCTACAAAACATACATATAAAACTAAAGATCGAGTAATGCGAACCTCACTAAAAACCGGGGGTGAAATCAACACTTAACATTAGTGACAAGGCATGAATTTCCATGCTATCCACATATCGGGTGCTTAAGCGAACCGATTGTGGGAATTTTGCGAGTCATATATAAATGTCAACTAGGGCGTTGTGTCTGTCTGATACCTGCATGTACGGCTTTCTATTTTCCTATCTAATATTATGATAAAATACAAATCTAATAAAGGACGAAGTCCTTATAACGGTAGACTGTCCGATTTTTCCTTCTATATTGATAGCCAAATATCTGTTCACCGGAAGCTTAAAAAATAGATCAATTGATAATTTAGAAACGCAAAAGAAACATATTTCAATGAAAAATTCCCAATTCTTTAATTATTTACTCTATGTAAAATCGAAATAAACTTGAAATAAAATTCTAATAAAAAAATCTCTTTCTACGAAACTCCCGACGGAAGAGCGGCGTACAGTAGGTAAAATGAACGGAACAGCCATAATAAATCGGCTACAAAATTCATTCAAAATAAAAGATATATAGAATCTAACACCGGCAAAAGTGCAAGACAGGGAAATCTCCGACACTCGAGGGTAAGATTTCAATCGTTCGCTTACGAGGCTCGCCAAGGGTGTCGGAGATTTCCCTGTCTTACACTTTTTGCCGGTGTTTAATTTTATTTCTCACTTTTCCATTGTTTTTTTTAACTTTGTTATGTAGTTGTGTATTGTTTGACAGCTATGCACTTTTAGCAGACGATCATGTAAACAATGTGAGTTATTTCCCCTTCATGTCAATCAAAACATATTTTTGTGTATTGCGTGAAGGTTATTATGTAATAATATGGTTGATTGATAGGATTTGCGTGTATATAAAAGATTGAAAACTTATATACAGTGAATTGTTTATTTTAAAAAGGAAAAAAAAGGGGGGGGGGGGGTGCAGTTGACATGAACTATGCATTTGCCCGGTAAAACGCACGTGATTTTTTTGTCTTGCACTAGTGCAAGATAAGAAAAAAATAGGAACTGGTCTGTCTCAAAAGTGAGAAAATAACTTGTACAGATCATCGTATTATTGAAATTTTAGGACCTCGTCCTTCAAACAGGTTGCCTGTCTCATATTAAAGGACGAAGTCCTTATAACGGTAAGCTGTCCGATTTTTCCTTCTATATTGATAGCCAAATATCTGTTCACCGGAAGTTTAAAAAATAGATCAATTGATAATTTCCCAATTCTTTAATTATTTACTCTATGCAAAATCGAAATAAACATGAAATAAACTTCTAATAAAAAAATCTCTTTCTACGAAACTCCCGACGGAAGAGCGGAGTAGGTAAAATGAGCCATAACAAATCGGCTACAAAATTCATTCAAAATAAAAGATAATAGCCTCACCGGACGCAATTACGAACGAAATAAAAAGTATGTCTCCTAATTGTTCCTTCAAAACATGAATTAAGAAAATGCTTTTATAAATAGATACCCCGCTAAATTACTCGTGTATTGGGAGAAAATTATTCATGCGCAGTTGTTGAATGTTGCAGACGACGGGTTTTCATATTTGTAAACAGAAAACGATCGACAATTGCACTTGGAATCTATCGCTAAAATTCATTGAGGTACGCATATTTTGTTATCTTATGCCTGTAATTGGAAAGAATATGATCTCCTGGTTCTATGCATATTTAGAACACATTGAAATTAAAACAAAAACAGTCAATATAATACATTTTCCTTACCTTTATCTATCCCAAAATGTCAAAATCCGTGATGTACCTTATTCATTGAAGAGTCCAAGGAATTCCGAATGCAAACTGGCACACATTTATGGTATGAATAAAGGAAAGGTTTTTATTTCATGTGTATTATATACAAATGGATATGTGAACGTAAATGAATGAATGCTCTTTCAATTTTAACAGTTGTCATTAAATAATTTACACTAGAAAGGTTATTATGATGTCGTTCGAAATTGTGTCCGGATCTAGATCACAGAGTGACTAGAACGGGGTCATGAAAATCTGTTTAAAACCCGTAACAATGCATTGAATAATATATGGGCTATGATTCAAAAGGAATATTGGTGTTCAATCTGAAATATGAACATGCAATCAGCTTCATCAATTTGGTCAAATTTATTATCAAATGTCAATATCATCGAAATTGTTTGTAATTGCGTCCGGTGAGGCTAACGTGTACGGATCATCGTATTATTGAAATTTTAGGACTTCGTCCTTCAAACAGGTTGCCTGTCTCATATTAAACTTTAACTGTAGGCTATACGAATTTTAGTCACGTGACTATTGTATTCATAGCCAAATATCTTTTCAACGGAAGTGTAAAAATATTGAACAAAACAGTATTTAAAATCGCAATAAAATTTATTTCAATGAGAAATCCTGAAATCTCTTATTGTTTATATTCTGAAAAATTCAAATAAACTCAAATGAAAATTCTAAAAGAAAACTTATAATATCCACACAAAGCGTTATGTGTAGTACGTCATTTGTTAGTGTGTACTGATCATGAAATACACACATGTGCCAGGTCGTATGCAACCCTGGGATGAATTTCATGAAAGTCCATGCATTTCTCCTGAAAGAATGATTCTCCTCTCTGAATACTTTGTGTGAGCTGGTGTCAAATAGAAAGAGCAGCTCGACTTCGTCTTCGGCTAGGGATTCTGTTACATCTACATGCTATCCGCGATTCAAAAACATGAAATGATTCTGACAAGACAAGTATGACAGCAGGGAATTATAATAATTATAATTCCCTGATGACAGGTAAGTTTTTTCTTTTTATGGCAAGCAGCTTTGCTTGAAAAACCTTGATTGCATTTTCGTTTGACCCTCATTCCCCTTTTGATAAGCCCAAAACCCTAACTATATAGAATACAATTTTTGTTGACATTAGGTCGATTCTAGGTCCTGCAAAAATACATTCAGTGGACCTACTTGATATCTGCTGGACCCGTTCTTACCCTTTATCTTGCACACTCACATTGTGACAAATAATATGTAAATCTGAGCAAATGACTTTGATATCATAATTTTTATTTTCGACAAAAGAGTCAACTAATTCTGGGTCAAAATATGTCAAGCTCCCCTCTCAAAAACAAATGGTCGCCCCATCATGTTTTGACACTTCATGCTATGAAAAACTTGAAAAAGTCTAAATGGTAAATACCTCAGAAAAAGATTTTCAGACATTGCAACATATATGCATAGGCACATTCAATAACCCTCTAGGCCCCTTCAGAAACCTTTCCTCCCACATCGTTTTTTTTTATCCCCCTTTAGGCATCAACTTCCTGTTAGGCGGGGGCATACGTGTACTATGGAAACATTTCTTCTAGTTATTCAATTTTAGGAGGCATGCCATTCGCCTCTCATGCCTCTCTTTTAAGACAGCCAAATGTTGGATATAGACTTTGCCCTTAAACAGGTTGTGCCTGTCTCATATTAGAAAATAGCAGAAACAAATGCAACATCAATATCTCTAACACCCATACATGTATTTATGGCCATTCACTTTCTCAGCTTAGTACAGACGGCACTTCAATAAACAAGTGGCGGGATTAAGCTAGTCTTATATCCCCAAACCTAATTAAATCGTAGAAAAAACTAAATAAAATGCCAAAATCTTACCTCATAGTACAAGAAATTTTCCTGATTACTTCCGCTACTACCGACATCTTTATGCTTGATTTTGATTGGTTTTGCCGTCCTTTTAGCATATTCCTTAACACTATCATTCATATTTAAAAGCGTTCACATAACACGATTTCGCATCACTGGTTTTTATTTAAAAATAAAGAAAATATCTCTTCTTTATTCATAATTCCTCTCAGATGGTCAGATAATATTCTCTAGTGTTTTCGATAAAAGATTTTCCTCCAAACGAACATATTGTCCAACGTTAATATACATACGCTATATATCTCATATTTTCTACTATGTTATAATTTCAAATAATTGCTTGAAATATTTTTACCATTGAAAAAGAAGACAAAAAACCCCCCCACACATTGTGCAACATTTTCATTAAGACAGTGATAACCACTTTACTTGTGCGACTTAGCTATTCCTCAGTTTTGTTGCAATCTAAAAAGTCAATTCACGGCATCTCATTTAATAACCCTGTCACAATATCTATTTGTCAACGGCTGAAACCATTTCTTGAAACGTCTAATTATAAGGAATAATCTCACAATGATGTGAAGAAACAACAGGTGAATGTATTAGAAAAATATCAGCGTGGTTGGCAGACGACAATTTCTGCAATCGACTGTTACCTAGTAAACCAGTATTTCCAGGGTGTTAAAATTTTCAATATTTGTCTTTAGAAACACCTCTTTATGAGGATGTATGGGAATTATGTTCCCGACAAATGACTCGTTAGAACACCTCTGTTGCTAATTGATTCGCAGGTAAAAACAGAAACTCCAATATAAATAATACATCTCGCCATTTTATTTCATTTTCAATGACCAGATGTATATTATGCAGGTTGCTATTGAAACATCATAAAAACCATCCTTTACATTTTGATAAATGTTGACACTGGGAATGTTGAATATTTGTAACCAGCTGCATGATAAAATGCCAGCAGAATTAGTAAGGGGCATCACAAGGGGAAATAAATTGAACAGTTTTCTATTAACACCACAAAGCTAGCTTCGATATTCAATTATTGCAAACAGAATTTAATCTGTCGTTTACGATAACAGCAATTGATATAAATGAACTAATTTTAAAAACTATTTTTCTTTTTTTCAGAAGCCTTTGATTTTAATCCTCTATCATACCTGAGAATCTTCGATTTATCCTTATCTTAAACACACGTAAATACTCAATTTATTAAATACAATAGAAAGCTCACATTGGATAACATTGTTGCTGCTGAACAATCTACATTAATCAAGAAAAATAGATTCATTTAAAAATAAAGTGTACTTCAATAACGTGACACCGGATTAAAAAAATAAAGTGTACTTCAAAAACGTGACATCGGATTAGAAAAATAAAGTGTACTTCAAAAACGTGACACCGAATTAGAAAAATAAAGTGTACTTCAAAAACGTGACACCGAATTAGAAAAATAAAGTGTACTTCAAAAACGTGACACCGGATTAAAAAAATAAAGTGTACTTCAATAACGTGACACCGGAATATAAAAATAAAGGGTACTTAAAAAACGTGACACCGGAATACAAAAATAAAGTGTACTTCAATAACGTGACACCGGAATATAAAAAAAAGGGTACTTAAAAAACGTGACACCGGATTAAAAAAATAAAGTGTACTTCAATAACGTGACACCAGAATATAAAAATAAAGGGTACTTAAAAAAAGTGACACCGGAATAAAAAAAAAATAAAGTGTACTTCAAAAACGTGACACCGGAATAAAAAAAAAATAAAGTGTACTTCAAAAACGTACCACCGGAATAAAAAACATAAAGAGCACTTATTTTGAATACGCTTACGCAGCATCGGAAAAAACATCGTTTGAATTCATTTCAAATTCATTATTGTTTGTGTGTTGACACAAAATTAGTCCGGAATAATTTTACAGGACAATGGTAAAAGAATCGAACAAAACAGTGGAAAATAAAATCAATAGTAATAAAATAACAAAACACCGGACAATACAAACTCCCACAAAATAAAATATCCGAAGTGAGATCAGGTGTTCCGAAAGGATTGGCACATCTACTGTTTATAGATGTAAAATTCAATAGCAGTTTGATTCTCGAACGTCTAGGTACAGCTATTCCCATGGTGTTGTGGTGTTTGTGGTAGAAAGGACTCGGTCGGTATTGCTTTGTTGTATAAAACACGTTGACATCGAAGTTTACTATATGGTTTGATGTTGACGGTCCTTTCAACTCGCTCAGGTTAATCCTAGACTCATTTGCAGTTGGGACTCACCAAATGTCTCAATTGCTAGATTTTCATAATAATGGGACACACATTAAATTTTAGAAATATCTTTTGGGCTCATCAATATAAATTCATCAAAATAAATTATCCCTGTTAAATGACCATAGTTAACAGGCGCGGATCCAGGGTTTAAGTTTAGAGGGGGCGCACATCTTAAATAACAGGCACTTGAAGTCCGGACCCCCCTTTTCCCTCATTTGGTCCCTCCCGCGATTATGGTATGGATCTTTGTCTGGAAGTATATCTTTGAACCATTTATCCATATGTTACAACATTTCATGTTACAACTCTCTCGTTCTAATAACTTTAGTTTTTAGGTCTAGCTGCCGTATTACTTATATATACATAAAGGTATGAAACAATCGTCAAAATACAAAGAGGGAATCCTCGCTTCGACTCGATATTTTACAATAACGCGCCAGTTTTAAAAAGGACCTTCGCTTGTCCTCGTCTCAAAAATGATTTCCCTTCATTCCTATCTAGTTTATACGTACGAACAACAAATATTAATTGACGAAATTCAAGTTTATTCTCGACGACACATCCAACTTTCCTCCACTCGTGCCCATTCAGGAATTCAGCCGAACATATTTTGTTTCGCGCTATTTCATTGGTCGGAAAGATTTTCGGAACTTTTTTAGCTTGTTCTTCGCTATGCACGGCCAATCCATTTCGTATCGAGAGGCCTATTAAGCGGGAGTTTTAAATAAGAATAAAAGAATACAAGTTTCAACAAAAATAGTGTTATTTTGGCAAAACTTTCAAAGAACAAGCACGAGAAATACACGGCAGATTAAATCTAGGACTCTGTCATCTGATGACCATTTTTTTTCTTCTTTTTTTTTGGAAAAGGGGGGGTGGGGGGGTGGGGAGAATAGATGATGTTGTTAGGTATAGATTGGTTTGTTGTTGAAGATTCAAGCAGAAAAGCGAAGCTGGTTGTTTCCTTGTATGTTGTTGGATTTTGTTTTATGTACAATATACATGATGTACATTTACCCATATCCATTCTTTTTTTTCAGGTAAATAACATAATTAGAACTTTTCATGAGTACTAGTATCACAACAAAGTTTAATCTTTAATTCTTTCTGTAGCTGAAAGAAATATTATAAAAATTCTGGTTTGAACAATACACACCTAAAATTGTGGATGTAAAACAAAAGGAGGGGGTAATTACTCACAAAAATGTTTTTGTACCTAGACACGTATTATTTTTGGGTTTAATGTACTCTTTTTTTTTGGGGGGGGGGGGACAAAATTTGTGCTGTATTTTTTTATTGGTTTATTGAAACATGAAGTACTAAAAATGCACACCTTCATGTTTTACTTATTTTAACTGTTTAAATCAAAACTGGGTATCAGAAACTGCATTAAGAGGGGTTTTTTTTCTAGTTTTTTTTTATTATTATCATTTTTTTTGGGGGGGTCATTAATTATTTGTGATGAGCCTAGGTACAAAAATGTTGACCCCCCCCCCCCCCCCCCCATGTAAATTAAAGAATATTTTGTTCTTTCCTATGTTTTTTGCAAAGGCCATTACAGTTGGAATTTTACACGTATCTCCCTAAACAGAAAAGAAATACAAAGAGTAGTTCTAATCCCTTTAATGCCTAAAATTTCTTTTGAGGCATATTTACATATACCTGTTTCTAAGGCAGAAGAGGGGAATTATGAATGCTACAATTTACAAGGGGTTTACTTATGTACACTGTCTTTTTGTTGTTGCTGGGATAGGGGTTGAGGAGAGTTAACTCATTTTTATTTTTTGACAAGCCTAAAAAGGAGATTTTTTTGCTTTATGATAACTAGTGTCCCTTTCTCTCTGATCTTTTCAGTGATCAAATGGTCATCCGTCAAAATTTATGTTTGAAGTGCATTTTTCCATTTCAGACAATATTCTTACCATGTCACTAGGTTCGTCATTTTTTTTTCTGGTGCCTATATAACACATTGGCCGAAAAGGTTTACTTTCCACTTTTATTCTTATTTAAAACTCCCGCTTAATAGGCCTCTCGATACGAAATGGATTGGCCGTGCATAGCGAAGAACAAGCTAAAAAAGTTCCGAAAATCTTTCCGATCAATGAAATAGCGCGAAACAAAATATGTTCGGCTGACTTCCTGAATGGGCACGAGTGGGGGAAAGTTGGATGTGTCGTCGAGAATAAACTTGAATTTCGTCAATAAATATTTGTTGTTCGTACGTATAAACTAGATAGGAATGAAGGGAAATCATTTTTGAGACGAGGACAAGCGAAGGTCCTTTTTAAAACTGGCGCGTTATTGTAAAATATCGAGTCGAAGCGAGGATTCCCTCTTTGTATTTTGACGATTGTTTCATACCTTTATGTATATATAAGTAATACGGCAGCTGGACCTAAAAACTAAAGTTATTAGAACGAGAGAGTTGTAACATGAAATGTTGTAACATATGGATAAATGGTTCAAATATATACTTCCAGACAAAGATCCATACCATAATCGCGGGAGGGACCAAATGAGGAAAAAGGGGGTCCGGACTGCAAGTGCCTGTGTCTTAAATTGGTCGCCGAGAGTAGCGAGGCGAAACATTTTTGGCATATTTTGCAGGTTTATTAATGAAAATCTAACGTTTTTTTATTTTGTTGGCCATTTTTAGGGGGGGGGGGGGGGGGGCGCCGGTTGCGCCCCCGCCTGGATCCGAGCCTGGTTAAAACAGTTTTATCATCAGTTGCTGTGATATGAAGACTATCCCGGTTCTACTTGTATCTATTGTGTGTGTGGTTTTGGGTGGGGGTAATGTTGAGTGCGTAAGTGATTCAAAGTCATTCTAAATCAGCTATTGTTTCTGCAAACATTCATTCCTTTAAGTGTAATACACACTTATTATTACCTAAAGGACAGCTTGTAACAGCAACAGTGTATTTAAGAGTGGACATTTGTACCCTTTATTCGAACTCCCAGAAAAACAAAATGTCTCGTGTAACCACATCAAAGGAGACTCCATCGTGACGTCACGCTAACTTTCGTGCACTACCTTATTAATTGTCGGCAGTTTCCGGAGATCATCGGAGATTTATCAAAACGCGTGTGAAATGTACATTCCTACAGTAATTTGGTAGAGATAACAGCTATGCTGTTGTTCTCTTTCATTTAATTCTGACATTAACAAATGAAAAACAACAAAATATTGTTCATGTCCGATGCCCTTTAACAACAACTTATCAGAAGTACTTTGTTGTTATTATTTATCACACTGGACAACAAAGGAGTCTATGAAGGAACGACCTTTCTTAAACAGAATCTTATCACAGGTAACTTGTTAATATTTATCTCACTGGACAACAAAGGAGTGTATGAGGAAATGACCTTTCTTAAACAGCATCTTATCATAAGTAACTTGTTAATATTGATCACACTGGACAAGAAAGTAGTATAAGAGGCACACAATGAGGTTTATCACACTGGACAAGAAAGTAGTATAAGACGCACACAATGAGGTTTATCACACTGGACAAGAAAGTAGTATAAGAAGCACACAATGAGGTTTCAATTCTACGTTTACACCACAGTCTATTTTGTTGTCTAGAATTACTGTATGGATGTAAAAAGATGAGATCTTTGTATGTTTATCATCTTGTTCGCTGTAAATAGGATATTAATGTATATTAGACAACACGCGAGTTTTAATCAACACTGAGGTTGAATAATCAAACCGATATTACAACAGTATTTAATAAGGGACCGACCATTTAATTTTTTAGAGGGGAGCCATAATTTTTTTCTCTATAAATTTTGTGCCCAAATTTAATAGAACAAATTATCTTGACCTGAAATATGCAAACAATATTCAATTAGACCATGCAGTTTTCAACGAGAAATATTTGGTAGAATTTGAAGAAAAAGCAATTTGTATCCAAACAAAAATAATCTGAAATTTGTTTCGTGTTAAACTGGCTCAGGGGAAAAACATACCCCCTAAAAGTTAAATGATCGGTCCATAATGACATAGAAGATGATTTCTATCTTACCCCCTAAAAGTTAAATGATCGGTCCATAATGACATAGAAGATGATTTCTATCTTACCCCCTAAAAGTTAAATGATCGGTCCATAATGACAGAGAAGATGATTTCTATCTTACCCCCTAAAAGTTAAATGATCGGTCCATAATGACATAGAAGATGATTTCTATCTTACCCCCTAAAAGTTAAATGATCGGTCCATAATGACATAGAAGATGATTTCTATCTTACCCCCTAAAAGTTAAATGATCGGTCCATAATGACATAGAAGATGATTTCTATCTTACCCCCTAAAAGTTAAATGATCGGTCCATAATGACATAGAAGATGATTTCTATCTTACCCCCTAAAAGTTAAATGATCGGTCCATAATGACATAGAAGATGATTTCTATCTTACCCCCTAAAAGTTAAATGATCGGTCCATAATGACATAGAAGATGATTTCTATCTTACCCCCTAAAAGTTAAATGATCGGTCCATAATGACATAGAAGATGATTTCTATCTTACCCCCTAAAAGTTAAATGATCGGTCCATAATGACATAGAAGATGATTTCTATCTTACCCCCTAAAAGTTAAATGATCGGTCCATAATGACATAGAAGATGATTTCTATCTTACCCCCTAAAAGTTAAATGATCGGTCCATAATGACATAGAAGATGATTTCTATCTTACCCCCTAAAAGTTAAATGATCGGTCCATAATGACATAGAAGATGATTTCTATCTTACCCCCTAAAAGTTAAATGATCGGTCCATAATGACATAGAAGATGATTTCTATCATACCCCCTAAAAGTTAAATGATCGGTCCATAATGACATAGAAGATGATTTCTATCTTACCCTCTAAAAGTTAAATGATCGGTCCATAATGACATAGAAGATGATTTCTATCTTACCCCCTAAAAGTTAAATGATCGGTCCATAATGACATAGAAGATGATTTCTATCTTACCCCCTAAAAGTTAAATGATCGGTCCATAATGACATAGAAGATGATTTCTATCTTACCCCCTAAAAGTTAAATGATCGGTCCATAATGACATAGAAGATGATTTCTATCTTACCCCCTAAAAGTTAAATGATCGGTCCATAATGACATAGAAGATGATTTCTATCATACCCTCTAAAAGTTAAATGATCGGTCCATAATGACATCTATCTTGTTTGATTTTCATGGTAAAGTACACAGCATTTAAAACATTCTGTTCTTTTTTTTTGGCATATATATATTTTTTAAAGAGTGGTTCACACTGCCGACATGAACGAGTTATTGATTTCGTCTCAACTGTTAATTGGGTCTTTTAAATACCCGAGAAGTGATAATTCTCCGTTGTCACGGAGAACCACTTTATATGGCTTACTAATAACCATAAAATGATTTTTTATTAACAACAAGGATGGCGCCAACCCATCAATGTAATTATTAAACATATTATGACTAATTTTTTCTTTGATTACAAATAAATGGAAAAGCAAAATTATCACAAGTACAAAGCATATATTTTAAATTATATGTAGGTCTTTTCATATTGACATTTATATAGCAAAATTATAGCTTTTTTCAATTAGGAACCTACAGATTTATTAATTGACTGCTGTTTAAAGTCAAGTTGGTGGTATTTAGATATATAAGTGATGTGCTGTACACAACTAAATAACCTGTACATGAAATCAATTTTGTTGCCCCTTTTTTGTAGCAAAATTGTATTTTGTTTCAATTAGGAATCTACAAATCGATTAATTGGCTGTTGTTTAATGTCAAATCGGCAATATTTAGGTATATTAGTGATGTGTTATACCTATACACCACTAAATAACCTGTATACGAAACATTTTTGTGCTGTACTTTTTGCAGGAATTTACAGATTGATTAATTGACGAAGACAAACAACCAAACAAAACACACATCACAAAATACTAAAAAGATAAAACAAGGCGGAACCAATCAACTACATGGAGTAATACATTTCTAATTCAACACGGAACCGTCGTGGAAGCGATCTTTTGGTAGCTTGATTAACACCCACCAATACAATTGGAACCTAGTAACGTGCCAGATGTAGCGATGTGTATCCGATATAACATTGTGATAAAAGTTTATCAGTGACTAGATAATAAGGGTAATAACAAGATTACCGAACTCCGAGCAATCTTACAAAGGGAAAGTCAAAACTCATAAGTATATAAACAGACAAAATCAGTCAACAACCGGAAAACTGTGAAAACCGTAATGACACTGACTTGGTACAGGCATTTCTAAAGAAATGGTGGGTTGAATCAGATTGTAAAGCGCCAAACCTCCCGCTTTCATTACAGCTCAAAGGTTCCGGCTGTGACTAGAGGCAGTTTTATTCGGGTATCAGTCACGGCTACTATACTCCACCAATATAACCTACTGACACAATATAGCCCATCGACACAATATAACCCATCGACACAATATAACCTACCGACACTATAACCTACGGACACAATATAACCTACCGACACAATATAACCTACCGACACAATATAGCCTACCGACACAATATAACCTACCGACACAATATAACCTACCGACACAATATAACCTACGGACACAATATAACCTACCGACACAATATAACCTACCGACACAATATAACCTACCGACACAATATAACCTACGGACACAATATAACCTACCGACACAATATAACCTACCGACACAATATAACCTACCGACACAATATAACCTACCGACACACTATAACCTACCGACACAATATAACCTACCGACACAATATAACCTACCGACACAATATAACCTACCGACACAATACAACATACCGACACAATACAACCTACCGACACAATACAGCATACCGACACAATATAGCCTACCGACACAATATAACCTACCGACACAATATAACCTACCGACACAATATAGCCTACCGACACAATATAACCAACCGATACAATATAACCTACCGACACAATATAACCTACTGACACAATACAACCTACCGACACAATACAACCTACCGACACAATATAGCCTACCGACACAATATAACCTACCGACACAATATAACCTACCGACACAATATAACCTACCGACACAATATAATCTACCGACACAATATAACCTCCCGACACAATATAACCTACCGACACAATTTAACCTACCGACACAATATAACCTACCGACACAATAGGACACAATATAGCCTACCGACACAATATAACCTACGGATACAATATAACCTACCGACACAATATAACCTACCGACACAATATAATCTACCGACACAATATAACCTACCGACAATATAACCTACCGATACAATATAACCTACCGACACAATATAGCCTACCGACACAATATAACCTACCGACACAATATAACCTACCGACACAATATAACCTACCGACACAATATAACCTACCGATACAATATAACCTACCGACACAATATAACCATCCGACACAATATAACCGAACTATTGTTGACAGTGGCGATAGACACCAACAACAACCATAATCCTGTTATCATAATAGATTAGTACGTAGTAAGCCAGAACACGTTCTTTCTTCCCGTATATTGTACATTGGTAGTTAGCTAGAACAAGTTCGTTCTCCCCCTTATATTATAGATTGATAATTAGCTAGAATAAATTCTTTCTCCCCCTTATATTGTAGATTGGTAATTAGCTAGAACAAGTTCTTTCTTCCTCTTATATTGTAGATTGGTAGTTAGCTAGAACAAGTTCTTTTTTCTCTTATATTGTAGGTTGGTAGTCAGCTAGAACAAGTTCTGTTTTCCCTTATATAGTAGATTGGTAGTTAGCTAGAGCAAGTTCTTTTTTCCCTTATATTGTAGATTGGTAGTTAGGTAGAACAAGTTCTTTTTTCCCTTATATTGTAGATTGGTAATTAGCTAGAACAAGTTCTCTTTCCTCTTATATTGTAGATTGGTAGTTAGGTAGAACACGTCCTCTTTACCCTTATATTGTAGATTGGTAGATAGCTAGAACAAGTCCTCTTTACCCTTATATTGTAGATTGGTAGTTAGCTAGAACAAGTTCTCTTTCCCCTTATATTGTAGATTGGTAGTTAGCTAGAACAAGTTCTTTTATCCTTTATATTTTAGATTGGTAGTTAGGTAGAACAAGTCCTCTTTTCCCTTATATTGTAGATTGGTAGTTAGCTAGAACAAGTTCTCTTTTCCCTTATATGGTAGGTTGGTAGTTAGCTAGAACAAATTCTTTTTTCCTTTATATAGTAGATTGGTAGTCAGCTAGAACACGTTCTTTTTCCCTTATATTGTAGATTGGTAGTTAGCTAGAACACGTTCTTTTTCCCTTATATTGTAGGTTGGTAATTAGCTAGAACAAGTTATCTTTTCCCCTTATATTGTAGGTTGGTAGATAGGTAGAACAAGTTCTTTTTTCTTTTATATTGTAGATTGGTAGTTAGCTAGAACAAGTTTTCTCTTCCCCTTATATTGTAGGTTGGTAATTAGCTAGAACAAGTTCTTTTTCTCCTTATATTGTAGATTGGTAGTTAGCTAGAACAAGTACTTTTCCCCCTTATATAGTAGATTGGTAGTTAGCTAGAACAAGTTCGTTTCTCCCTTATATAGTAGATTGGTAGTTAGCTAGAACAAGCTCTTTCCCCCCTTATATTGTAGATTGGTCGTTAGCTAGAATAAGGTCTCTTTTCCCTTATATTGTTGATTGGTAGTTACCTAGAACAAGTTCTTATCCTCATTGGTAGTTAGCTAGAACAAATTCGTTTTCCCCTTATATAGTAGATTGGTAGTTAGCTAGAACAACTTCCTTGTTTCAAATGGCGCTTACTTTATCAAGGAGGAGAAAAAACATGTAATAGTTTAATTATAAAGTAATCTGATGTCTGGTTCAATAAAAACAGTTCCATCTGATTCACAATGGCTGTTACAAAACGTTCTAATTGGTCTTATGCACTCAATTGTAAACAAATTACTCTAAAACACACTCAGCAAATTACAAAATCAATACGTATTAGAAACTACATTTTTTTACGGATCTCTCACTTCCTTCTAAAGTATTAGCGATTTTTTTCTTCTTTATATTATTTAAGAATTGAATGCATTCTTTTGAAGTTTCATTGGGGTATGAAAGCGTTGACCGAAGCACATTTTCAATGAAGCGCGGTAGCTCTTCATGTTGAAAATGTAGTTCGATCAACGCTTTCATACCCCAATGAAACTTCAAAAGAATGCATTCAATTATTATTATTATATTCAAATCACACCAAAATTTAACATAGTTGAATTTTTCGTTGTGAATTTTATTTGTGTTAAATTATTTGCTGTTGGAAATTACTACGCCATTGATTGTTTACATCTGACGTCGTCATGGAGGCACGTGCAAGTTCGGATTTGAGTTTCATTGGGATGTGAAACATCTCTTTTATAATCATGTGACCACTTCATAACCAATCATATTGTAACATTTCAATGAAAAACGGAAATAATGTAATTATTGTACAATAAACCTACGCTTCCTCTTTTATGTACGATTTTATAAGGATAAAAGAATGTTTTTTCTTTGACAAAATTCTAATGTCTTTGTTGCGGACACTACAGACATTAGAATCACTATATTGCAGTTTATGTTAACACAGATGTGGCGCACTGCATGAAGTAAGATTACCAGGACAAAATATCGTTTTAATCCCACGCAAAACATGGCGATAATCTCAGACACATTACCTGACATGGAATTACATACCGCTATGCTCACGAATACCACATGACACGATCAAGACAAAATATTGCTTAAGGGAATACGATACAGCAGCAAGGGCAGATAATTACTTTGCCGAATACCGCATGTTGTTTTCGCGACGTCGCGGTAACGAGCGACATTTTCGAGATTGCGCTTGACAGAACGTCTCTTTTTCGCGGAAGTTGCATCGACGTCATAAAAAGTCGATTGCGTAAAAATTTGAAAGCACCTACTTCAAGCCGAATAATGCCGTTTTTAAAATAAGGAGAAATACGCCGTCAGAAAAAATGTTCAGAGCGTTTGAAAGAGTTGGATAGGAATGTTGGTGAGACAGAGGTAGACCAGACAGACGCAGACCAGACAGACGCAGACCAGACGGACGAAAACCCTGGAACTGATTATAAAGATATATGCTGGCAGGATGGGAGACGAATAGTTGAACTAAACACACTAGCAGAGCAAAATCGGGGTTAATGTTTGATAATTTGAAATCAGCATATCGTATACATGGGGTTGAAGGTATCCAGCATCTTTTGACTGAAAAACGGGACAATGGAGGGCCAAGAGTTACGAAGAATGCCGCTGTTACAGATACAATTGTACAATAATTTACTTGAATATTTCGAGTGTTATAATTAAACAAGACAACAATTAAATTTTGGTTACCTAAATCATCATACATAAACTGTTCACCCGGCCAGATAAAAATGAATCCAAATAATTAAATTATGAAGATAGTTAATATATTTTTTCGCAACATAGTCAGTTGTTTAGAAATGGTTGATTGATTGTTGGTTGCTTTAAGTCCAGTCGCAACTATTTAGTATATTCAGGACGAGAACAAGTTCAACAAATCATTATCATTTTTAATACACCGAATAATATCGGCGGCCAGTTTTAATTGAGGAGGAAGCCGAAGTACCCAGAGGAAACCACCGACCATGGGCAAGCAACTGGTAAACTTTATCACTTACGGCTGCGAGTCGAGTGCACCCTTTTTTGTAATTTACAAAACCGGGCGCGAACCCACGCCGTATTGGTGATAGGCTTGTATGAGTTGCTAGATCCAGCGACCTAACTCATTGAGCCACCCGGGACCCCAATACTATAAGACGACAATACTCTGAGGACAAATACTTCCGATCACTTCCTGCAATTTTCATCTTTTCGTCACAAAATATGCCTCGCCTCGTCTAACGACAGGATGATGAATGCTATCATCTTTTCATCCCACAGATTTGCGTTTTTTTTTGTTACTGTAGTACAATGAAAATAAATTAGACATTTACTGCTTGTTCTCCTTTCGCCTCGAAAATAATAAACCTCAAATTTCTTTTCGCTATAAAGTCGTAAAGGTATCTTTAAAAGGCGTATAAATACGTTTCATAGAATTCATTTATTGGTGAGAATATTGTATAATGTTTTGTCATGCAGACTAAAGTTTACTTCCGTTTATCCCACTAGAGCCCAACATAACGAACAGATGCAAAGGAGAAAATAGAGAGACATCGATATTGGTGAGCCTGATATTGAGGTCGCCTGTGTGTGAGACGAGAAGAAGAATATAGCCGTTCTCTTTCATTTATATTTCGTGACAAAAAACGGCGTAAACTGCCGGTCTGCCGTCTCGAAAAATTGGAAATGTGAGGTGCACAAACTAGCCATCTTGGCCAAGTTGTTTAAATTCTTTTCTGGTGGACAACTTCAAGACAAACGCACCAGATTAGGTTAGTTTATACAAGGATAACTTTTTCAAACGACTGGGTCCATATATATAACGCATTCTCCGGTTGCGTTGTCCTTTCATCCAATCCAAGGAAAACGGCGGGAAAGACTCCACGACGTCTTACCTATTAAAATACATTGTAGGGTAATTTGGCGCCGAAATTGACGATGTCTAGGTTTGTCATGAAAAATGCACGGTTTTTGTTCTGTAGCTAAAAAACAAGCACATGTACCCCCTTACTTTTTGTTAAAATTCTAGATAAATTCATTGCGAGAATATCATGACAAAATATTAAGAAAATATCAATTGGCATTTTTTTTCTACATGCAAATGTATTCATGAAGAAACCACTAAATAATCCATATTCCACAAATAAGTAGAATTTTTGGACTACTTAATCTATTATTGGCATTGTACATGTTCATCATCTTTGAACGAAATTATCATAGGAAGCTATTGCAAAAAACCGGATGCAATTATCTTTTACCGTTTTGAAATTGTGATATTTTCTTTACCGCTACAAAAATCCGTATTTTAAAAATTTGTCGAAAATTGATCGAAATTCGATCGTAAATATCTCGAAACCTAAGTCACGAAGGTATATTTTCCTTTGCATATTTGGAAAGAGCATGTCGAAATAGACCAAATCACCAATTTTCATGTAAAAATCATTTGGCAATCCCTAATGTATCGTATTCCCTTAAGACAGTTCACTTTAAAACAGGACATGGTTATATTGCAACGTTCCCAGATACATGTATGATCTCACCCCGTATGTTCTACACCGTTCGACCAACTGAGTTAAAGGAGATTTTCACAGCAATAACTAGTATACCTCTACCTGATTTCGTTACATAACCTCCCATCCAAATCAAGATTCGTCCCGAGACTTAATAATTTTTATTACACATGTACCTTACCTGCCCTGATGAAGTGTCAAACTTCATGAAGACCTGAAAAAACACTTCAGATTAAGACCACAACTACTGCCACTATTCCAACGTCCCGAGCTAATATCAAGCTCCGTACCTGCTGAACCGCGGGAAACCTCTCTACAAACTGAGATAAAGGAGATCTTCGTAAGAAGGGTATTTAAATTTATGATGCCTGGAAGACAAGGCTATATCCTAATTTTGCTAGTTAACCTTCCACCCAATTCAAGTCTGGTCCAGAGACTTCACCATTCTGAAAACATAGATGCAGGGATTAATGAAGTGTCCAACATCATGAAGATCTGAAAGACTCTTCAGGTTCAGGTCACCACTCCTACCACCACTGTAACGTTTCAAGCTGGGATCGAACTCCGTACCTTTTGCATCGAATCCAGCCTCCATATCAACTAACCTCTATGAGATCTCCACTTGATCAACTTGTAGACGGTATATACATCTATGAGAGCTGAGTGTCAAGGTCATTAACCTATTTTCGCGAACATCACAATCATGACATGACGGGGGAAACATATCGCTTCAATATCCAGTTAAACCAGACTACAACTATATATTGTTACAATGTACAACACAAGCAGGTGTTTCTAAAAAAATCGAAATCCAATTAATTGTTGTATATCAACATATAGAATTATGAAATATGGTACTTACAAACTCCACTGACAGACCAGTGACCAATATCCGTTAGAACGGAATCTTAAACAGTATTAAGATCTGTATATGATACTGATTTGGTTACAACGTATAGTCAAATTTGCACATGCAGTCACCTCTATTAAGCAGTCACCTGTATTAAGCAGTCACCTCTATTAAGCAGTTATCTGTATTAAAAGGTCACATTTTTCTTGTCTAGTCATATAAAATTTCATATGAATTGAACCTCTTTTCAGAGGTAACCTGCCTTATCAGGAAATATTTCTTTGTTCCAAAGGTGACCGTTTAATACAGGTTTGACTGTATTTTGTTTTCTAATGTTTTAACTAACTGACATTATCAATGTGTAGAGATGGCATTAAGTGTATTCCATAGAGACAATGTTAATAGACTGAAATAGGTAACAATTTACATAACCAACAAATGTTATAGATATGATAGGTATTGATATCGATTGTTGGCATCATATATATATATATATAGGTCACATATTAATATGCTTAGGGATTGAGTGAGTGAGTAAGTGTTATTTAACGCCAATTCAGCAATTTTTTCATCTATATCATGGCGAGAACAAGTTAATTTTCAATGAGATGATGATGATGTCCGCTTTGTTCCAGACTAACACGCTGAAATGTTTTTTTTTTATAGTGCTAGCTCACTGAAACAACAGTCAGCGGGTAGGCATGTCGCTGCACTCGGACACATTATTCTGATTCCGAGCCAACCAGTCTTTGCTCTTTCTCCTTAATGCGCTTAGGGATCGACATTTACTATTAGGGGGGGTTATATATTTTCCCCTGTGCCAATTTATTTATTCATGCCGAACGAAAAATTTCATTTTTTTCCATGATTTGTTTTTTCTTTTTCAAATTGTACTAAAAATTATCGTTGAAAACTGAACGTCAGATTAATTAAATGTAACTATCCCCCCCCCCCCCCCCCCCCACCCATATACGTCAATGATTAGTTTCTAAAAGAAATGACGAAAAAATCCACACAACACAACCATTAATTATTTTTACAAGTTATGTTATAATGTAACTGAAAAATCTAACATTATTTCTATTTTAAAATTAGACAATATACGTTCATTGTTGACAAATATCATATTTTCTTTTCTGTTTCAGTGCGAATACAGATACATTTAATATTTCCCGACAATGTCTGTATATTATTTTTAAATACTGCAACTTCATATTTGAAACAATTATTTACACACAAAAAGACAAAAATGTTGAATAATTTGGTTGCTTTTCTGATGGGGTGTCTACAAGGCGGTCCGCGTTCGATCAAATATCTATTGCGCTTCGCTCTACATAAGACACAGGTTACCAGATCAATGGTAGACGTATAAAGCAAAGGTGTATACGTACACCTGTATGTAGGAGGTAGATGCACGGATTGCATATTTAAAGCTACTTAATCGACTTTTTATTTTTCTTATATAACATTGCACCTTTCTGTTATCGACATATTATGGTTGCATTTTTGAGCAAGACATTTTAGCAAGTCTTTAAAATGCTGAATAATTTAGTATTGACACTGTGTAGCGTCATTCACTTAATTAAGTTTTAATTGAATGAAGTAACTTTAATTTCTTGATCACTTTATTGTGTCTGAAAGATAGGAATTACTCTCTTTGTGAATAGATTTCATCTCAATCTTATTTTACGAGGAAATGAATTATCGTATCGTCAATTTCACTCACATAAACGTTGCAATTAAAGTTGGAGGGACCTGACGGGAGTCCGCAAGCATAACTAATACATAATTTTCCTCTTCATCAATTTAATATTAGATAGGAAATATTTTATTAATTTGACTGACATATTTGTTTATGTATATAATCAATCTCTTCTAGAGTTATCGTTCCTTGCTCTCACACCAACCAACCTTGATCAATGTCTCAAATAGTCGAGTCAATGCGGAATAGCATCCGGACAATGTTAAATTCATATCGGTGCAGATAAATTAAGTATTTTTCTGTGGTATTCTTGCGCTCGGGAGAAATTTTAATTATTTGAGACATAAATATAAAAATAAATATAATAAAGACTCTTTTTACTTAAAAAATCGGCACGGTCAGATTATCTACAATTTGACGACAAATTGAAATACAAATATTGCCCCTCCCTCGAAGAGTTAAATGGCCATCCCTAATCAAAAATGCACACTCTCCTAAAAAGAAAGGCCGACAATAAGAAAACGCACACAGAAAGAATCGATCTAAACATATATTTTTCTTCCTTGAACAAAACAAGTTAAAATATGTTGAAGAACGTGTTTTTATTTTTCTCTTGAATGAATGCCTATCCTTAAGTAATTTAAACGTTAAACGTAATTAATTGTCTTATCAATTATTAACAGTTTTATATATTATAGGAAATCGACAAAAGCGAAATAATAGATTTTCTTGAACATTCAATTTCTCTTATTAACGACACTGATCAGCTGTATTGTCTGTGGTAAAACTGATAACAGGACCAACAGAGTATTTCTATGACACGATTAATTATAAGACAAAGGGCCCGGCAGTCGAGTCCTAGATCATATAATAGTTAGAATGGGATGGACATTTGTAGTTAGTGCCTATTTACTATTATAAAGTCGTGAGAACAACCATTTAACTTTTAAAGTGAGGAGGCTAACTTTTTTTTGTTTTGTTTTTATTTCATTGGGGGAAAAATCTGTCTCCAAACATTTTGGAAGAAAAATAAATTGACATGCTGTGGTGTTTATCACCACTTTCAGCAATATTTCTGTTATTTCGTGGTAAAATACGATTTGATTTCGATATTGAATCTCTTTCAGACATAGGTGACCTTAGCCGATTTTGACCCTTTGGTTTTGTTTTGCACCAATAGACGTTTGAATTATTTGGGCTTCCAATCTTTTGACTTTGAGCGTACCTGTTGTAGCTTATTCTAGAAACGTGTCGTACGCACTAAATAAGATAATTACGTTTGGTTTTTTTTAACATTGAATATCTCAAAATTATGTGTTTCATATTATGTACACAATATATGAATTTTGATCTCTATCAAGCAGATGAAAAATTGGATTCTCTGTAATTCTGTTTGAAAATCTTTGATATTTCATGTCAAAAGTGATGACTGTTATTTTCTATTTTTAAATAAGATGATATTTTGCACACAAGCCTAGAACCATTAGTAAGTATCTATTACCTTCAACAGTGAAATAAAATATATATCATTCTGATTCGTGAGTAGTCATATAGACTCTTTAATTAAACTACTCCCTGTCTCCTTAGAATTGGTAATTGAAATATCGAATGAACATTCAATAATAAAACATATCAATGAATTCTGAGAAATGTTTCATAGCAAGTAGGCGGTTAACAATCAAGCAAGGGACTAACTATTTAAATTTTAGAAGGGGGAATAAAGTAATGTATTTTCTCTCGAGCCAGAATTTTGAATTTGTGCGAAAAAAAAAATCAGAATTTTATTTGGTAAGAAATACCCCCCCCCCAACAACTTTATGTTAAGCTCATATCATGGAACAAGAGAGAGGAGGTTTTTAATTATTTGATTCCCCCTCACCTAGCGAGGCGTACTATATCCAACGTTACGTTGTTGGGGTCTTCTAGCAGGTCACGTGGTAATCTAATACTACTCCTGTTTCCTTTACCAATAAAATAAAAATACGATATCACTGAAGTATTGTTGAATTTGGCGTTAAACACTCGTAACCTAACATGAACAGTACAAGTAATATAACAAGAATCTCAAACTATTTATAAACTAACCTAATACTCATGACTAGTCTGTTGCTCCTTTCACATGGGTTATTTTGTCAAAAGTAGAGACGTTCGTCATATTAAATAACACATTTAGTATAGGTAGCTTATGGGACAAGAGAAAGAAAATAGTTCAAACACATTAGTAATTAGGTTTACAAAGCACCGTTTATTTCAGAGTTAAAGTCAATTATATTCTTGAACAGACATATTAGCTTAAATTTGTTCAACACACATTCTGAGTAATAATATATGACCGTATAATTGTCTATGGAGAAATTTATTGTTTAGATGTCTCTCCAGAGTATAGTTAATCAAATGACACTCGTGGTGTTAACAATAGTTTACTCAATAGATCATTTACACATTTCCGATTTGCTTCTAAAATCATATGCTTTTTCATAAGAGTTATTTCCCCTGGGGCAAAATGGCACCTGGTTTAACTAGAGCAACGGAAAGGACAACAACAAATAGAGTATTTTCGTATAATTTGTAGATATTTGAACCTTGTAAAAATCAGAGGATAATTTTATAGCAAATACAATTGGGAAATATATATCATTTTAGTTGAACTTTGCCTGAAAATGGAGCACTTACCCTCACACCAAAGGGAAATAATTCTAATAAAAATGTGTGAAACTGTATAATCTTAGAATCAAGTCGGAAATGTGTAAATGGTCTACTGTTTTAAATGTTGTTCAAATGACACTCGTTGTGTATACAATATCAGGGGCGGATCCAGGGGGGGGGGGGGGGGGGGCGCACCCGGCGCCCCCCCCCTAAAATTGGAAAAAATAAGATTTTTTGGCGTATAATCGTTATTTTTCACACGAAATACCCCAAAATCTTTCGCGCCTCCCTCCGCCAGGCGCATTTTTTTTTAAGTGCGCCCCCCCCCCCCTGACTTGAAATCCTGGATTCGCCCCTGAATACAGTCATAACACCACTTTGCTCAATTGATCTTTTAGATTGATATTGCTTGTTGTTACTCGATGTCAAGGGATCAGTATTTCAACTATATTCATGACGAGAAAAAAACCCCCCATAAACTATGTAGATAAAAATGAGATACAATGGTGGCGTTTTTTATACTAACTATTTTGAACCGTAACCAAACTGTATATTTATCACTTACAAAATTTTACACGACATACGGTGTACGTGCATGGACATCTCAAAACATCTTTTGAGATAAACTGAAAAAAAAAAAAATTCAACACTGTTGGAATAAATTCAAAGCAAAATAGACACCTCTAACACAAATAAATGAGCGCTCATTTTCCTGGCTCTGTAGAAGCATTTCAATCAAAGATGGCGGGGTTAGGATAGTGTTATTGGACTCAGTTAAAAAATAAAAAGTTCAGAACGACGACTTGATATTTTCCATCTCATAGTTATTTAAAAGTCGTCAGTCGCTTTCAGTGAGCAGTATAACAAAAATTACTCAATGATGATATACAATTACAAAAATCAAATTAATAAAATTTACAACTGGCCTGATATACATGTTCAGCTAAATCCTTTAGAATGAATTTCATTTTCCTTTCCGGTATAGAAATTTGATTCCTTTCATATGAAATTGAATTCCTGTTGAATTAAAATATTCTTTAGTTTTAATCCACAAAATTTCCAAATATTGTCTGTTGAAATAATTTAAAGTTCAATGCTCAAGTCACGTGATTTCACTGGAGTAAATATATCCAAATACAATGCCCATGTTTTTCAGCTATGTTATCAATCCTAATTTTCAGACTGGCTGCTCTCAAATTTGCTGACCCTTATATAGTTATTTGCAAAGCCTGGAACTTTCTAGAAATCTTTATCTTAATTAACCAATAGAAAATCCAGGTCAAATATTAAAACTTGTAAACAATTGTTTCTATTTTTTGTAACTTGTTTTCATTGATGATGTAATTATTATCTTTATCTTTGTCAATAACAAATATTCTAAATAAACAAAATAATACATCAAATTTATTACATAAACATAACAGAAATTAGCACATTAAAGACGGAAGCTAGAAAGAAGGAAACAAATAAGTGGTGTTGTTGACCATTTTTTGAAATTTTGTCTTCACAACCGTTTACTTTGCTATTGTCAAAGTATACCACTATGAGGTAACACAACCTCATTGTTATCTTGACACCTGCCTCTCCTCTTTCAGTATTTCCTTCAGTTTTCAGGACATGCACTTTTTTCTCTTTAAACTACACCCACTCCATACAAATCAAATTGTAATTCTGTAATGTCTTGAGCACGTTCACAGAGTCACTCCTTCAAAGTTTTATGAATTATGATATTAAACAACAGTACTTCAGTACATTGATTTAAGATACAATCTTTTTGACTTGAAATCCCCATGATACTCTCTGACATTTAAATTCTGTTTTCAAATTCATTAATACATCAATTTGCATATAGACAAAAAAGAAATATCCACAATTTTTTTTTATAATAATAAAATATAGTGCTAGTATAATAATTATGATTGATTTTTTTCAACGCTTGATACAAACGTAGATATATAATTTAGTGCGCATGACACGTTTCTGGAATAACTTTCATCAGGTACGCTCAAAATCGAAAGATTGGATTAAAGTGTATGAGACCAATACAACCAAAGGGCCTAATCAGGATAGCCAAAATCAACTAAGATCACCTATGCCCGAGGGAGGAGAAACGCCACTTTCAACAATATTTCAGCTATATTGTGGCGGTCAGTTTTATTGGTAGATGAAACCGGAGTACCAGGAGAAAGCCACAAGTCACTGACAAACTTTATCACACAATGTTGTATCTAGTACACCCCGCCATTTAAAGAATATCTAGTTTGCAAAGAAAACGATGCATACCATTCATATGATTTGAATAGCTCAGATTGTTAAAGAAAACCTTAATAAGATGTCCCAATATTAGGATCTTGTTTATCTTCACGTCAGCTTCATCCAATACGTACTAGAATTTTTCTTTTACAGAATTAGATGGGTAATGATTGGTTAACCACTTGCAATACTATGTCAATAATATCTTGGTGGTCCTCTTGGTGATCGATCACTAATCTTGTAGGGGGCGGGGCTATGTTTTCCCAAGATCAAGAAACAAAAATTATATTATTTCTTTCTTGGACTGAAAAAACTGTAATTGTTGTTCAAACTCCACAGAAATGTCATGTTGAAAGCTGCAGGGTCAGATAAATGATTTTGGCATCTTTGGGACAATTGTTTCTATAAAATTTGGCAACAGACATTTTGTTTTCTTCAGAAAACATAAACATATCCCCATTAACGACGGTGATTCAAATGTAGTAAGAGTTGTAATCTAAGCTACAATACGATCGCGGCCATACATGATGTGAATTAATAAGTTAGTCCAATACTTTACATTTCCAATGAGGGTTTATAATATACTATAATTCTTATAAATCCGCGGTATCATTGGTTCGTTGTGAAAATCAATTTGTACCATGTTGGTGGCTTTCTCCGGGTACTCCCGATGTCCATCCTAACCTCACTCGTTCAATCTCGGGTGATTCCGCCGATTCTCTTGACTGTCGCAACTCCAGAGGAGTCTCGAGTGTCATAACCTCACTTGGTCAACCTAGGGTATTTCTGTTGTTCTCCTTGAGTCCCGAAACTCCGGAGGTGTTCCGAGTGTCATAACCGCATTTGGTGAATCCGCTGCTAACATTGAATACCGAAACTCTGGAGGAGTGCTGAAACCCTGGAGGAGTTTCGAATGTCCTCATCCTTAGATTAGTAACCCTAATATATATATATAAATGCTACCGGTGTAAATTTAAAATTAATGATTATTTGTAAGCTGTTGTAATAGTAGAATTGATACCTATATATACGATTGATATTTAATTCTTACATTTCTGACGACGATTTTTTTCAAAAGTCCATGCGCATTATAGACACGAAATAGTTTTTTCTTGAGATTTTCAAGGCCAAGAGGGGGTGCACATTATGCACCAATGCGTATTATACAACCATAAATACGGTATTACTGGTACGTTATGAGCAGGTGATACAGGTAGGAGTGGTAAACATGTACAATCATAAAAATCATTTCATAATTCATTGTACGCTTGTTACATTAACTTCATAATCATAATCTCTATTTCAATCTAAAAATGAAAGGAATAATTCCCACGGCAGCTTCCATTCATAAAAAGTAGCCATTATATATATCGTCTACACATTCTCTCTAAATAGATGTAACAATCTAAGACTGTAACATTGTTCTAACAATTAAAGAAATTGACTGTGATGCACTTTTGGAAATCTTGCATAAACAGCATATATATCATCTTGACATGAAATATTTATTCATAAAATTAATTTATTGTCTTTACTCTATATATCGACGCATTGCTTTTGCGCCATTTGGTATTTCATTTGCGCCCAAAAAAATCTTTCATTTACGCCACAAACCATATTTTATTTGCGCCACAAATATATTAAACGAATTGAAAAAAACATATTAGAATGAATTGCTTGTCCTTCTAGGGGAGTAAATAAACGTTAGAGAATACTGAAGAGGCAATCAACAATGGACACTCCAGAGACACTGGTAACGTAAGGTACACAAGACCAATACAATCAAAACAAAAGCACAACACAATATGTGTTGGACACCACTATACGCAAACAAGCACAAATAACGTAAGTAAGACATGAGCCCTCCTACACACAACTGGAGGTAAAATCATTAAAGACGAACCGAACATCGCTTTTATGCGAAAGTCGTAACGGACATCACAACATGGAACTCAGAACGTAAGCATACATTATAGGACAACATACAAAACTGAAAAGATAAACAACACGGACTCCACCAAAAACCGAGTGAACTCAGGTGCTCGCGGAGGGTAAGCAGTTCCTGCTTCATATGATATAACATATGATATACTTAGACACCGGACAAATGGCAAGCCTTGGATTAATCTGCTCCTCTAGTTCTAGATGGAGGAACGGAATCCGTCGAAATGCAAAAGTGAGATACGAGTTGTATCTATCTTACATATATTGGCCGTTTAATAAAATGGTAATGTCTATGGTTAATGACAGTTAATGGTTCATTAAAATTTATTACAACGAGGCCATTTTATAAAGAAGGTAGTTATTTAAATCTTTGTCTTCATGCTTTCTTTAACCCCTCCCCAATACTATAGTCAATTTGGCGCCTTTCTTGTACACAAGAGTTGTTAAATTCGTCATGACTATAATCAATGTTATTAAATAGTTATCAATATTAAATTTAAAGCCTGTTTGGAAACGAATAAAGTATGCCATGTTAGTTCCGTAAAGTTTTTCATCAATTGCTTCTTATTTTTATCGTCTCCATTTTATTTTTACAATCAATCAATCAATCAATCAATCAATCAATCAATCAATCAATCAATCAATCAATCAATCAATCAATCAATCAATCAATCAATCAATCAATCAATCAATCAATCAATCAATCAATCAATCAATCAATCAATCAATCAATCAATCAATCAATCAATCAATCAATCAATCAATCAATCAATCAATCAATCAATCAATCAATCAATCAATCAATCAATCAATCAATCAATCAATCAATCAATCAATCAATCAATCAATCAATCAATCAATCAATCAATCAATCAATCAATCAACCAACCAATCAATCAATCAATCAATCAATCAATCAATCAATCAATCAATCAATCAATCAATCAATCAATCAATCAACCAATCAATCAATCAATCAATCAATCAATCAATCAATCAATCAATCAATCAATCAATCAACAAGGTTCATAGTAAATCTTATCCTGGAGTACAAAAATGCATACGAGATTTATACGAGATTTGACATGTGATTTTGGATTGAAGACATTTGAAACCATTGTTTATTATCACAATCTAACTAAACTATAGATACGTTGTTTTTTATAATATAATTATCGTTACAAAAAATGCTCCTCCATCAAAAGAACCAATTACAAGACGTTTAAATGGAGAACATAAACAAGGCGTTCATCAAAAATTCAATTTACTGTTTGGTTTGCCGGAATCTGTTTGTTTTTTTGTAACTTCCGGTACCTTTCATTGTAAATTTGGGCTACCATATAGCTTTACTCAATATTAAAAAAAAACATGTTTTCATTAAGAAATACAGGAATTTCATTGAATTTTCCTCTTCGCTTTAAGTATACAATTTCAGAATTTCACAACTGAAATCCGTTCTTCAATTTGAACAAATTTGCGCTGTATTTAAAAGTATTGTCATACGTATTTTGACATGAATGAAACTGGAATTTTTTTTCCCCATAATAAATGACATTTCAAAACTTACCAGAATAGTCAAAGAAACGTTATGTGTAACTCTCCGCCTCTCCATTTCTACGTATTAACCATGTCTTAAAAAAATAACAATTTTAACTGTTCGGATATTCCATAGAGATTCTACAAATACAACAGCTAAACGACACATTAGAGTAAGTTTTAATAGATCTTAAGCTTCCATACGTGAAAAACACGGCATTATATATATATACATATAATCCTAACAGGAAAATCACAGCAAAAAGTTATTTAAATTCGAAATTTGAGAAACAAACATCCAAACATATGTGCATGTCAATGGCGATGGCAATTAAAAGAAGACATGTGTCGTCCACGAAGATGTTTTTATAATAATAATTTACCTCAGTAAATGTTAAATTATTTGTTTGAGATGGTTTCTTCAAAACCAATTACTCTAAAAACGTTTTCAGCTTGTTCAACGATAGGTGTCAATATAATAAACAGAAGGCTGATTCAGAAGTTCGCATTTTCCAAAACATGGTAACAGGTATTTTTTTTTATATATCGCCATTATTTTCCAGATTCTTGACCAATGAAAAGCTTCAAAATGACAATAAAGTTTTGATAATATCTCTCTCATAAATCGACATTACCTTCGGAAGATTCCGAATTGATTGTCGTCTGTAATTGTCGCGTGCAGATTCGCACGCAAATGTGACCAATCATATAGTAACATGGTTATACTATAAAAACTGACTCAACTTAAACTTAATAAATACGTTTATGTGACTGTAAATTCTTCTATATAAAGAAGTTCAGTCTGACGAACATTGGGTTTAATGCTCTATAATTACTCTTATATAACATCAGCCATTGTTTTATTTATAACTGCTATGATGAAGTACATGTAAGCCAGAAACAGGTCTTTCTGTATTAATGAAATCTAATTGAAATCTTAGTAAAAGGTTATAACGTCCCTATGTCAAGTACTATTGATTCTATTGAATTCATTAACGACTCGAGGACCGACAATCCGAATTACACGATTTCATAATCAAATAAACCGTTATTTGGCTTATTCTTGCAAGAAGAGTTTGAAGATACCAAAGAGGTAATCAGAATCCGTAAATCGAAGAACAGACAACACAATGGCCAAAAGAAAAAATATAAAAGGACAAACAACGGTCTACAATCTACAAAACATCTAGACATAAAACTAAAGATCGAGTAACACGAACCCCATTAAAATCGGAGGTGAACGCAGGTGCTCCGGAAGGAAGCAAAGAACGTCAATTTGTTTGGTTTATCTTGTCAGTTCTGTCAGCAATAACGTACACGAGTAACGCAACATGTTTCTCCTTAAACTATTCCCCGTGTCTATTCTATATACTACAATCAGTGCATTTACTGCCTGTATAATGGTATATATACAATCGTAACTACTCGGCCATTTTCGCTACCCTGCAAATAACCTCGTACGTACATAGTAGAAATTCTTCTTAAATTGTTTGCCGGAAGTTAAGTTAAGTTAAGCCGCACAATAATATAGTCCACGAAAATCCAATATCTGGAAGACATACTAAGTAAAATCTAATCATGCAAAACTAATTAAAACTTTAATTGAAATATAGAAAATTGTTTACAATATAACTTTATCAAACTTTCATGTAACTGACATGTGAAAAGTAGTGCGATTTATACGCCTAATGCATACGAGGCATTTGCAGGGTAGCGAGAATGGCCGAGTAGTTACGATTGGGTATATATACGTACACATCTTTGTTTTATAGTCTACTTGACCCGTAATGTCTCCTGGTACCCTGCGTCTTATGTAGAGCGAAGCGCAATAGACAGTTGTCAAAGGCGGACCGCACGGTAGACACCCTATAAGAATTAAAAAGTGTCTAATCTTTTGCCTTTTTGTGTGTAAATATTACAATTTTTTGCATACATGACATTTCAGTATCAACAAAATATACATACCTTGTCAGAAAATATAAATGTAATTTTTTTTGTCCTCGATGTGAACAGGAGAGAAGAAGTCACCAGAGGCTCGCTGTACTTCAAGTTCCCAAACAAGTACAAATAAAATTTATTATTGCCGTCAATTTACATATATATTGTCTATTTATTTGTAGATTATTTTGATGTTGTTCTTCTATACATTTGATTGGTTGATTTGCAACGTCCTTTGGGGGCCGTCGTATGGTAGTTAGATTTACAACTAGCTATGCAATCGGTGCCTATCACCACTGATGTTTTGTGTTCTACTTCCGCTCAGGGCGAGGTGTACAGCATTATGGGATAAAGTTTGTCAGTGACTTGTGACAGGTCTGTAGTTTTCTTCGGGTACTCTGGTTTACTCCACCAATACAACTGACCGCAACGATATAACTGAAATATTGTTGAAAGTGGCGTTAAGTACCATAAAACCAAACCAAACCAACGTCCATTAACGGGGGATGAATTTATAAAAGTGCTGCGTCACCTGTTTTCAATTTTCAAAATGATATACTTATTTTTCTTCAAATTTTACCAAAATTTCTCATTGAAAACTTCCGTTTCAGATTATTTATTTTTGTGCATTTTGCAAGTCAATTGTTCTTTTTTTCGGACATATTTTTTAAAGGTTAATTGGTCGTTAACTTGGTAATAATTATCCTTTATAAAATAATAGGTTCTTACACTGGTCTCTATTGAAGATCTGGGATTTCTTTCACGGGTGTGGAAAGACGTAGAATTTCTCACACGAGTGGAAGAAATCCCAGATCTTCAATAGAGACGAGTGTAAGAACCTATTTCTTTCGTTTTTAACAATGTTTACATTTCGGTCCCGAAACTAGATCACCACGTGCCAGGAGAGAAGGACATATCCAGAAATTGAGGGTACTTTCCTCATAAATATTCATCATATTTAAATTAGATTTTGATCACGTGACTTCAGTTTCAAGCTTGATGGATAGTTTATTAGATTTGTCAAAAAATAGCCCATAGTACGGAAATTCAATGTGTCCGTCAATGATTCGAAAATTAAAAGTTATTGTTTATTTCCGCAAAGTTTTTCTTCTGTCAAAATTCAAATATTTTTGTTTTGTAACGATTTTAAACATGTCTTTGATATCGCGATCATGCAAAAATGATCATATTATATTTAATGTGGGAACCCCGAGTTTAGAAGCCAGAAATATAAGGTTAGTTAATATAATTACATATATTATTGAGAAATCTAAATTAATTTCAGAAAATATGTCGCCAAATGTCATTCATTGTTAAATTTTGTGTCACAGGCCACCAGTTTCATGTATTTCAGACATTTTTACATAGACTCTTAAGGCCAAAAAAGGGTTCGTCGCCTCGAATTTTCATTTAGTCCAGGAACCTCGAATATTTAATTGTTTTCATTAATTTTTATTTCATTTAATTCAGCTTGATTCAATGTATCATTTTCAAGTTCAGAAAATGACACATATGCAATTATGAATGATATCGTCTATATAGATCATATGAAAATTGCAGACGTCCCGGCGTCGCCATCTTAGATATGCAAATGAGCAAAGTACCCATCATTTCTGGCTATGACGTTTATGTAAAGTTTGTGAGTGCATCGACTCCGTGTACACATGCATGATCTCCTGAAAAGAACCGTTTAATCATTATAATTCTTCAATGCAATACTGAACATAAAAATGTATTCTTGCATATCCCTGGTCTAAAAATCACACAAATTAAAATTCCGCGAAATTTTCAATGCTTGTTGACGTCTTTGGTACATTAACAACATGACGTCATATGAAGACTTCCAGTTGAAAACGTAAAGATCAGACGTCATTTGGTTTCGTGTACGTTTCAATTTTGATAAAATATAACTAAAATAAGTTTGCAAGGTAGGCGTTTTAATTATTTTTGTGTATTGTTGTAAATATGGCTTTCAATCTGACACTATCGTGGTTTCCCGTTGATTATACTCGGCCGATTTGATTGGTTGACAATGCCATGGAATACAAGGTCACGCGCAGCTGTCTTTATGGCTTGTCTTACATAGAAAACGCATCAAAACGGAAGCAATACCGATCTACAATATATTACGATAATATATATATAGATAGTGTCGTTTATTTTAGAAGATTCATTATAAATATCGTAAATATGTCGCATTGACAACATTTATGGAGTCTATATCCAGAGATGTCTGGTGTTGTTATGTATTCGTATCAACTATTAAGGTCTATTAATAATCTGCTTGGTAATTACATTACCTAATATGAGACAGGCGACCTGTTTGAAGGATGAAGTCCTAAAATTTCAATAACATGATGATCCGTACACGTTAACCTCACCGGACGCAATTAGGGACCGACCATTTAACTTGAAAGGGGGGGGGGGGGGGTTATGTTTTTTTTTCTAAAAAAATATTCCGATTCCCAATGTTGCTGAAAAAAATATTCTGATTTTGGTGGAGGAAAAAAAAAATAATCTGATTCAGAGTTTTTGTCATTTAAACTAATGTTAAATTCTGGAACAAAATTTCGCGCTTTGCGCGACAAAAATAATAAATATTCTAACTCTTGTTTTGTCCGAAATAAATTTTCTGAACGAAACAAAAAACCATAACTCCCCCCTTGCGAACAATTTCGATGATATTGACCGTGGCATTTGATAATAATTTATAAATTTGACCAAATTGATGAAGCTGATTGCATGTTCATATTTCAGATTAAACACCAATATTCCTTTTGAATCATAGCCCATATATTATTCAATGCATTGTTACGGGTTTTAACTTGGAACAGATTTTCATGACCCCGTTCTAGTCACTCTGTGACCTAGATCCGGACACAATTTCGAACGACATCATAATAACCTTTCTAGTGTAAATTATTTAATGACAACTGTTAAAATTGAAAGAGCATTCATTCATTTACGTTCACATATCTATTTGTATATAATACACATGACATAAAAACCTTTCCTTTATTCATACCATAAATGTGTGCCAGTTTGCATTCGGAATTCCTTGGACTCTTCAATGAATAAGGTACATCACGGATTTTGACATTTTTGGATAGATAAAGGTAAGGAAAATGTATTATATTGACTGTTTTTGTTTTAATTTCAATGTGTTCTACATATGCATAGAACCAGGAGATCATATTCTTTCCAATTACAGGCATAACTTATAACAAAATATGCGTACCTCAATGAATTTTAGCGATAGATTCCAAGTGCAATTGTCGATCGTTTTCTGTTTACAAATATGAAAACCCGTCGTCTGCAACATTCGACAACTGCGCATGAATAATTTTCTCCCAAAACACGAGTAATTTAGCGGGGTATCTATTTATAAAAGCATTTGTTTAATTCATGTTTTGAAGGAACAATTAGGGGACATACTTTTTACCTACGCCGCTCTTCCATCGGTAAACTGACGAGTTCTGTCCCCTGGCTGGTACAAGATTGAGACAGGCAATTGTCAGTCTATTCCATCGGGAGTTTCGTAGAAAGAGATTTTTTTATTAGAATTTTATTAAAAGTTTATTTCGATTTGCATAGAGCAAATAATCAAAGAATTGGGAATTTTTCATTGAAATAGATTTCTTTTGCGTTTCTAAATTATCAATTGATCTATTTTTTAAACTTCCGGTGAGCAGATTTTTAGCTATCAATATAGAAGGAAACATCGGACATCTTACCGTTAGAAGGACTTCGTCCTTTATTATAGAGTTATTACAAAAAGAAAAGTTTGTAGATACCAAAGGGGTAATCAGAAGTCATAAATCGAACATGGAATGATAGACAATACAATGGCTATAGAAAAAGGACAAAAGGACATAAAATGAATTCGAAGTACTACACAGAAAACTAAATATTGAGCCACAAAAACCAGGGATGAAAACAGGTTCTCCGGAAAGGTAAGCAGATCCTGTTCCACTAGTGATACCAGTTTTGTTATTCTTGTCAAGAAACCAGCAATAAGACATAAATGAAGAAAAGATCTAGCAGTTATACAAACTGTATGTTTTATTATGAGCCACACCATGGGTGCCACAAGTGGAACAGGAATTGCTTACACTCGTAGAGTTCAACCCGATGTTTAATTCGGGTTGCAGTTGTCCTTTTTTAATTTTTCGCTATGGTAAGTTTTGTGAATGGTGTATGTCCATGTATTTTATTTGATCTTTACAATCATTTTGTATCACCTTCTAACTTTACTTATAAATATTACTTACTTATGTTGATGTTATTGTATAGCATTTGGAAATGTTGGTTGTGGTACAAATATGTAATAGGCATTTATCGTCACTTCTAGCAAATTTGCAGCCATCGGGAGCACTACGTGTACCAGATTTAATGCGTAGGAAAAGTCAGTGCACATATAACCACCTGACCATCGAAACTCCGGTCTTAGGTGGGTGTCTGGAAACTTGAACACTGAAGGTGGGTATTGGGGAACGATCCCACGTCAGTAGTGTTATGCCTGTGCTCAGAAGTTTACTACTTTACACATCCGGTCTCCCATGCCCCTCCCCCTGCAGTATTCTTGACAACTACTGATACCTTATATGAATTTGACTTTTTTCACCTAGCTACTTTCATCTTATTAAAATAAGGAAAGTAAGGTATAAATAAAATGTGTGTCGAAAGTTCATTAAGTTTGAAATAAAAGGATTTGTACTGACGCACGAAAGCCCCTTAAAATAAAGATAATTAATACGCTGTCTTATACAAGGTCAGATGATGTTCATCAGCCAAAGCTTCATTTCAACTCTGTGACCTTTGAATAAAAGGTTATTAATGTGAATATAATTGTTAGCTTTGAACACACAACTTTGACTTGTATTCCCTTTTGTTTACGAATACAACCCTTTATTCAGACAACATGAACATAATTGGTTAACTGGAATAATCCATAGTTATCTTCTCCTGAATTGATCAAACGTCTCATCAGATTCGAAATTATAAGGAAATAAGCCTATATTTCTAGTAAATAAGGTTTGTTGTGATAATATTTGTTTGATGGTTTTTAATGCCACTTTCAACAATATTTCAGTTATATCGTGGCGGTCAGTTTTATTGATTGAGGAAAGCGGAGGACCCGGCGAAAACCACCGACCAGTTGCTAGTCACTGACAAACTTTATCACATAATGTTGTACACCTCGCCCTGGTCGAGATTCGAACTCACAACATCAGTGGTGATAGGCACAGATTGCATATGTTGTGTTAATAACTGCTACTTGAAGTAGCCGGAAATGAATGAGTGACGTCGCTATCATCGTCAGTATGGCAGCTGTTTATTGTATTTCCAATACGGTTGTTTCGAATCATTTCCATTCCGTCAAAATGTTGTTATTTTCGTCCGCCAGATCACGTGATTTCGATGGAATGCTCAGCGCTGAACTTCCGGTATCAATGTACACAACAAAAACTCCAATCGATATGTGCCGTTTTAACGTTCGATCATCAACTTAAAAAAAATTTAACATTTTCTGTAAAAGACAGATATCAATTAAATTATGTTATTTGTATCAAAGGCTTCAATGCAGAGACAATTACTCCTTTAAAATTAAATTTGTTTTCTTTCTTTATTTGCGGCTGTCAACATCATCAAAGGAAAACGATCTGCCTTTATGTATATATTTCTGATATCAGACAGATGGTGGGGTACCGAACACCAGTATCTATTCAGCGGTTTCCTTGGCGTCTCCATATTACAATTACTTATAATCTACCACATCTACGACTATGATATGCTGACGTTGTCACAGTAATAGCGTAAACACCGGAAGTCGTCTGCCGAGAAATTCAGACGTCAAGACACGAAAAATACGGAACCTGGTCGGAATTGACATGATTGATCTATATCATTGTCGTAACACGTTTGACAGGTATTATGTCTAGATATATTTCCATACAATCGAAAATGTTACGACATATATTATGTAACACCAGTATGCATTACAAAGAAATATTTCCTTCATTCAGGACACGCATAACATTAGTTAATATTGATTCCTCTGCTAACTGAATATATAATTGTTGTCACATCCGGAATCTCTGCGCATAGGTGAGTCGCAGTCAGTCGTGGAAAAATTCCCTGTCAAGACATTAGGAGATAACTGCCTTTACATACAAAGGATACGAATGATACAAAGAGAGAGAGCTCGCCAGAGTGATCTTTTTGTTTTGATTGTAGATTAAATTTGACTCTGATATTACCTACAAATTAAATGGTTTCTTTCTTCCTACAATGTAGCTCATTAAATATGCTTTCAAAAATAAAGATGTAAACTTTCTATTGAAGATTTGTATTTTAATGAAACAAAACGAAAAACAAAATTATCGTACAGATTCAATTTCCTTGCTGGTTTAGCTCTTTCTTTAATATTGCTCTAATAATAGATATCAATAAAGGTAATATCAGAGTTATAATTACTGATATGTTTCACAAGAGTATCAAATAAACTATATATACATTGATCGGTAGATTATTAATAAATCTTGTGTATGATTTTATAGAAAATACAACTTTCCTTGCTTTTTTTTGCCAGTTCTCTTGTACTACGCTTAAAATTGTCATCATTTAATTTTCAACCGAAATTATAAAATAACAAATCCAAATAATATACCACTCTTATTTCTAATGTTACATTGCAATAATTGTAAAATTTAAATAAAATGGTCGAAAAGGGAGACAACGTCCATACACCGTCAAAAGCAAAATATAGCAACAAGTTGCGTACACTGCACAAAACACATGAAGGACAAATATATAGATCTTTATAGAGTACATGATGACAAGGCAATGCTTAATAACATATGTTTATATACATTCATTATAATAATACCTATAAGCTGTCAGACAATCTCTTGTTATTCGTTTCATGGCTCTGGCACTTACATTGATTTGGCTCAATCCTTTTCACATAGTTGTTTCATTAATTACATATGAAAAATACGTATACATGTACTTTGTTAAGTAGGTTAAGACATTGTGTTACGTAAACATCTATATTTATTATTATTGGTATGTATAGTGTCTTGACATTTCATGTTAAACAATCCACGTTATATCATTCTGAGAAAAACGTTTGCTAATGAATCAATGAATGTGAGAACAGGCATGGCTAAAAATAACGCTATCCAGACATTTTCTTGTTGAAAACCCCAAAACTGCAGGATAAGATTATTCTTTGTTTGACAATCCCTCAAGGCAAAACCGTAACGTATTGATTTTATATTTACATTTTTCGTACAAAACACACGTTTTCTGATTGGTTGAGGCTATCGCTAAGTTGCATTAAGTTGTAACCTTCATCGTGTGACCACGCATATCTGGCTAACGCGGCCAATGGGAGTAGAGGAAAACAGGCAAAACGTAAAAACTTGGCCAGCGAATATAATTATTAGCATAATACAAAGATCCTGCTCATGGGCCATAGTGGGTATCAGAGAGCGCCACGCTCCCTGCACACACGTTAAAGACCTATTTTTGTAGAATTCGAAAAATAGTAGGCACATTGTAGCCTGTATAAAATACTATATTTGTCATCCTTACCCAGCTTTCCATTCAGTGACAATCAAATGTCGTTAGTTTAAGCATATTTTATTGTCCGAAAACATGACAATAGGATCAGATACTATTAATTATTAGTATTTTTTTCGCAAGACAAGGATTATCAGGTCCATATCAGATGAGTTCGAAGAGCAAATCTGATATGGACCTGATAATCCTTGTCGAGCGAAAAAAAATACTAATAATTTTTTCATCGGTAATTTCACAATTTTAACACAGCTTTGTGAATTTGTTGTTGTGTTTTGACCTTTTTTTTAACACTAATAATTTTTTTATCGGTAATTTCACAATTTTAACACAGCTTTGTGGTTTTTTGTTGTATTTTGACCTTTTTTGGAATGAAAGGTTTAGTGACGTCACGTTAGACCGCGCATGACAAATGACCAACAGCTGATAATTTCTAGTATCACGAGTCGGTGGTCAACTGAACATTGTTACTAAATTTATCGGGTAGTAAAGATCAAAGGAAACTGTAGCAAATTACCGATAAAAGTTTTTCAACTTAGAACATCCTCTCCTTCTCCAAAGGTCGTTGTTCCGGATATCACAAACCTCCCCCATGTTATATACTTTTATGATATTGTTTAAATATATGTATGTATTATGAGCGTAGTAATACATGTACACGTATACAGAATTTTCGCGGGTTTAGTAGTTCGGTTCGGGGTGGTATAAAATAAATTGTTTAAAGTAGTTCCATATCGAGGTTGGGCAGTGATCAAATCGGACGCACCTTAAGTTTAACTAGCTGAAGTATTATTTTATGCTACGTTTATTTTATTAAGCTAATTATGCTTATGTCTACAATTGTTGTGTACATTTATAGATATTTCGACTTTAAATAAAACTTATTTGATTTGATTTGATTCAATATTAAATTTTTTCTTTATAGATATGTAGTTGTAAAGTAAAAGAACAGACAATGTTTCTTTTCATAATGGACAGTAAATGTGATTTTGATTATTGTATATAATAATATGTATGTGATGATGTATGATTGATAAATAATAAATCGAAATGGTCACTGCGCCAGACAATTTCATTATGAGTTTGTCTTTATTTGTTTTATCAACAAATCAGAAGTTGTTTAAGCTTGGATTATGAGCGATATTGTACATAAATAATTTATGTTCGTTTGAACATGGTGAATTAGAACATAACCTTAAGATATTAACAAACTACCAATCAATGAGATGAACATTAATCAAAACGAAACAGACTGTGAACACAAATTAAGAAAACATAGCTAGAAGGTGGTAGGATAGTAAGTATGTATGTTATGTTGCGTGTTGTACTCAGAAAAGCCCCCCCCCCCCCTCCCCCTCTCCCTAACTGCATAACTAAGGATATATCTTCAAAGCTTTTTGGGAGAGTAACATTGCATTGACTGGATATGTGTTGGTATATAGGGGACCGACCATTTGACTTACAGGGTTTTGGTTTTTTGCTTCGTTCAGAATGTTTTTTTCGGACAACGCGAGAGTTATAATATTCATTTTACTTGTCGTGCGAAGCGCAAATTTATTTTCCATAATTTAACATTAGGTTATATGACAAAAACTCTGAATCAGATTATTTTTTTTTTCCTCCACCAAAATCAGAATATTTTTTTCAGCAACATTGGGAATCAGAATATTTTTTTTAGAAAAAAAACATAACCTCCCCCCTGGAAGTTAAATGGTCCGTCCCTAGGTCACTGACCAAAACATCGATATTCTGACAATTGATTCGTGTAGAGCGAAGGGTCAGATACAGTAACAGTATGAACATGCCCGGATTAGAGGACATTCTTAAAACCGATTAAAACGATGTTCGTTTCCGCTCTTTTGAGTATGTTAGCAGTTGTATTGGTGCTTTTGAGATTGCAAGATAAACACAATTATATACGTACATTGTTAGTACACATAAAATTGATTTGCACTCGCAGCAAAACAGGCTAGATATGCACGCTGTTCTACATATTTCTATAGTTTGTAAAAATAAAATTTATATTTTCCGACAATGTACATTGTATATTGTACATTTTACATGGTATATATCTTCACATCTCCACACGGGGAAAAGTTTGCCAATTATCTCTACAGTAAAAAGTAAATAGATAGATGTTAGTCCTCATTATCAATTTACATATGAAAATTACATATCTCGACTAGCTAGCTGTATACCAAGTCTTAACGAGGTTGATTGAGATGTTTATATGTTATGCTCGTAAATTTATTATTTTTGTTAATATTGCAAATCCCTGTATAAATTTAATTAGTGGTCAAAGCGACATAACTCTAGAACAAAATTTTCAATTAATGCATAATATAATAATGGAACCAGTTTAATTATTAATCACGGAACCAGTCGACGTAATTTTACAATCCAATTTCAGTCATTGATTCAAATCGACTATTAATTTTGAATGAATGTCATGTTGATATTTACTCAAAATGTTATCGAATAAATATCAGACTTTCTTTATATCAATCTTTTCCATCTATGACAATACATGATGCATATTTTCCCTGTGTATGACATCTGTTTGTTGCAATCTTTATGATCATTAAAGAGAGAGAGAGAGAGAGAGAGAGAGATTTATAAAACACATTGCGGCAATTACGACAATTGTGTCTCAGGTACAATATAAAGACCCATGTGTTGACTTACCTTGACTGTGGGAACATTTGAATAGTTGGAGGTTTTCGATGACAATGGTTTATGTGTTGTCTTCACAGCTGAATCTCCTCTCCACATTTCAACAAATAAATTTTCAAAAACCGTATGTATGTGTTCCGTTATATACGTGTATTGCAATACGATATCTGACTATTGTTGACAATCTAAGTCAATAAACTATTCCTCTACATAAATTTATTTCTTTTTTTTTTTGAAAAAAAAATAAAATAAAAATAAAAACATATCAGTTCTTTGTTAAATGTCAAAGAATGGTTTTTCGTATCGTCAGCAGGTATACGTTACCATTTTTCATGCATAATATGTAATTTATATATATATCACATTGTTTTTGTCTAATCCGAGAAAATATAATCCCATTTCCAGCTACAGCGATTTGATTTAACAAAGCAATATCATCACAATACACCAAGTTCCAGTAATAATTTATACAATGAAACGTAAATTACTTGCTAAATGCTAGGTCGTTTCATTTCATATAGCAACAAAATAAAGAGGAATTAAATAAAATCTCACCACTTTGCCATTTAAATAGCACTTCCTAACATCCTTATATTAAATTAGACTTAAACAAATAAATTCTAGCGTGTTTGAGAAATTAATTTGAATAAGTCATAGGTCAATCAATGTGAATAATTAAGTCTCCCGTGTTCCATTTTGTTTATTTGTAGTAATATATGATAAAGTGGTATCGATTTCTGAACGAATTATTGAAATCAATTATTTTAACTGTTGTACATTAGTGACTATTATTGGAAACGACTTTAAGTAAAACAGGTAATAATTTGTCATATAATGACTTTTGTTTATAATAATGGGGAAACGAGTTCTTTGTCAACTTCCTGTTAATATTGCAAAATATATAAGGGACCGACCATTTATTATTCTTTCATTGAGATCGATGGGGTGGGGGAGGGGGAAGGGTGTGTGGAGATGGGATACCAAAATTTATTGTATAAAACTGCAGAGCCAGACTACGTACATTTTTGCATCTTTCAGGTCAATATATTCTTTTCTGTAAACTTTGGCGACAGGACTGATTAAAAAAAAATTAAATAAAAAAACAAGAGAAATAAAAAAAGAAATACAAATAATAGCCCATTCACTTGAAATTAAATAGTCGTTCCGTAATAAGAAAAAAGAAGCAAAACTTAAGTCATAGCACACACAGACCCGAGTAGCATGCATGCTTAAAGTCAAGGAGCTTCTACATTTAGTCTGGCTTTTCAAAAAAAAAAAAAAAAAAAATGACAACGGTTAGAAAAGATTATACGGCTTGATACCCAACCTCATCTCCATTACATGTAAATCTTATGAATATATTAATTCCATAAAAACTGGGTCTCGCTTTAACATGATTGATTGGTGTTTGACGTCATAAATCTGGATGACGAAAATGAAATAGTTTATCTAACATTATGCAAGTTTCCCTTTGAAATTCAAGGTGCCAGTCTGATACAAGATGTTGCAACGTTTCACTACTATTTTTGTTGCCGGACTACTTGTTCATGAGCATCATAGTAATGGAATGCGTGCTCATTCACATACATTTGTTCGGTCATTTGACAGATTAATGTATCATGAATTAACAGTCATATTCACATTTCCAAGAACATGCATGTATCTTCAATATTTCCGGCTACTGTACGGTCCAGTACATACATGTATTGCGCATTTCTCCAAAAGAAGCGTTGTTGTACGATTATATAGTGACACTGAAAGTGCAACGTGAATGAACGGCAACAAATAACGTGACGTCATGTACACAATGTAGTCCCTCTCAAAGTATTGTAATAAATTTGCTAATTTCAATTCAACCCTTGTTGTTTGTTCAAAATTTGTTTATATTTAAATGTTAGATAGACTTAGTACATACACAGTGTGTTGATACAAGCTTTTTTTTTATCAAGATTCAAGATTCTTTATTCTCATAAACCAATGCATTACAATGGTACCGAGATAGATACAAACATTCAATATCAATATTTGCATGCACATGACAAGATGATGGATGTAACACAATAAAAACACAACAAAGAAGGAGAGAGAGGTGACTAACCAGGAGGACGTGTTTTTGAAAAAATAATTTTGATAAATTTACAAAGGTGTCTTAACTTAATTTTATTTCTAGATTGGAATAAATTAGCAAATTTTAAAACATTAACTCTAGTCAAATAGGTAGAATCCAATAGACGTCGTCTATCGTCGTGAAGAGATGGGCACTGTAGTACATAATGGAATTCATCACCAATCTCATTTTTATCACATATGTTACATGTCCTATTTTGTCTCTCAATGCCTTGCCACCGACCAATTTCAATAGGCAATCTATGATTGCATGTCCTAAATTTACAAAGTAACTGTCTGTCTTTGTCATCAAGTAAATTTAGATAATTTTCGAATTCAAAACAATCCTTAAAAATTTTATAGCATAACCCTTTTGGTGAATTATTCATGTCAGAACGCCATTTTTGCTGAAACTGATCAAATAGTTTTTGTTTTAAACTTAAACTAAGCCACTTTGAATTAAAATTTCCTTGATTTTCCCATATATTACTAAATCCACAACTATCTAATATATCAGATCTCGCCTATCATGTGACCTAACCGCATCACCATTCGTCGTTATTGCGACTCGTAGTTATACTGGTTCACACAAAAGGCTTGACCTGATACAGATATTGTACCAACACACTGTGTATGTAATGTGTATTGATTATTTGAAAGCAACTCTAGAACAGCTAAAATGATAAGTTCATATTTGAGACAGTCTCTAGAAATAATCACCAGGGATCTTTTAATTAGTTGTCTTGGTGATAATGTCTTTGCTTACCCATAATATATAATATATTATCCCAAAGAGGATGAAGGTATAATGACAAATACAGTTATTTAAGAAATAATTCATGGAAGCCATAGTTTGTTTCCAGTTTTAACATGGATAACATTATTTTCATTAACATTTTATCCCGAGTGATAGCGATATCGATTTTATCACCAGCGTTCCTTGTAAACTACGTCACCGGAAGACGACAAATTACAAAAGCCAAAGTCAATAGATGGTTGTCTTAAGTATTTTTTCCGGAAAAAATATGTTAAATTATTAGTGACAATAGAGAGTAAGATAGAGTTTATACCAGACATAGGTACAGTAATTGTCCCATTAGCGCCATGGTAATTTTTTCCACATACAACATGAGAAAGTAGAAAATTATTAGATTTCTGGAAATGTAAGGTTTACAAATATATGGATGGTATCAAATCTAATTTCTCAATAATTATCTGTACATATAAGACATTATTGATCCAGTTAATTGGTTTTTTTAATATTTTGTGAGATTGAGTCATTTCTAAAGTCATTTTCAAAACCCTACATTTTGGCAATTTTTTTTTGTGTGTGTCCCATATCGCATATTTATTATTTTTATTTAATCAGAAAGGTACATTCGCGTATACCTTTCTTAAATACAACAGATTATACATATTTTGTTCAGAATAATAATAAGCAAAGGAATTAATACAGTAATACAATAATTAAGGTGGTACCATACACTTCAGGTAAAATTTGTTCTGCTCGTTTAATTTTCTTATTTTTTTGGCAGTGTGTTTGAATATATCCACTGTAATAAATATCAAAATTTTAACAAATTCCAACCAATAGAATCAGAGCTATAAATTCACTAGCCACATAGCAGCTTTTCTCTCTGTAATTTTGATCACCGAGATGCTTGAAATCTGCATACAAACATCATATGATCAAAACGTTCAACTGATTTTAAAGAGTTATCTCCCTGTAGTGTATGGTACCATCTTAAATGCTTTATTACACGTATATATGGAAGACGCTATCTCATTACGGCATGCATCACTCATTCTCTAGATCATCATTTTCTTTAGAAATGCCTGTACCAAGTCAGGGTCATTACGGTTTTCACAGTTTTCCGGTTGTTGACTGATTTTGTCTGTTTATATAATTATGAGTTTTGACTCTCCCTTTGTAAGATTGTTCGGAGTTCGGTAATTTTGTTATTACCCTTATTTTCTCTACACCTGCCATAAGATGTGGGTTAGAGTTATGGTGTTTAACGCCACTTTCAACAATATTTTAGTTATATCGTGACGGGTAGTTTTATTGGTACACGGAGGAAAACACAGACCTGCCGCCGCAAGTCACTGAAAAACTTTATCACATAATGTTGTATCGAGTACACCTTGCCTGAGCCTGATTCAAATTCACAACGTTAGAGGTGATAGGCACTGATTGCACAGGTAGTTATAAATCCATAAGGTGTGTATGCTGTTTTAAGCTAAAAGTTTGTTATCTTAAGAACATATTAAGAAACGACTTTTCTCATTTTTAATTCCAATAATATGAGTTTTCGTAATGAACACTATTTAGTATAAAATACCATAATAATAATAATAATAATAATAATAATAATAATAATAATAAGTATAACAACAGAAATTTGAGCAGTATCCATCATAACCACGACTCATTTGTTTCAGAGTGATTCCTCACAACTCGGTCCATTCCGCTACTCCATCTAAGGTAGCGTTCGATTAGGATAAGGAGCATGAAATAACTCTGTCGCTAAATTTTATATATTGGATTGGTTTGGTTTATGGTGTTTAACGCAAATTTCAACAATAGTTCAGTTATATCGTAGCGGTCATTTTATTCGTGAAAGAAACCAGAGTACCCAGAGAAAACCACCGACAAACTATCACATAATGTTGTATCGCCATGAGCAGGATTTGAACTCACAACATTAGTGGTGATAGGTACTGATTGCATATGTAATTATAAATCCAACTACCATATGATTCCGAGCACGACAGACCCCTTCATTTTTTGGAAAAAGAAATATCTTGACCTGACAGATGCAAACAATAATCAATCTGACCTTTCAAATTTTCAAAAATATATATTTTTTATAAAATTCGGAGAAAAAAAACTATTTTTTATGTCAAAAAGAAAAGAGAATTAATCTGAATTTTGTTTCGTGTGTAAAAAAAAGCCACATAGCCTTTCCTGCAAAGTTAAATGGTCGGTTGTATTTCTAAAAATTATTTTGCAATCACGTGTCAGTATTTAGCGTGCTCGTATGATACAAACACTTAACACACCATATTATAAGTTGTTTTCTCTTACAATGTGTTACGTGACACATAAATCACATTTGCATGTTAAGATATATGCTTTTAACACGTATGTGTATTCATTATATACTATTATCATTATTTATTCATCTCTATACCTATGCAATTACAGTGGTATATGAGAATAAGGAATAAAGATGTAACATATTTATGCAGTGAAGAATATTGCGTAACATAGCAACAACAATGACTTTCTAAATAGAAATCACCATCAGGTACCAGTCATGTCATTACATCTCCAAAAGTATTTCCCTGTCTTCCCCTTTCATTCATATGTAACGGGAACGCTACTCTACATAAGGTTATAGGAATCGTAGTAGGTTCTTATCCACATCTACTAACTGGGGCAGTTGCTTACAATGCGAGAGATCACGGGATCGAATCCCATCGGGGACATTGCATATTTTTCAGAGATAAAATATGGTAGCCTTACATTGGCACCCATATAAATAACTCTGGTTGGGTTGAATGTTGGTATTTAAGATATAGTCATCAAAGTATGATGACTCTTGATGTGGGGGGAGTGTAGCGGGAAGCTCCTCTACCTATTGTCATAAGAACCCAATACTAGGTTCATTACCATCTCTGCCAACCACGTAAGTAAATATCTCCTTTAGTACAGTTGGTAGAGCGGTTGCTTACAATGTGAGAGGTCATGTATCGAATACAATCGGGGACATTGCATGTTCAGAAATAAAATATGTTCTACTGTTGTACACATATTTAGTTTCTATCTATGTGTATTCTATATAATTGTTCTGTGTTTATTCACATTTTTGCATATGCAAATTATTTCATTTCATTTGAGCATGCTAATTAACTGATATTGTGAATTGTTGTATTTAGAAGAAGAATTTATAAGTTCTCAAAACTTGATTGCCTCTTTGGTATCTTCAAACTCTTCTTTTGACTACTAATTCCAATTTGTTATATGTAACAAATAAAATATGTTTAAAATAAACAAAGCGAAACAGTCCACTGATTTAAGAAAATTTTGAAGTAGAAGCCTTAAATCGAAGAAGGGGCAGAAAATTGTTAAACAATGATCTACAGAATGGGGACAACAACAAAATGACACAAACACTGATATACAAAATACTAGATTGAGCAAGCCGACAAGAACCCCACAATAATCGGCGATGAACTCTGGTGCTCATGAAGCTTGAGCAGTACCCAGGGGCGGATCCAGGATTTCAAGTTAGGGGGGGGGGCGCACTTATAAAAATTGCGCCGAGCGGAGGAAGGTGCGAACATTTTTGGGGTATTTCGTGTGAAAAATCACTATTTTACGCCAAAAAATCATATTTTCTCCAATTTTAGGGGGCGCGCGCACCCGGCGCACGCCCCCCTAAAATTAGAAAAAATAAGATTTTTTGGCATAAAATCGTGATTTTTCACACGAAATACCCCAAAAATTTTCGCGCCTACCTCCGCATGGCACAATGTTTTTAAGTGCGCCCCCCTAGCTTGAAATCCTGGATCCGCCATTGGTAGCTACCGCTATCTGCTGAAATACAAAACGTGGATATCAGAACTAGTGCAAACGACGTGTTTCTGGAATAACCTTCATCAGGTGACCTTCAAAATCGACAGATTGGAAAGACTAATCATTAAATGTTTTGGGAGCAATAAACCCAAACGGTCTAAACAGGATAGCCAACATAGGCTAAGCTATCTATGCCTGAGGGATGACAACCTTACTTGTATTAATAATCACATTATTTTGGAACTGTACATTTTAGTAATAAATATATCTAATAAACCATGTCAGTGCCGAAGCACTGACTGCTGGGCAGATAATACCCCTGGGGACTAATACTGAACCAATAAACCATGTCAGTACCGAAGCACTGACTACTGGGCTGATGCTACCCTTGGGGACTAATACTGAACTAATAAACCATGTCAGTACCGAAGCACTGACTACTGGCCTGATGCTACCCTTGGGGACTAATACTGAACTAATAAACCATGTCAGTACCGAAGCACTGACTACTGGGCTGATGCTATCCTTGGGGACTAATACTGAACTAATAAACCATGTCAGTACCGAAGCACTGACTACTGGGCTTCTGATACCCTGGGGACTAATACTGAACTAATAAACCATGTCAGTACCGAAGCACTGACTACTGGGCTGATGATGCCCTTGGGGACTAATACTGAACTAATAATCATGTCAGTACCGAAGCACTGACTACTGGGCTGATGATGCCCTTGGGGACTAATACTGAACTAATAAACCATGTCAGTACCGAAGCACTGACTACTGGGCTGATGCTACCCTTGGGGACTAATACTGAACTAATAAACCATGTCAGTACCGAAGCACTGACTACTGGGCTGCTGATACCCTGGGGGACTAATACTGAACTAATAATCATGTCAGTACCGAAGCACTGACTACTGGGCTGCTGATACCCTGGGGGACTAATACTGAACTAATAAACCATGTCAGTACCGAAGCACTGACTACTGGGCTGCTGATACCCTTGGGGACTAATACTGAACTAATAAACCATGTCAGTACCAAAGCACTGACTACTGGGCTGCTGATACCCTGGGAGACTAATACTGAACTAATAAACCATGTCAGTACCGAAGCACTGACTACTGGGCTGATGCTACCCTTGGGGACTAATACTGAACTAATAAACCATGTCAGTACCGAAGCACTGACTACTGGGCTGCTGATACCCTGGGAGACTAATACTGAACTAATAATCATGTCAGTACCGAAGCACTGACTACTGGGCTGCTGATACCCTGGGGGACTAATACTGAACTAATAAACCATGTCAGTACCGAAGCACTGACTACTGGGCTGCTGATACCCTTGGGGACTAATACTGAACTAATAAACCATGTCAGTACCGAAGCACTGACTACTGGGCTGCTGATACCCTGGGGGACTAATACTGAACTAATAAACCATGTCAGTACCGAAGCACTGACTACTAGGCTGATGCTACCCTTGGGGACTAATACTGAACTAATAAACCATGTCAGTACCGAAGCACTGACTACTGGGCTGCTGATACCCTTGGTGACTAATACTGAACTAATAATCATGTCAGTACCGAAGCACTGACTACTGGGCTGATGCTACCCTTGGGGACTAATACTGAACTAATAAACCATGTCAGTACCGAAGCACTGACTACTGGGCTGCTGATACCCTGGGGGACTAATACTGAACTAATAAACCATGTCAGTACCGAAGCACTGACTACTGGGCTGATGCTACCCTTGGGGACTAATACTGAACTAATAAACCATGTCAGTACCGAAGCACTGACTACTGGGCTGCTGATACCCTTGGGGACTAATACTGAACTAATAAATCATGTCGGTACCGAAGCACTGACTACTGGGCTGCTGATACCCTTGGGGACTAATACTGAACTAATAATCATGTCAGTACCGAAGCACTGACTACTGGGCTGATGATGCCCTTGGGGACTAATACTGAACTAATAAACCATGTCAGTACCGAAGCACTGACTACTGGGCTGATGATGCCCTTGGGGACTAATACTGAACTAATAAACCATGTCAGTACCGAAGCACTGACTACTGGGCTGCTGATACCCTGGGGACTAATACTGAACTAATAAACCATGTCAGTACCGAAGCACTGACTACTGGGCTGATGTTACCCTTGGGGACTAATACTGAACTAATAAACCATGTCAGTACCGAAGCACTGACTACTGGGCTGATGATGCCCTTGGGGACTAATACTGAACTAATAATCATGTCAGTACCGAAGCACTGACTACTGGGCTGATGATGCCCTTGGAGACTAATACTGAAGTAATAAACCTTGTCAGTACCGAAGCATTGACTACTGGGCTGATGATACCCTTGGGGACTAATACTGAACTAATAAACCATGTCAGTACCGAAGCACTGACTACTGGCCTGATGCTACCCTTGGGGACTAATACTGAACTAATAAACCATGTCAGTACCGAAGCACTGACTACTGGGCTGATGCTATCCTTGGGGACTAATACTGAACTAATAAACCATGTCAGTACCGAAGCACTGACTACTGGGCTGCTGATACCCTGGGGACTAATACTGAACTAATAAACCATGTCAGTACCGAAGCACTGACTACTGGGCTGATGATGCCCTTGGGGACTAATACTGAACTAATAATCATGTCAGTACCGAAGCACTGACTACTGGGCTGATGATGCCCTTGGGGACTAATACTGAACTAATAAACCATGTCAGTACCGAAGCACTGACTACTGGGCTGATGCTACCCTTGGGGACTAATACTGAACTAATAAACCATGTCAGTACCGAAGCACTGACTACTGGGCTGCTGATACCCTGGGGGACTAATACTGAACTAATAATCATGTCAGTACCGAAGCACTGACTACTGGGCTGCTGATACCCTGGGGGACTAATACTGAACTAATAAACCATGTCAGTACCGAAGCACTGACTACTGGGCTGCTGATACCCTTTGGGACTAATACTGAACTAATAAACCATGTCAGTACCAAAGCACTGACTACTGGGCTGCTGATACCCTGGGAGACTAATACTGAACTAATAAACCATGTCAGTACCGAAGCACTGACTACTGGGCTGATGCTACCCTTGGGGACTAATACTGAACTAATAAACCATGTCAGTACCGAAGCACTGACTACTGGGCTGCTGATACCCTGGGAGACTAATACTGAACTAATAATCATGTCAGTACCGAAGCACTGACTACTGGGCTGCTGATACCCTGGGGGACTAATACTGAACTAATAAACCATGTCAGTACCGAAGCACTGACTACTGGGCTGCTGATACCCTTGGGGACTAATACTGAACTAATAAACCATGTCAGTACCGAAGCACTGACTACTGGGCTGCTGATACCCTGGGGGACTAATACTGAACTAATAAACCATGTCAGTACCGAAGCACTGACTACTAGGCTGATGCTACCCTTGGGGACTAATACTGAACTAATAAACCATGTCAGTACCGAAGCACTGACTACTGGGCTGCTGATACCCTTGGTGACTAATACTGAACTAATAATCATGTCAGTACCGAAGCACTGACTACTGGGCTGATGCTACCCTTGGGGACTAATACTGAACTAATAAACCATGTCAGTACCGAAGCACTGACTACTGGGCTGCTGATACCCTGGGGGACTAATACTGAACTAATAAACCATGTCAGTACCGAAGCACTGACTACTGGGCTGATGCTACCCTTGGGGACTAATACTGAACTAATAAACCATGTCAGTACCGAAGCACTGACTACTGGGCTGCTGATACCCTTGGGGACTAATACTGAACTAATAAATCATGTCGGTACCGAAGCACTGACTACTGGGCTGCTGATACCCTTGGGGACTAATACTGAACTAATAATCATGTCAGTACCGAAGCACTGACTACTGGGCTGATGATGCCCTTGGGGACTAATACTGAACTAATAAACCATGTCAGTACCGAAGCACTGACTACTGGGCTGATGATGCCCTTGGGGACTAATACTGAACTAATAAACCATGTCAGTACCGAAGCACTGACTACTGGGCTGCTGATACCCTGGGGACTAATACTGAACTAATAAACCATGTCAGTACCGAAGCACTGACTACTGGGCTGATGTTACCCTTGGGGACTAATACTGAACTAATAAACCATGTCAGTACCGAAGCACTGACTACTGGGCTGATGATGCCCTTGGGGACTAATACTGAACTAATAATCATGTCAGTACCGAAGCACTGACTACTGGGCTGATGATGCCCTTGGAGACTAATACTGAAGTAATAAACCTTGTCAGTACCGAAGCATTGACTACTGGGCTGATGATACCCTTGGGGACTAATACTGAACTAATAAACCATGTCAGTACCGAAGCACTGAATACTGGGTGGATGATACCCTTGGGGACTAATACTGAACTAATAAATCATGTCAGTACAGAAGCACTGAATAATGGGCGGAAGATACCCTTGGGGGCTAATACTGAACTAATAAACCTTGCTTGTATATCACTTATTTCAAAATCGATCTTCTCTTACTGAGATAATAAAACAAACAAAACAAAAACAAGCATAACGACGCAAAACAAACAAAACAAAAACAAGCATAACGACACAAAACAAACAAAACAAAAACAAGCATAACGACACAAAACAAACAAAACAAAAACAAGCATAACGACACAAAACAAACAAAACAAAAACAAGCATAATGACACAAAACAAACAAAACAAAAACAAGCATAACGACACAAAACAAACAAAACAAAAACAAGCATAACGACACAAAACAAACAAAACAAAAACAAGCATAACGACACAAAACAAACAAAACAAAAACAAGCATAACGACACAAAACAAACAAAACAAAAACAAGCATAACGACACAAAACAAACAAAACAAACCCCAAGACATAAACCTTAGCAAATGTTATTTTTGATAGAGCATGCAAAAGTATGCAATGCACTCTAGTGAAAAAAGGTCACAAGGTGTAACAGAAATATAACATTAATCATTTAATTCTGTCAGCTTAGCTGAAACGGCTGTTTCTTAAATTTTACAGAGAGATGTAATTTATTCTAGTAATAATTTTGGACAAAAAGAAATATTATTGGAACAAGTGGTTGATATACTTCCCCCAATGTCATACAACATGATCTATAAATACAAATCATCCTAATTTGAAATGAAATGATAGCTCTCTAATGCATTCTAAATATATCTAATTAAAAATCACAAAGACTCCACACGGTCCCCAAAGGAGCATTCCATTGTTTTGAATTACGAAGAAGAAAAAAGATCACCCTTGGTAGTTTAAATATAATACAAAATGTATTCTCTTGCAGCCTTTAAGATGGACGTTCCTCTGTCCTTTTCCATAAAAGAAAAATTTTCTTTCACACAGACACACACACACATGCCCCATACTTTTAGATTATAAACAAATACATTTTAACAGAATCACATAAATGTTTGTATTTACCTTAATTTGTGCCATAGTGGAAAGCTCTGTCGTTCTTCTTTCTCCAGATGACGTTACCGTCGACGCAACGGCAGCCGCTGACATTTCAAATTGAGGTGAAAGAACGGTTAGAACCCGTTTTTAGTCCCAACAAAATTTAAACACAGTCCGAAAGGTTTATCAAATTTATGTCCATAATATTTGATCATTGTCTTGATATGTCATATATAATTGTTAAAAATAACCATCCAATGGAAATCGAGGATCTTGAAAATCGTCTTGAATCGAAAGTTGACTCTTGTTTTGGTATAAGCTTCACGTCCCTTGTGCCTATGAACTATCTTAATAGCTAATCATGTAGAATATAATTGTATGTTGTTTTCCCTAGGGAGAGACTCACTGCTACCAAAGACATACGATCATGTTTATATTATTCTTGGAAATCTTTTAACATTGAAACTTACAACACACGCCGATCATAACACGAAGTTGTTTAATACACTAAATTCCATCTTGTTTGCGTCAGGACAATTAGCAAGAAAACGAAACGACAGAGCGAGCTAATTAATACACTAGAGAGCGTATCATAACACAAATTTGATTGAGACATAAACAAATAAACAGAATCAGATGTCGCAAACTGGACGGATAACAAAACCAGTTTCTGGTAATCAGGATATACATGAGAATGGCCACGATTTGAACCTTCGTCAGAATATTATTTGATATTGAATTTGACAATGATATTTAAAAACCTATAGCCAGCATATTTTTTTTTTTTGTCGTTATTACTTTTTATCACAACAAATTATTTGTATTTTGTAAGTTATTTAGAGGATTTAGAACCATTTAAAAATAAATAAATAAATACATAAATAAAAAAAACAAACAAATAAAATTAAAAAAAAAGAAGAAAAATAAATAAATAAGAAAATATATCGTTTGAAACAGAGGATCGTGGTGGCCATGATTGGGTCGGAATAGGTTTTAACAAATATTATCGTACAGCTCATCTGAGCGTTTGCATTGATGTTGTTACGTGGTATAGGATTATGATTATTTATGATTATGATATAAAATCATTTTCGATATAGCCTTGTCCATTGTCCTCTCCCACCCCCCTCATGTTACATTAGTATATGTTGGTATAAACAATATGATGATCTAAGAACATTTAAAAATATTTAACAATATTGATTGATGAAAAATAACAAATCAATAATTTAAATGTTCCATAAACAATTACGATTAGTTGATTCATGGTGTTTTACGCCACTTTCAACACTCAATCAGTTCTATCGTGGCGGTTTGTTTTATTGGTGGAGTAAACCGGATTACCCCGGAGAAAATCACCGACCTGTCGCAAGTCACTGACAAATTTATCACATGATGTTGTATCGAGTACACCTCGACATGAACGGGGTTCGAACTCACAACTTTAGTGATGATAGGCACTGATTGCAGAGGTAGTAGTATATTCAACTACCATACGACCACGACGGCCCCTAAAAACAATTACGTACATGTATATAAAATAGTTGAACACAAAATGCATAAATATTTAATTTACCTTAGCAAACAAAAATTATTCTAGAAAAAATATCCGTAATATTAATAGCCAGCTCTTAAATGACTTTCTCGATATACAAATATAATATGTGCCAAGAAATACACACTGGTGATCATTGCTTTGTTTGTTTGTGTTAACAATATCATAATATTTTGTTTATGTTATATTTATAGTAGTTAATGAGATCGCACTATAATTATAATACCACCAGTATTTAGATATAGTATTTCTTGCACATTCAGGAACAGAACATACACACAGTAGTCAGTGTTTCGGCACTGACATGGTTTATTAGATATATGTATTACTGAAATTTGCAGTTCCTCAATAATGCAGTTATCAATAAATCTAAGGTTCTCCTCCCTCAGACATAAGTCACCTGATCTGATTTTGACTATCCTGTCTAGGACCTTTGGTTTTATTGCTCCAAAAAATGAAAATATTTGGTTTTCCAATCTTTCGATTTTGAGCGTAAATGTTGAATGTTATTCCAGAAACGTATCCTGCGCACTAAGCTTGATATCTACGTCTTAAGTCAACAATGTAAAAAATATGTAAGAATTGCATGCATTCTTTTTAAGTTTCATTGGGGTATTATGAAAGCGTTGACCGAAGTACATTTTCAATGAAGCGCGGCATGTTGAAAATGTGGTTCGATCAACGCTTTCATACCCCAATGAAACTTCAAAAGAATGCATTCAATTCTTATAATTATATTTAAATCACACCAAAATTTAATATAGTTGAATTTTTCGTTGTGAATTTTATTTGTGTTAGATTATCTGCTGTTGGAAATTACTACGCCATTGATTGTTTACATCTGAGGTCGTCATGGAGGCACGTGCAAGTTCGGATTTGAGTTTCATTGGGATGTGAAACATCACTTTTATAATCATGTGACCACTTCATAACCAATCATATTGTAACATTTTCAATGAAAAACGGAGGTAATGTAATTATACAAAAATGAAGGTGGAATGGGACAACAGGGACGACAACTATTGAATGCGACTGGTAAGGAAAAAACATATAGTCAATAGCGGTTACAATGCGGTCACTCTTTTATGAAAACTACATAAAGATAAGGGTAATAACAAAATTACCGAACTCCGAACAATCTTACAAAGGGAAAGTCAAAACTCACAAGTATATAAACAGACAAAATCAGTCAACAACCGGAAAATTGTGAAAGCCGTAATGAACCCGACTTGGTACAGACATTTCTAAAGAAATGGTGGGTTGAATCAGATTTTAAAGCCAAACCTTTTAAAAATCGCCATATCATTAAAAGGGAAAGAAACCCGACATTAGATATGTGTTTATGTCAATCAACAGATGTAACAAGAAGAGTTTGAAGATACCAGAGGGGCAACCAAAATCCGTATATCGGAGAAGAACAGACAACACAAATAGCTTAGGCGTTTCTATCGTTTTAAATAACCAACAGTATAGTCGTACAGACTGTTAAAACATTATGATCTTGTTTTGTTATGTGTGCCACCATATTGTGGAACTCTTTCGCAGTGAAGAGCGCACACAAATTACATTATTCAACATCAACATCTCATTGTCTGTTCCGGTACTCTTGCACATAAATCAAATACCACTCGCTAACCACACATATCAGATTCTAAAATAGATGGAGACAGGCAAAATGCTTTAACCACAAACATTTTCACACATATATTTTTGGAAGAATTTCAAAACTATATCTTAGAATGGTTGTTCACGTTCTGAAAATGATTGGAGTCGTACAAAAATGTGGATAGTTGCGCGCTGTTGTTTCTTCGATTACATGTTGACGCCTGTTAATATCCTCAACCGAACATTCTGGATCGAGTGAGTGAGTGTTGCTTAACGCCAACTGAGCAATTTGTCAGCTATATCATGGCGAGAACAAGTTCAGTTTCAGTGAAGTGATCATGAGGTCCGTGGATAGACTTGTCATCCCACTCGGACAGATCATCCTGATTCCGACCAAACCAGTCTTTGCTCTTTCTCCTTAATGCTGCCTGCTTAGCGGAGAAGCAATAAATACCAATTTCATAGTCTTTGATGTGACCCGATCGGGGCTCGAACCCACGATCTACCGCACTCGAGGCGAGCACGCCAATATTGTAGGATTCCTTATTCAATAAGACTCGGTATATGTAAAGTTGGTTGGTAATATTGATGGCTGATGCTTGAATTAACCGGAACAAACTGTGTGACGTCACTACATTTTTCAAAATGGCAGCTGCTTCTCCGGAGGGAAATTGATAATACTTGAATATAGCATACTCAGTTAATAGCTTTCTGTGATTCTTTTAACCAGAAAATGTAGCTTATTACTTTTTTAATATGTAATTACGTTTCTATAACACTACTTTATGATTGGGTTTATGCAGAGGGCCTATCGACAGGGCACACGCTTCCGGCACTTTAGGTCGTGCTGGGAAGTTCTGTGAATCGATTAAGCCATTTAATACGAGTCCAACCTTCTCATCTCTGTAATATATCCGATATAAACAATACAAACACATGCATATATTCTCCTCCACTCAAAAGTCAGTATCGACATATCGGTGGTATTGTAATTATAGTACGATCTCATTACATCACATGAATATAACACAAACAAAATATTATGATATTGTTAACATAAACAAAATATTATGATATTGTTAGCACAAACAAAATATTATGATATTGTTAGCACAAACAAAATATTATGATATTGTTAGCACAAACAAAATATTATGATATTGTTAACAGAAACAAACAAAGCAATGATCACCAGTGTGTATCTTTGACAATTTCTGAACAGCCATGATTGTTTGCTAACATTTGCATGTTTTCCGTTAAAAGCCCTTGTATATGGTACATGTTATGCAATACTTTGTGTAAGACATATCTATTTTAAATAAAATCGAAATATTTCAAATGAAGAACGTTCACTATTGACCAGTTGTTTTCCTGATATATCATGGCGGGAACAAGTCACATTCAATGAAATGATGATGATAAATCCCGCGTTGTCTGATTTTTCTTATTCCTATGTTGAAGTGTATTCATGCAACAAATTTGAATTTTAATTTATCTCGTATTTATTAGCTTTTCAATAAAGAAAAATACCGATTTAAAGGAAAATCGTAGCGCCGCCTGTCAAATTTGTTACCTCCCATTATTATTCTACTGTTTCCGGAGAAAACATAGGTACCAGTCGAGAAGTCATTACAGAGTTATCAAACCTAATTATGACCGTAATAGTTGCATATGACTAGACGAACACGCTTCTTTGGATCTTTATAATGATAGCTCACTGAAACGACAGTGCGCTTAACTGTATTTTATGGTGCTAGTGCGTTGAAGGAACAATCCAATCCGCTGGTAGAAATGTTGCTCTACTCGGACACATTATCCTGATTTAATAATAGTCTTTGGCTTGACCAGGCCGAGTTCGAACCCATGATCTACCGTAAACGAGACGCTAACCAGTACACTACCGATGTGGTTAGTAAGATAGTAAGAAAGGATGTGAATACATAAGAACACGAGAGAGAATGTCCAATTAACATTACACTTCAGCTTGGAGACAAAACTCGCATAATATTAACATAAAAAATAACAACTATGTAGAATACTATTGTTCAACAATTCTAATAAAGTTTCATTTTGTGCTATGAATTTTTTTTTTTGCAACTTCGAAATATTACAAAAAAAAATGTTTAATATTTATTTCCGACACTACCGGCATCTGGGAGTCGAACCCTGGGAAGTGTGCACTATTGAATACATGACTTCAAAGTTCAACACTTAAGGTCACAGACTATCAACAATTCCTTAATTAATACCCGTGATGTTTACTATTAATTACAACAGCAACCATTCATGTAATGAGTAACTGGTGCGTGGTAAATCGTATGAAACGGCTAAACAAACATACTTATTGTGTATGGTCCATTTGCTTCTAAAAACGTTTAAATCAGGGCGGATCCAGGGGGAAGGGGAGGGGGGGGGAGCACGCACCATTGGAAAAAATAAGATTTTTTGGCGTAAAATCGTGATTTTTCATACGAAATACCCCAAAAATGTTCGCGCCTCCCTCCGCTCGGCGCAATTTTTTTTATATACGCCCCCCTAACTTGAAATCCTGGATCGGCCCCTGTAAATTATCTACATTTTATATCTGTTGACTTTGAACGTACCTGATATAGGCTATTCTAGAAATTTAATTGGATATCTATGTTTTTATACCAAATAAACGTTAGAGAAAATCGAAGGGCAATCAAGAATGCACAATCCAAATTCAGAGACACTGGCAACATTGGGTACACAAGACAGAAGATGAAGACAAACAAAATACAAGTCCGAGACCATGTTTATAACAACAACTCTGCATGAAGTACTGTGGTACAACTGTAGACAGCCAGAGTCGAGAATGCTATTATAATAGATGTAGAGTTATCATGTAGTTCTAAATATATATATCGCTACCTACAATAAGGAGGGATGTCATAACGACATGAGATACGGTTTTAATTATCCACATACATCAGTAAACTCACACTGCTTCGGCACTGATATGGTTTATTAGATATATTTATAATAGAAATTTTGTGACTGATTTTTGCTTTACGCCAAATGAGCAAATTCGTCTTTATCTTGGCGAGAACAAATTACATTCAATGAAATGATGAGGATTTAAACGTACAGTTCCTGAATAATGTAATTATTATTAAAAACTTATGTGCAGCTCCCCATGGCAGGTGCGGATCCAGGATTTCAAGTTAGGGGGGGGGGGGGCGCACTTAAAAAAATTGCGCCGAGCGGAGGGTGGCGCGAACATTTTTGGGGTATTTCGTATGAAAAATCACGATTTTACGCCAAAAAATCATATTTTTTCCAATTGCGAAGGGAGGCGCGAAAATTGTTGGGGTATTTCATGTGAAAAATTACGATTTTACACCAAAACATCATATTTTTTCCAATATTAGGAGGAGGGGGAGCCGGGTGCGCCCCCCTCCTGAATCCGCCCCTGCATGGTATAGTCAACCTTAGCAAGTTTTTACTATCCTGTTTAGTCGCTTTATTTTTTGTTGCTACGAAAGAATTTTAAATTATTTGACTTAGCAATCTTTTGACTTTGCACGTATATGATGCAGGTTAGTGCAAAAACGTGTCGTACACTCTACGTTTTTGATTGTTTATATGACAATCATAATTTAGCACAAATAAAGAAAATTCTCCATTTGCGATTTTTAATTAGAATAAACCAGAATATGTGTATTTTGATGAATCATTAATTTGACACAATTAATGAAACGAAAAAAAACCCACACCATCGGAACCGGGTTCTCAATTTCTCTGAAAGAGTATTAAGCAATTCCTGTGATAAATTACAAAATCGCGTATGTGTGTCTGGAGTACATGATATATATGTCACATATTATACAAATAAACAATTGACACTTATATCCCCATAAGGCCATAAGTATGTAGAACATTACCATTACAATTTCTTCCCTGAAAAATTGCACTTTAACTATTAGTTAAATTTTCTATGAGAACTGCGCATTTCATACTGCGCTTTGGTCCACTTTCCATGTAGAGAAATGGACCAGTCCCCTTTTCTATGTGGAGTATTAATTTTCCTTAATACATTGTATCTAATGATGCCGTCGCACACTCATATATATTAGTTATGTCAACAAAAGACATATTATTTCTATAAATCATTAAATCGTGTAAGAAAGAGAAAGCTAACTATTGAACTGTAAGAACAGAGGCCAAAGGGAGATAACTGTAAACAAACCAAACATTTTTACACTATCTACCATTGTAATATACAGTTGCTTCCACTTGTATGTATACACGGGAATTTTCCAACAAAGTTTTTTTTTTAAAGTTCAAAATTTTCAAAAACTTTCAAAATTTCAAAAAATTCAAAAATTGCAAAATTTCAAAATTTTCCAAAAAATTCTAAATTTCCAAAATTTTTAAAAATTAATTTTTTTTCAAAAATTTCATAGAATTTCAAAATTTTAAAATCATTTTTTTTAAAGTTCAAAATTTCCAAAAAATTTCCAAATATTCAAGTAAATTCAAAATTTCAAAAATTTCTAAAATTGCAAAATTTCTCTAAAATTGCAAAATTTCTCTAAAATTGCAAAATTTCAAAAATTTCTAAAGTTGTTGAAGTTTATCAAGAGGAGTTTGAAGGTACCAAAGGAATACTCTGAATCCGTATATTGAAGAAGAACAGACAACACAATGACCAAAAGAAAAAGTACAAAGAGACAAACAACGATCTACAAAGCATACCGGTATACATAAAACTAAAAATCGAGTAACACGAACCCCACAAAAAACTGGGGGTGAACTCAGGTGCTCCGGAAGCGTATTCAGTTCCATGTCCCAGTTTATACATGTAGTCATATGACAAATCAACAATAGCAAATCAATGCAATCATAGAAAGAGAGGCAAAATTTATACAACTTAAAACACATATACTTGACCACTGAGTTGGTACAGGTAATTCAATAAAAAAAAGTGGCTGGTTTAAATAACCGCTAAAGAATACCGAAGGGGCAATCAAAAAAGAACAATCCAGAAACTGGATACATAAGGTACACAAGAAGAAGAAAAACAACATAAAAACACAACACAATATGTGTTGGACACCACTAAACAACTGGAGATAAAGACGAACCGAACATTGCTTTTATGCGGAAAACGTAACCAACAACACAACACGGAACTCAGAACGTAAAGACACATAATATGACAACACAAACCACTAAAAAAGCAAAGCGGACCTCATAAAAAAAACCAAAAAACAAACAAACCGAGGGTGAACTCTGGCGCTCGCGAAGGGTAAGTTTCGTGGGCCCAAACCAATTAGATAATGAATCCGTTGCCGAGCACCGTCTGTCTTGTTAAAATATTGTACATTTAACATTCTTTTTGTTGACACCAATTTATAATAAACCACAAATGAATATGTGCAAAACTGAAGATATTGATAATATAGGCCGGCTCCGCCTTAGTTGAATTTATGAAATTGTTTTTCAATCTGTACAATTTTCTCTACCGAAATATTATTGTAATATTTTGAAATCATACTATGGATTTATAGCCAAATATAGCTGGATCTACATGCATACTCTGTACAATGTTGCTTAGACACAGGTCATTTATAATCAGGTAAGCGGAGGGTTCCGTGAGATGGAACAACCCATTGCCATATAATATTAAATATTACTAGAAAGTTAAATAAATGTACTATGAAAAATATGGCAAATTTATTTGGACCCCACCTTTTGAGAAATCTTTGATCCCACCTGTAGGCGTTGTAGCAATTACCTCAAATATAGTTTTAAATGTATACAATTTATATATTAATTAGTCTTTATTTAGTATTGCGTTGACTGATTTACCATCAGTGCTAAATTAAGCTACAGGGAAGGACTGTTTCTGAGCCATACATGCATGCATGTTTTATTTGAAATGTAAATAATGGACATATTTACATATATATTGTATTTCTGGAGAGACAAAAATGAGCATAATAACATGTAGCAGTCAAATGGAATGTTATCGTTGTTCATATATTGTTGTTACCGAACAGTATGAAAACAACACTACTAGATAGGACCCCTGGGACTAATAATGATGATTTTGTTGATAGAAGAACCCCCGGGAGTAACATTTATTGATGGAATTACTTTCTGTTATGTCATATAGATACATTGTAACATCGAGTAAAAATTACGTATTCTACAAGAAGTAAAAACATATCAATCATTTAAAACAACTTTGGTCAAATAGGGTAAAAATAGATGGCAAAAAACATATTTAGCTTCTTCTTCTTCCAAGTACAGGACTAGACTCTAAGGATATAGTGGGTAACGTCCTGCAACTGTGTGTGCTATGTACGTAGACAAATTACTTTTAAAAGTATAAGAAAAAAAGAAAAAAAAAAATTAATAAATAAACCAAACAAAAATACCGTCGCGATGCACTTTAAAAATATACAGTTTCTGAAACCTAGTAGTAAGAGAAGATATAAATATAAATGAATGTGAGAGGTTATCCAACTTTACACTCAGATACACATTAAAGTAAAGCCACAACACTTTTAATGCTGTTTTGTATTTCACAGTCACATTATGGTCTTCAATGAAGATCAATCTTTTATGTTCATATTTTGACGTTAAAGTCAGTTAATAAATCTGTATATTACAAACCAACATACCTCATACAGTTGAAGAAACCGAGCATGCAAAAATGTTGAAGTACAGTTTCAATTGATATTTAGTATAAAAAAAAACTACATTTGTTCACTAGATGAAAATAACAAATTACAATATAATGATCAACTATAAAAACCAACCAAGACTATATATTATCTCTTCTCCATACCTTAAAGTTCTAAACATAATAATGACAGAAGATAAAGGCAATACATGTTCATTCTTTGGACATACACGGAAATGTGAATAATGTCAAATTAACCAGGGATTTGAGCGGTCATGTATATGTGTGTTGATCGTATCGAATATGCCTCTATTTCTACGATTTGGCTATTAGATCTCATTACTGTTCCGACAGTCTGTTTTATTTTTTATCTATGTATTGTATTTTTTTATAATGAATTAGTGCCTACATTCTAAAATGTCAAATCATCATTGACTATTTTCTATTTTGTACAGTTAAGCAATGTAACATCATCTTAATAAGCTCCTTTACCAGGTATCATGTGCTACAAGTCTTACTAATATTTCCCAGTTGCATGTTTAATAATATTTGTTTCCGGTAAATTAAGTAAAAAATCCCAAAAGGCACATCACAAATCTATATATTCTTCTACTGAAGCTGACATTTTTTTGCATCAATATTAGCTTTTGTTTGGCAAATCTGTATTGTAGCAATGCTTTCTGAATATACCAAGGATAAAGTTTTCATCGACGTTATATAGTCAGAAATTAGATTAGGAAATTTCTCATGAAATTAGCTTTAAATTGGATAAATCACTTGAAAAATGCCACCGTACGCGTGGTGAATGATTATATAAAACTACCAATATATACTAGAAGATTGATAATGTTAAAACATTGCGTGACACTTGTATGAATAGAATAGAATAGAATAGAATATATTTTATTGCCTAATCATAGGGCCCACATGAGGCATCATCAACAATACAAACATTCATGATTGATAAATGAGATATACACAAAAAAGAAAAAGGACATAGTTTAAGGTTTTTATATTTCTAAAAATATAAATATAATTGTTATTATTTAGTGGATCATGTTCTGGTTTGTCCCCTATATCTCAGATCCAGTGTGAAACTTTACATATGTTGCATATTCCTTAACAAGTAGTAAACCTGCTAAAAACACCAAGGGACGATGCTTCTGACACACCCTATCTGAGAAATGTGAGAATATAAGCAAGAGAGTCACCATTGTCCCATTAGTAATTATTTTAACATGACGCCTTTCATCGGCTATATTAATAATGTTATGTTAGACCTTCTGATATACTTTACATCGCACATGCGTATTGTCTGACAAAATATTGATAACATGGTGATTTCATATACAATATTAATATCCTGCCGTGTTTAAACTCCAAACAAATTATAGCTTCCGTGAATTACTTCTTATATAACTTCTGACTTGACTAATGTTGATATTGTATTTAAATAAATAACGTCTGACTTATTAAGTACCCTAGTTTCAGCTTATCTTAGATTGTTAACGGGCTTTTCCATTTATTGATGTTTTATCAACAGCTTCGTCAAAAACATGGTTACGTCGACATGTATCATACTGTAATTGTTTTGTTTTCCTGATCCAAGTGTTTGGAATATATAAATAGAAAGCAATTATTACTAAGCGATGGTCAATGGTCAATGGTCAATGGAACCTTTAATAAAAGAAAACACGTATGTCTACTTAATGTGTCATCTAAAGAAACGGAAGTGAATGGATCTATCGTTATCAATATGATCTCCACACATATAATATTAGCATTATTGTGATTTTGATTTGATTTTTTGTATTTTAACTCCACTTTCAGCAATATTTCAACTATATCATGGCGACCAGTTTTAGTGGTGGAAGAAGCCGGAGTACCCGGAGAGAACCACCGACCATGGGCAAGCAACTGGTAAACTTTATCACTCGCGGCTGCTAGTCGAGTGCATCCCTTTTTTGTAATTTACAAAGCCGGGCGCGAACAAACGCCGTATTGGTGTTGGTGATATGCTTGAATGAGTAGTTAGGTAATCCAACTACCTAACTAATTGAGCCACCCGGGACCTCGCATTACTGTGAATTGGACGCAGCATTGCAATATAGTATTATGTAATGATACACTTAGAAGAAGAAATAATTACTAAAATATCAAAGTACATATACATCTATTCTGGCACTTAATTTGATTTATCCTACTTGCCATCAACCTGAGCTGGCTTACAGCCTTGCCAAGATTGATTGTGAGATATAGTGACTTATGAACTAATTAAATACATAAATTGGAAAACAAAACAATACCACTGCACACTTTCGGAGCAGTTCCAAAATCCAAATAAAATAATTCGTAGAAAAATAGACAAAATCGGTACCACTAGCCACAGGTACTTGTGGACAGAACCCTATGTTGCTCCCTTTATTTTTAAGATGTTGCCCCCCGCCCGCCTTTTTTTTTATCACCGACTTTTTTTCATATAAACAACATTTTGCAACTTTCTATGTAGCACTGTATGACATATATGCAACATCTTAAAAAAAAAAAAAAAAGAAAAAAAAAGGGAGCAACATTGGGGCCTGTCCACAAGTACCTGTGCCACTAGCATACATATACATGATCACTCACTTTCAAGGGCTTAGACTTACATTTAGGCAATATATAATTTGTATGGATATTGTCTATGTTAGTTATTGAGCTTTGTCATTTGTCTAAGACCATTAAATTTGTAAGCATCAATAAATGACTGGAAATGAGTATCTTGAGAATGAGTAACTTAAAGACTGGTATTTACGAAAACTCAGAAGGATCATTCGAGTACCAAAATTCGAAATAAAAAATTCAATATTTAATGTTCGCGATTCGAAATTCAATATCTGAAACAACCAATCAGGAGAACGCTTCTAAGATATGAATGTTTATTTTTACGACCAATGAAATATATTTTAATAAATTTCATACACAACAAAACTGAAGAAACAAATGAACAAATAAACAAAACCCTTTTCAGTAAAATATTAGAATTAATAACTACATTAGTAAAATACAGTCAAGCTCATTACTGGCAAAGTATTTGCATTTTTCATTAAATCGAGAAAATGAAACTGTTATTTATAGACAATGATATGTTATATACAGGTTCCCTTAAAGGTGAGTTCGACTGTACATCTATCTAACATCTCATTTGATTAATCTCACTTGTAATACACATATGATGACCGATTTGTGAGTTGTTATGACGTGGGAATCAATTAAACATATAATATTTAAAAGTTAAGTGGTAGATAATTAATATTAATATTGTATGACAATAAAATATGTTTAAAGTAGTTACCCAATATGTGAACACGAGGCCAACACAGAGTAGAGTTTTCGCGCAGTTCTCATTGATCAGTGTTACCGTACTATTATACAAACTTTAACTACAATAAAATGCGTAATTGAAATATAAAACTACTTGATATATTAAACACTGATTGTATAGATTAAAATAATATAGGGTGCCCAAGGCTATTATGTAATGAAATTGTAAACCAATCACTTTAGAGTTTGGTCAATAATAATATTAAAAATAAAAGTATCGATATTGTTTTATTTACATGGACATAAACTGATCATTCGCAAAGATGGAATAATTTATATTTTGAAGTGATCAATTGTAGGCTTTTTGATAATATCAATTAACTAATTGATTAATGTAGATTAAAGTAGATAAACATGCTCTTGTAAAGTGGAAAAAGTAAAACAGGTAGAACGCCACCTTAGCAAACAAAATTCAATCTCTTGGATGGAAATAACAACATGTTCACACAGTTCTATAGTACTTTATATAATGTCTGATTTTACATAGAAACCGTGTCATACCAGCCGTGAGCCCAAATATGAAGCATTACTCCGGGACTTAGTTTTATCTCGGGAACCAGTAAATAATCTCCTACTATTTGTTGGGCGGCTCATTTTTATAGTTGGGCGGCTCATTTTTATAGTTGGGCGGCTCATTTTTATTGTTGGGCGGCTCATTTTTATAGTTGGGCGGCTCATTTTTATAGTTGGGCGGCTCATTTTTATAGTTGGGCGGCTCATTTTTATTGTTGGGCGGCTCATTTTTATAGTTGGGCGGCTCATTTTTATAGTTGGGTGGCTCATTTTTATAGTTGGGCGGCTCATTTTTATTGTTGGGCGCTCATTTTTATTGTTGGGTGGCTCATTTATATTATTGGGCGGTTCATTTTTATTGTTGGGCGGTTCATTTTTATTGGAAGAAAGTCTAATAAGTAATCATTAGAGAAAACCGAACAGTCAATCAAGAATGGACAATCAAGAGAAACTGGCAACATTTGGTATACAAAACGAAGACAAGGCGAAGACAAGCAAACCAAAAACACCAATATACGCAAACAAACACAAATAACGTAAGTAAGACATGATCACTCACAATAAAATAAGGGTAATAACAAAATTACCGAACTCCGAACAATCTTACAAAGGGAACGTCAAAACTCATAATTATATAAACAGACAAAATCAGTCAACAACCGGAAAACTGTGAAAACCGTAATGACCCTGACTTGGTACAGGCATTTCTAAAGAAATAAAAGAGAGGTAAAGACGAACCGAACATCGTTTTTATGCGGAAATCGTAACGGATATCACAACACGGAGATAAGAAGGTAAAAACACATAATTGGACAACATGCCTTTTATCGCATTAAAAGCTCAAATGTTAACATTTTATTAGCCTAATGGTATGTGGTGAGGAAGACGATAACTTGAAAAGAGTGACGTCAAACATAGACAATTTCAAGCCTACTACATCATAAATTCTGGTCAAACTCCAATGGCGTAATGGAATCTCCTTATGATGTGGGCTTTTGTGAACGACACAACAAGCTGAGATAGGTGCATGGAAATGTGATTAGGGGGTTGAATAATCCATTCTTCCATCATAAACTGGAAGTTGTGCGGCTTTCCTGCACAATTTAAACAATGAAACATTTTCTCTTAAGCGTGTAAATATTGTCATGTGCAACCTATGACTTGACATAATCCTCAATTTGTTGAAGACAGTCAGTACTTGGTATAAGTAGAAGTATGAGAAACAATACCTTATTCGATTTTTACTATCCTGTTGATATAATTGCTTTCAAAGACAATTAAATTATTTGGCTTTCAATCATTTGACTATGAGTATACAAGATAATGGTTATTACAGAAACACAGTAAAGTATATATGTACAGTTTGATGTGGTAAATAGAAGTAAAGAGATATACCAGGGAAACGAATTAATAGAAGTTTTTCTAAGGTTGTTTTCGAATCCCTTTAATTATTTGTATTGTATCATATTGAAATTTATCATATTGTACTATATTTATTAATTAATAAAATATGTTTAAACTAAATAGAAGAAAAAGCACAACAAAACAGTGGGGGACAAAAAACATCTTTTTTTAATTACATCGGATGTGACACTTAAAGAATAGGACAAAACGATCTAACGTGAGACAAACTTCAAAAGGTGTAAACTACATTAATAAGAATAATAAAACAAGCGAAAGTTCGAAACCATCTTACACTTTCTGGAGTATGTCAGCAAAACAAACCACCAGTTTTTCATCCTGAGCAACCCCTTTCTCATTAAGAAACACAAAACGTGTGTTTTTTCATAACAATTTTAGATCTTATAATTTTCAATAAAAGGTCAATGACCTCCACTATAATAATTAGATTAACATGCAATATTACAGAAATAGATCATCTCATTAACATTAACATACTTAATATTAGAATATGATCAATGGGTTTAGATTCCTACACAGCTTGATAGTTCGTTTGATATCAGAAGTTGTGTAGCTTCAATGCATAAAAAGGTACACATACATTGTATTTATCAATTAAATACAACAACTGAAAGTAACAAATATAGTTTAGCAAGTTCCAGAGATTTAAAATTGTATTCAAAATATTAAAAACAAAGAAAATTAAAGATGACTATATAGGTTTACATTTTGATATAGTATAGATTTATATGTGAACATATATTTCTAATACACCTCGTCTGTTTGAACAGTTTGAAGAGTCCCCCCCTTCCCCCCCTCGTTTTTAGTTGGGTTCGTATTGCTCAATCTGTATATTTCCACGTAGTGCAGAGGCGTAGGATTGAACCGGCAAGTAAGGGTCAATATGTTCGATTGGATCCGAAAGTTGGGGGTTTCAAGCTTCATATAGGACTAGAAGTGGGAAGAGGGCAAGCTTTCAAAAACTGAAAAGCAAGAAAAAAGGGCCATTTGGCTTACAAGTCACCCTTATACCTATTAGTCAAATATGTATTGCTTCCATGCTTCAATTATTTGTTCTCAATTATTGATTAGAAAAAGAGGGAGGGGCAAAACCTAAGTTTTGCCTTCCCCACTTTTTATAGTCTGGAAGGGTACATATTCCCTCGGCTTCGACTTCCCTGTTGTGTTGTGGCAACCATTATTCATATTGGGGTCATTGTATTTTCTGTCCGTCGTATTACATCTTCTGATGACCCCTTTGGCAACTTCTGTTTTTCCTACGAATCTCGCATCGATTACAATATACATATGCTTGATAAGTATTATTATTATTATTATACAATATTTATAAAGAGCCTATCTAATAAAACAATTACTCTAAGCGCTGTACAAAACACATAAAATGTTAATCCTATCAATAAAAGTAAAAGTAGCAATAAGAGTCAAGAATAAATAAAAAAAAAAGAAAAAAAAAAAAAAAAAAAAAAAGTATGCAATAAGTATGCGTTTGTAAGGAACATATAATTGATATAAGACATATATGTATGATAGCCATTTATAGTAAAATAAAGAATAGCTACTTGAGATTTAATTATATGTTAGATATATTCATTTTCGCCAAATTGATATGTACATCCAGTTCAATCTTACTATGATATTCCCATAATATACAATTATAGTCTTTTGTTGAGGTCAATACGAGTTTTTACCGATACAAAAGATTGTAATTGTTTTATTACATTAAACGAAAACGAAAGTGAAACCAAGTCAATACGAGTTTTAATCAAACTATATCAAATTTTACGGAATGTCAGGTGACAGCATGATAGCCAATAAAATTGTTTAAATAAAATCATTATGTAATAATGCCTTTTATAGACTCTATTATTGACTGGTTGTGTAATAATACAATGTATTTAGTATCGTGATCTCCCTTTGTTGTTTTCAGTGAGTTGAGGATGAGAGGTGATTGTTCGTTTTGTTGATAGTTGTGGAATTGATGACCATTACTGTTTTAGAGGTGATTGCCCTTGTTGTTGATATTGGTGGAATTGTTGACAATTACCGTTTAAAAAGAGTTTGAAGATACCAAAGGGTTAATAAGAATCCGTAAATCGAAGAAGGACAGACAACACAATGACCCAAAGAAAAAGGACAAATGGACAAACTACGATCTACAAAATATACACATAAAACTAAAGATCGAGTAACACGAACCCCACTAAAAAACGGGGATGAAGGCAGATGCTCTGGAAGGGTAGGCAGGTTCTGCTCCACTAGTGGCACATGTCGTATTAATCTAGTTAAAAACCCGGTGATAACTCATCAATGAGGAAATAACTTTATAGTTACAATGACACCATGTAAGCACGTTTTTCTCACATGAGAAGCACACTAATTAGAATTGATCTAACAAAACTTTGAAGTCCAATAGTTCAATTAAAGGTTAATTAAGTGATTGATTGTTGTTTAACGTTAAATAAACAACAGTATTTCATCTTTATTTGTAACGAGAGGTTTAATTAAAAAGGAATGTAAGTATCAATGTTGAAATTAATTTGTGATTGAAGTGTTAAAACAGGATGTGTTCTTTTTTAGAACTTTTGTAAACAATTACTGTATTGGTATAGACTCATTATCAATATGTTCCAATTATACCGGACCAAGTTATCGCTTAAGTGCGAAATAATAATGTTTCTGGCATCAAGGCACATAATAAATAATGTTTGTTCCAAATGATGCACAATACACTGAGATGTTAACACGCTGAAAAAAACATGTACTCATATTCAGGCACTGGTGCGTAAAATGATAGTACATGACGTACACATAACGTTGAGTGAATTCAACTAGTGTCAAGACTCCCTATATAAGGCATCCACAACCGTGTCAGAATAGAACGAATCTTGACTCATAGGCATACCTTTATACTATTACTGCAGATTTTTAAGAACAACTTGATGCTATCAAATGGGTTAATCAAAAACCGTAAATCTCAAATTAACAGCCAATACAATGACCAAAAGAAAAAGGAAAAACAATGACCTACAAAACACTAACCATAAGCGATTGGGATTAAGCTCTAGTCATCTCGGAAAGTAAGCAAGCCCTGCTCCAATCATGGAACATGTTGTGTTATTGTAAATGATGAATTTATGACGATTGCTATGGATAGAGCAGACGTTGATCATTTCAACGCAACATGTTCTAACTCAAACTTCTATTGCGAGTTCATGTTGTCTGGTCTGTTATATTTATGTATTGATTGTCTGTATTGCGATATTTGATACTGTTCTCTCTAAATAAACACGTAGATATCAAATATAGTGCACACGAGGCGTTTCTGGAATAACCTTAATCAGGTACGCTCAAAATCGAAAGATTGGAAAGCCAAATAATTTAAAGCTTTAGAAGCAATAAAACCAAAGGGTCTAAACAGAATAGCAAACATCGGCTAAGATCACCTATGCCTGAGGGAGGAGAACCTTAGTTTTATTAATAATTACATTATTTAAGAGCTGTAAATTTCAGTGTTGACTTGTCCAAATGGATTGTATTTGCTCTGGTTTGATTGATATTTCACGTTTCACTGGTCTATCCGGAATGCTTTTAGCACAACTTTGAAGTCCCAGTTCAATTAAAAATTAATTGATTGATTGTCGGTAAAAAGCTCTACAGAGCTTATGTTATATGTTTGTAAAAACTCCGACTTTAAATAAAACTTTTATACTTTATACTATTTATACGTTGTTGAACGTAAAAAAACAAAAACAAAAAAGAACTATTCAACTGTATTCTGGACAACAATTTTAACTAAAAAGCTATATACATATTAATATTGAAACTGATTTGTTATTGTTCTGTGACAAATATTTCAGTATATACCAAACGGGTAAGTTTTGCTTGAAGACACAAGTAATAGTCATGTCATGTATTTTGTTCTTTCCTCCGTCACCGATAAGACCTTTACAGGACTTGGGTATATGACTAACATGGCGGGTTTTATATAAGAAGCAGGAACTACTTAGTCTTTGTAGACTTCTAGCTTCACCTCTGATTTCTTGGTATATTTCCTGTTTTTCATCTTTTTACTTGTCTGGTGTATTTCTTGCTTGTTTTGATTGTCCTCGGTGCGTGTCTTGCTCCCAATGTTACCCGTTTCTCTGGATTGTCCACTCTTGATTGCCCCTTCTATTTACTCTAACAATTATTTATTTATATGTTTCATCGGTGTTGCCATGTCTGTCCTGATTGTGATATTTTGAACTTTCTCACTTGTTCGGAGTTCGGTAAATTTGTTATTACCCTTGTTTATTGGTACATTATTGTATTTTATGTTACACTGTTGTTTTGTCTATGTGGAGTTTTGTATTGTTCTCTCCAATAATATATAATGCTTCCCTAGTGTTGATTTGTCCATTCGGATTGTGTTTGCTTTTTGTATCTCTCACTCTAATTGGTATTTCACGTTTCACTGGTTTTGCTTTGCCTATATTGAATGCCTTTAAAACATATCGTTGAAGTTCTGGTTCAATTAACAGTTAATTAATTAAGTGATTGTTGTTTAGCGTCAAATAAACAATCAAGCTATATTCTTGACCAAAAGTTTAATTAAAAGGCAATGTACATTTCTATTTGCGGTGTAGCAAGCATTTTAGAAAATACTACACATGGTGATTTTACCTTAGTGTAAACATATTTTATTAATCAATGCATATGAATATAGTACAATAATTTAATTACAACAATAGTAATGACTATGAATTAATTAAGAGGATCCGAAAACAAGTTATTAAACTTATATAATTCTTATATGATTTACATAATTAGAAATCCTATACTCTGATTGGGTATAAGCGCTTATGGAGGCGGGGTTTTGTCAGTTTATTTTTGATAGACGATGTTCAGCGGACTACTTTTTTCGTAATGTAAACAAAATGGCGGCTTGGATTCCCGATAATAAAAAAAGATAAAAGAAACAATGTTTATTGTTAATAATCGACAATTTTTGTTAGATATGAAATAAGAAAATAAATGCCAATGAAAAAAAAGCTTGTATTGTTGACATAAAAAAATAATTCCGGAAAAAATACTTAAGACAACCATCTATCGACTTTGACTTTTGTAATATATCGTCATCCTGTGACGTTGTTTACAAGGGACGCTGATTGACACAAGCTGGTTACTGATTTATTTTACGATTTTGTGGGCATTTTACTTGTTTGAGTAGCTAAATGCAAAATGCCATCAAATTGGAAAATATCGGTAACTTAATTACATCACCGTCTAGTTTAAAGTAGGAACTAAGGTTAGTTCATTTTGTTATTCATGGCCGACACACATCGAAAGAATGTATGTGTGCGTATTGGGGATCCTCGAAGGTAAATTTTCAAAACAAATGAAGAAAAAAAAAACTTAGTTACAGAATTATAAGGATTAAACACATTTTTTTCCGGAGTTTATTGATGTATGACCTCGACCAATTCACTCACAAACAAATAAAAGTCCGAAGGACTTTTATGTAATTTTGTGAGTGACCTCCGGAAAAAATGCGTTTATTCCTATAATAAATCCGTATTACCTTTAAGACGGAAGTTATTGTTTGTTGTGGGGAGACATTTGTAAACAATTACACTAATGGTATATACTGGTGATCCATAGATTACAATTATACCTGACCCAATGAACGTGTAATGTCAACTTTGGTTTAAAAGTCATATTGTACGACTCGTGGCTGTGCTTTGTGTACATATATTGTAGTTTACTTGTGAAGTAATAATTATTATGGCATCAAAATGCATAATACAAAATGTTTGTTCCAAATGATGTATAATACACTGAAATAGTTACACGCGTAGAAAAACATATATTCAGGCAAACGAAGCTTCTGGATATAACGTGGAGTGAATTCGACCGGCATTGAAATTATGTGTACAACTCATTCCAGACCTGCACCGGGATAAAACGAACTTTGCCTTCTTTATATCATATGTTATTCTATCTATGCAAATTTTGTAAATAAATGTTAGAGAAAACTAAAATCTATGCTTTGTGTCCAATGTTGCCCGTTTCTCTGGATTGTCCATTCTTGATTGTTTATTTGCGAATAATGGTTTCCTTCACATATTGTTTGTGTTTTTGCTTTGTTTTTCTTCGTTTTGTGTACCATATGTTGACAGTTTCTTTAGATTGTCCGTTTTAGTTTGGCCATTCGGTATTCGTTTATTTATGCTACACTGTTGTTTGGTGTTTTTCTTGCTTGTTTTGCTCCCAATGTTGCCCGTTTCTCTGGATTGTCCACTCTTGATTGCCCCTTCTATTTACTCTAACAATTATTTATTTATATGTTTCATCGCTGTTGCCATGTCTGTCCTGATTGTGATATTTTGAACTTTCCCACTTGTTCGGAGTTCGGTAATTTTGTTATTTCCCTTGTTTATTGGTACATTATTGTATTTTATGTTACACTGTTGTTTTGTCTATGTGGAATTTTATATTGTTCTCTCTAATAGAATATAATGCTTCAATAGTGTTGATTTGTCCATTCGGATTATGTTTGTTCTGTATCGCTCACTCTAATTGGTATTTCACGATTCACTAGTGTTACTTTGTCTACCTGGAATGCCCCTTTTTAGCACATCTTTGAAGTCCTGGCTCAATTAAAAGTTAATTAATTAAGTGATTATTATTTAACGTCAAAAACACAATTCAATTATATTATTGAGGAAAAGTTTAATTAAAAGTTAATTAATTGATTGATTGTTGTTTGACTGTAAATAAACAGCAGTATTTCATCTTTATTCTTGACGAAAAGTTCAATTAAAAGACAAAGTACATTTCAATGTTGAAATTGATTTGTAATTGCTGTGTATCAAGCACTGTAGTATATACTACATGCTATGTTCTGCTTTAAGACGGAAGTAATTATTTATTGTGGTGACATTTGTAAACAATTATACTAATGGTATACACCGTGATCAATAAATTTCAATTATAATCGGCCCAACGGATCTATATGTCAACTTCGGTTTTAAAGTAATTTTTTACGAATCATAGCTGTGCTTTGTATACACATATTGTCATTTACTTGTGAAGAAATATAATGTTTCTGGCATCAAAATACATAACAAATAATGTTTGTTCCAAATGATGTAACATACACTGAGATAGTTACACATGTAGAAAAACATATGTACATATATACAGGCTCTGGTACTACTAAACAAATAATGATGCGAGTGGATTTGACTGGTGTTTAAACTCCCTATGCAACTCATCTACACCAGCATAGAACGAACCTTGCCTCCTTTTAATAAGGATTGTTGTGTTTAACAACAATATTTCAGTTATATCATGGCGGTCAGTTTTATTGGTGGAGGAAAGTAAAGAACACGGAGAAAACCGTCGACCTGCCGCAAGTCAATGACAAACTTTATCACATAATGTTGTATCGAACTCATTAGTTGTGATAGGCACTGATTACATAGATAGTTATACATCCAACTACCATACGATCACGACTACGACAGCTTCTGTCTCTATTTAATTAAACTGTGCTATCTTTATAACATTTGTAAATCAAACATTTGTTTAATATATTTGTTCTCTTCCCTCTAATTGGTGTTGTATGATGTGTTGTTTTGTTTATGTGTATTGTGATTGTTTGTTCTGTTTTCTTTAATTGGTGTTGTATGATGTGTTGTTTTGTTTATGTGTATTGTGATTGTTTGTTCTGTTTTCTTTAATTGTTTTGTTTTATGTTTCATTGTTGTTGTTTTGTTTGTCATCAGTGTGATGTTTCATTGTTGTTGTTTTGTCTGTCATCAGTGTGATGTTTCATTGTTGTTGTTTTGTCTGTCATCAGTGTGATGTTTCATTGTTGTTGTTTTGTCTGTCATCAGTGTGATGTTTCATTGTTGTTGTTTTGTCTGTCATCAGTGTGATGTTTCATTGTTGTTGTTTTGTTTGTCATCAGTGTGATGTTTCATTGTTGTTGTTTTGTCTGTCATCAGTGTGATGTTTCATTGTTGTTGTTTTGTTTGTCATCAGTGTGATGTTTCATTGTTGTTGTTTTGTCTGTCATCAGTGTGATGTTTCATTGTTGTTGTTTTGTCTGTCATCAGTGTGATGTTTCATTGTTGTTGTTTTGTCTGTCATCAGTGTGATGTTTCATTGTTGTTGTTTTGTCTGTCATCAGTGTGATGTTTCATTGTTGTTGTTTTGTTTGTCATCAGTGTGATGTTTCATTGTTGTTGTTTTGTTTGTCATCAGTGTGATGTTTCATTGTTGTTGTTTTGTTTGTCATCAGTGTGATGTTTCATTGTTGTTGTTTTGTTTGTCATCAGTGTGATGTTTCATTGTTGTTGTTTTGTCTGTCATCAGTGTGATGTTTCATTGTTGTTGTTTTGTCTGTCATCAGTGTGATGTTTCATTGTTGTTGTTTTGTCTGTCATCAGTGTGATGTTTCATTGTTGTTGTTTTGTCTGTCATCAGTGTGATGTTTCATTGTTGTTGTTTTGTCTGTCATCAGTGTGATGTTTCATTGTTGTTGTTTTGTCTGTCATCAGTGTGATGTTTCATTGTTGTTGTTTTGTCTGTCATCAGTGTGATGTTTCATTGTTGTTGTTTTGTCTGTCATCAGTGTGATGTTTCATTGTTGTTGTTTTGTCTGTCATCAGTGTGATGTTTCATTGTTGTTGTTTTGTTTGTCATCAGTGTGATGTTTCATTGTTGTTGTTTTGTTTGTCATCAGTGTGATGTTTCATTGTTGTTGTTTTGTCTGTCATCAGTGTGATGTTTCATTGTTGTTGTTTTGTCTGTCATCAGTGTGATGTTTCATTGTTGTTGTTTTGTCTGTCATCAGTGTGATGTTTCATTGTTGTTGTTTTGTCTGTCATCAGTGTGATGTTTCATTGTTGTTGTTTTGTCTGTCATCAGTGTGATGTTTCATTGTTGTTGTTTTGTCTGTCATCAGTGTGATGTTTCATTGTTGTTGTTTTGTCTGTCATCAGTGTGATGTTTCATTGTTGTTGTTTTATCTGTCATCAGTGTGATGTTTCATTGTTGTTGTTTTGTCTGTCATCAGTGTGATGTTTCATTGTTGTTGTTTTGTCTGTCATCAGTGTGATGTTTCATTGTTGTTGTTTTGTCTGTCATCAGTGTGATGTTTCATTGTTGTTGTTTTGTTTGTCATCAGTGTGATGTTTCATTGTTGTTGTTTTGTTTGTCATCAGTGTGATGTTTCATTGTTGTTGTTTTGTCTGTCATCAGTGTGATGTTTCATTGTTGTTGTTTTGTCTGTCATCAGTGTGATGTTTCATTGTTGTTGTTTTGTCTGTCATCAGTGTGATGTTTCATTGTTGTTGTTTTGTTTGTCATCAGTGTGATGTTTCATTGTTGTTGTTTTGTCTGTCATCAGTGTGATGTTTCATTGTTGTTGTTTTGTCTGTCATCAGTGTGATGTTTCATTGTTGTTGTTTTGTCTGTCATCAGTGTGATGTTTCATTGTTGTTGTTTTATCTGTCATCAGTGTGATGTTTCATTGTTGTTGTTTTGTCTGTCATCAGTGTGATGTTTCATTGTTGTTGTTTTGTCTGTCATCAGTGTGATGTTTCATTGTTGTTGTTTTGTCTGTCATCAGTGTGATGTTTCATTGTTGTTGTTTTGTTTGTCATCAGTGTGATGTTTCATTGTTGTTGTTTTGTTTGTCATCAGTGTGATGTTTCATTGTTGTTGTTTTGTTTGTCATCAGTGTGATGTTTCATTGTTGTTGTTTTGTCTGTCATCAGTGTGATGTTTCATTGTTGTTGTTTTGTTTGTCATCAGTGTGATGTTTCATTGTTGTTGTTTTGTCTGTCATCAGTGTGATGTTTCATTGTTGTTGTTTTGTCTGTCATCAGTGTGATGTTTCATTGTTGTTGTTTTATCTGTCATCAGTGTGATGTTTCATTGTTGTTGTTTTATCTGTCATCAGTGTGATGTTTCATTGTTGTTGTTTTGTCTGTCATCAGTGTGATGTTTCATTGTTGTTGTTTTGTTTGTCATCAGTGTGATGTTTCATTGTTGTTGTTTTGTTTGTCATCAGTGTGATGTTTCATTGTTGTTGTTTTGTCTGTCATCAGTGTGATGTTTCATTGTTGTTGTTTTGTTTGTCATCAGTGTGATGTTTCATTGTTGTTGTTTTGTCTGTCATCAGTGTGATGTTTCATTGTTGTTGTTTTGTCTGTCATCAGTGTGATGTTTCATTGTTGTTGTTTTGTCTGTCATCAGTGTGATGTTTCATTGTTGTTGTTTTATCTGTCATCAGTGTGATGTTTCATTGTTGTTGTTTTGTCTGTCATCAGTGTGATGTTTCATTGTTGTTGTTTTGTCTGTCATCAGTGTGATGTTTCATTGTTGTTGTTTTGTCTGTCATCAGTGTGATGTTTCATTGTTGTTGTTTTGTTTGTCATCAGTGTGATGTTTCATTGTTGTTGTTTTGTTTGTCATCAGTGTGATGTTTCATTGTTGTTGTTTTGTCTGTCATCAGTGTGATGTTTCATTGTTGTTGTTTTGTCTGTCATCAGTGTGATGTTTCATTGTTGTTGTTTTGTCTGTCATCAGTGTGATGTTTCATTGTTGTTGTTTTATCTGTCATCAGTGTGATGTTTCATTGTTGTTGTTTTGTCTGTCATCAGTGTGATGTTTCATTGTTGTTGTTTTGTCTGTCATCAGTGTGATGTTTCATTGTTGTTGTTTTGTCTGTCATCAGTGTGATGTTTCATTGTTGTTGTTTTGTTTGTCATCAGTGTGATGTTTCATTGTTGTTGTTTTGTCTGTCATCAGTGTGATGTTTCATTGTTGTTGTTTTGTCTGTCATCAGTGTGATGTTTCATTGTTGTTGTTTTGTTTGTCATCAGTGTGATGTTTCATTGTTGTTGTTTTGTCTGTCATCAGTGTGATGTTTCATTGTTGTTGTTTTGTCTGTCATCAGTGTGATGTTTCACTGTTGTTGTTTTGTCTGTCATCAGTGTGATGTTTCATTGTTGTTGTTTTGTCTGTCATCAGTGTGATGTTTCATTGTTGTTGTTTTGTTTGTCATCAGTGTGATGTTTCATTGTTGTTGTTTTGTCTGTCATCAGTGTGATGTTTCATTGTTGTTGTTTTGTTTGTCATCAGTGTGATGTTTCATTGTTGTTGTTTTGTCTGTCATCAGTGTGATGTTTCATTGTTGTTGTTTTGTCTGTCATCAGTGTGATGTTTCATTGTTGTTGTTTATGTCTGTCATCAGTGTGATGTTTCATTGTTGTTGTTTTGTCTGTCATCAGTGTGATGTTTCATTGTTGTTGTTTTGTCTGTCATCAGTGTGATGTTTCATTGTTGTTGTTTATGTCTGTCATCAGTGTGATGTTTCATTGTTGTTGTTTTGTCTGTCATCAGTGTGATGTTTCATTGTTGTTGTTTTATCTGTCATCAGTGTGATGTTTCATTGTTGTTGTTTTGTTTGTCATCAGTGTGATGTTTCATTGTTGTTGTTTTGTCTGTCATCAGTGTGATGTTTCATTGTTGTTGTTTTGTCTGTCATCAGTGTGATGTTTCATTGTTGTTGTTTTGTTTGTCATCAGTGTGATGTTTCATTGTTGTTGTTTTATCTGTCATCAGTGTGATGTTTCATTGTTGTTGTTTTGTTTGTCATCAGTGTGATGTTTCATTGTTGTTGTTTTGTCTGTCATCAGTGTGATGTTTCATTGTTGTTGTTTTGTTTGTCATCAGTGTGATGTTTCATTGTTGTTGTTTTGTCTGTCATCAGTGTGATGTTTCATTGTTGTTGTTTTGTCTGTCATCAGTGTGATGTTTCATTGTTGTTGTTTATGTCTGTCATCAGTGTGATGTTTCATTGTTGTTGTTTTGTCTGTCATCAGTGTGATGTTTCATTGTTGTTGTTTTATCTGTCATCAGTGTGATGTTTCATTGTTGTTGTTTTGTTTGTCATCAGTGTGATGTTTCATTGTTGTTGTTTTGTCTGTCATCAGTGTGATGTTTCATTGTTGTTGTTTTGTTTGTCATCAGTGTGATGTTTCATTGTTGTTGTTTTGTCTGTCATCAGTGTGATGTTTCATTGTTGTTGTTTTGTTTGTCATCAGTGTGATGTTTCATTGTTGTTGTTTTGTCTGTCATCAGTGTGATGTTTCATTGTTGTTGTTTTGTCTGTCATCAGTGTGATGTTTCATTGTTGTTGTTTTGTTTGTCATCAGTGTGATGTTTCATTGTTGTTGTTTTGTTTGTCATCAGTGTGATGTTCCATTGTTGTTGTTTTGTCTGTCATCAGTGTGATGTTTCATTGTTGTTGTTTTGTTTGTCATCAGTGTGATGTTTCATTGTTGTTGTTTTGTCTGTCATCAGTGTGATGTTTCATTGTTGTTGTTTTGTCTGTCATCAGTGTGATGTTTCATTGTTGTTGTTTATGTCTGTCATCAGTGTGATGTTTCATTGTTGTTGTTTTGTCTGTCATCAGTGTGATGTTTCATTGTTGTTGTTTTATCTGTCATCAGTGTGATGTTTCATTGTTGTTGTTTTGTTTGTCATCAGTGTGATGTTTCATTGTTGTTGTTTTGTCTGTCATCAGTGTGATGTTTCATTGTTGTTGTTTTGTTTGTCATCAGTGTGATGTTTCATTGTTGTTGTTTTGTCTGTCATCAGTGTGATGTTTCATTGTTGTTGTTTTGTTTGTCATCAGTGTGATGTTTCATTGTTGTTGTTTTGTCTGTTATCAGTGTGATGTTTCATTGTTGTTGTTTTGTCTGTCATCAGTGTGATGTTTCATTGTTGTTGTTTTGTCTGTCATCAGTGTGATGTTTCATTGTTGTTGTTTTGTCTGTCATCAGTGTGATGTTTCATTGTTGTTGTTTTGTCTGTCATCAGTGTGATGTTTCATTGTTGTTGTTTTGTCTGTCATCAGTGTGATGTTTCATTGTTGTTGTTTTGTTTGTCATCAGTGTGATGTTTCATTGTTGTTGTTTTGTCTGTCATCAGTGTGATGTTTCATTGTTGTTGTTTTGTTTGTCATCAGTGTGATGTTTCATTGTTGTTGTTTTGTCTGTCATCAGTGTGATGTTTCATTGTTGTTGTTTTGTCTGTCATCAGTGTGATGTTTCATTGTTGTTGTTTTGTCTGTCATCAGTGTGATGTTTCATTGTTGTTGTTTATGTCTGTCATCAGTGTGATGTTTCATTGTTGTTGTTTTGTTTGTCATCAGTGTGATGTTTCATTGTTGTTGTTTTGTCTGTCATCAGTGTGATGTTTCATTGTTGTTGTTTTGTCTGTCATCAGTGTGATGTTTCATTGTTGTTGTTTTGTCTGTCATCAGTGTGATGTTTCATTGTTGTTGTTTTGTCTGTCATCAGTGTGATGTTTCATTGTTGTTGTTTTGTCTGTCATCAGTGTGATGTTTCATTGTTGTTGTTTTGTCTGTCATCAGTGTGATGTTTCATTGTTGTTGTTTTGTCTGTCATCAGTGTGATGTTTCATTGTTGTTGTTTTGTCTGTCATCAGTGTGATGTTTCATTGTTGTTGTTTTGTCTGTCATCAGTGTGATGTTTCATTGTTGTTGTTTTATCTGTCATCAGTGTGATGTTTCATTGTTGTTGTTTTGTTTGTCATCAGTGTGATGTTTCATTGTTGTTGTTTTGTCTGTCATCAGTGTGATGTTTCATTGTTGTTGTTTTGTCTGTCATCAGTGTGATGTTTCATTGTTGTTGTTTTGTTTGTCATCAGTGTGATGTTTCATTGTTGTTGTTTTGTCTGTCATCAGTGTGATGTTTCATTGTTGTTGTTTTGTTTGTCATCAGTGTGATGTTTCATTGTTGTTGTTTTGTCTGTCATCAGTGTGATGTTTCATTGTTGTTGTTTTGTTTGTCATCAGTGTGATGTTTCATTGTTGTTGTTTTGTCTGTCATCAGTGTGATGTTTCATTGTTGTTGTTTTGTTTGTCATCAGTGTGATGTTTCATTGTTGTTGTTTTATCTGTCATCAGTGTGATGTTTCATTGTTGTTGTTTTGTTTGTCATCAGTGTGATGTTTCATTGTTGTTGTTTTGTCTGTCATCAGTGTGATGTTTCATTGTTGTTGTTTTGTCTGTCATCAGTGTGATGTTTCATTGTTGTTGTTTTGTTTGTCATCAGTGTGATGTTTCATTGTTGTTGTTTTGTCTGTCATCAGTGTGATGTTTCATTGTTGTTGTTTTGTTTGTCATCAGTGTGATGTTTCATTGTTGTTGTTTTGTCTGTCATCAGTGTGATGTTTCATTGTTGTTGTTTTGTCTGTCATCAGTGTGATGTTTCATTGTTGTTGTTTTGTCTGTCATCAGTGTGATGTTTCATTGTTGTTGTTTTGTTTGTCATCAGTGTGATGTTTCATTGTTGTTGTTTATGTCTGTCATCAGTGTGATGTTTCATTGTTGTTGTTTTGTTTGTCATCAGTGTGATGTTTCATTGTTGTTGTTTTGTCTGTCATCAGTGTGATGTTTCATTGTTGTTGTTTTGTCTGTCATCAGTGTGATGTTTCATTGTTGTTGTTTTGTTTGTCATCAGTGTGATGTTTCATTGTTGTTGTTTTGTCTGTCATCAGTGTGATGTTTCATTGTTGTTGTTTTGTCTGTCATCAGTGTGATGTTTCATTGTTGTTGTTTTGTCTGTCATCAGTGTGATGTTTCATTGTTGTTGTTTTGTTTGTCATCAGTGTGATGTTTCATTGTTGTTGTTTTGTCTGTCATCAGTGTGATGTTTCATTGTTGTTGTTTTGTCTGTCATCAGTGTGATGTTTCATTGTTGTTGTTTTGTCTGTCATCAGTGTGATGTTTCATTGTTGTTGTTTTGTCTGTCATCAGTGTGATGTTTCATTGTTGTTGTTTTGTCTGTCATCAGTGTGATGTTTCATTGTTGTTGTTTTGTTTGTCATCAGTGTGATGTTTCATTGTTGTTGTTTTATCTGTCATCAGTGTGATGTTTCATTGTTGTTGTTTTGTTTGTCATCAGTGTGATGTTTCATTGTTGTTGTTTTGTCTGTCATCAGTGTGATGTTTCATTGTTGTTGTTTTGTCTGTCATCAGTGTGATGTTTCATTGTTGTTGTTTTGTTTGTCATCAGTGTGATGTTTCATTGTTGTTGTTTTATCTGTCATCAGTGTGATGTTTCATTGTTGTTGTTTTGTCTGTCATCAGTGTGATGTTTCATTGTTGTTGTTTTGTCTGTCATCAGTGTGATGTTTCATTGTTGTTGTTTTGTTTGTCATCAGTGTGATGTTTCATTGTTGTTGTTTTGTCTGTCATCAGTGTGATGTTTCATTGTTGTTGTTTTGTTTGTCATCAGTGTGATGTTTCATTGTTGTTGTTTTGTCTGTCATCAGTGTGATGTTTCATTGTTGTTGTTTTGTCTGTCATCAGTGTGATGTTTCATTGTTGTTGTTTTGTTTGTCATCAGTGTGATGTTTCATTGTTGTTGTTTTGTCTGTCATCAGTGTGATGTTTCATTGTTGTTGTTTTGTCTGTCATCAGTGTGATGTTTCATTGTTGTTGTTTTGTTTGTCATCAGTGTGATGTTTCATTGTTGTTGTTTTGTCTGTCATCAGTGTGATGTTTCATTGTTGTTGTTTTGTCTGTCATCAGTGTGATGGCATGTACTGTTATCTTATCGTTATCAGCGACAGTTTGCGTTCCGGAAAATTAAACTGCGATACTCTGTTTTCGTCTAGTAATACCGTTTCTCCTCACCACAACGCGCAAAAAAAAATCAAAGTTTATTTTCTTATCTTGCTCAAAGCAGTATAGTAGATTGGTGAATGCAAAAAAGTAAAATATTTCAAACCATCATGGTAGGTGTGTTATTAAAAATACTGAAGCTAATTATGATTTTGTTTTTGCAATTTCTTTAAATCTTCCAGCCTGAATCATAATAATTATGTTAACCGCGGTTTAAAACCGTTTTCAAATTTCATACTTGAATCAGTTTGACAAACTCTCTAGAAATTATGGTACCTGTTATACCTATGAAATACCTACTCATTAATTGATTTTATTGCAACGTCTTTTATCCAATAATAATAATACTAAGCACATGCCCGTTGTATATAATCAGTATTTCTTTAGTATTTCTAGCATGTAACAATCTTGGTAATTAACAATCTCTGCCAGAATCCATTCAGCATAAAGGTCAACCAGTGCATAATCTTTTACACGGTAACAATCACATTATGACGTGTTATTAGATTATCATGACGCGATCACATAAACCATCTATAATTAACAATAACAGTTAATTAGGTTAAAGATGTCTTATCTTATTCTGAGACATTCGCATTATGTGACAATGTTAAACGTCAGTGACTTGCGACAGATCGGTGGGTTTCTCCGAGTCCTCCAGTTTCCTTCACCAACAATCCTGACAGCCACGATATAATTAAAATATTGTTGAAAGTTGCGTTAAACACCATCAAACAAACCAAGCTATCTAAGACAAGCGTCTAATTAACACTGATTTTGTCGTTTGTATTAACACGATCTTATTCTGCCTTTTTGATTTTGTCGACAGCCATTTACAGATCGCGAAATTATACATTTATTTTTCTGTATACGAAACTAATAGACCATTGAACATTTTGTGATTTTGATTCTAAGGAGTTATTTCCCTTTAAGGTTGGCAACATGACCCGATTTCATACAAAGTCCAATGAAATTGACATACATGTATATGTTCACATTCTGTTCTAATTACATTTTGTTTCACTGAGGCCGTTATTTCAGAACTTTGTCATTCCTGTTGTAATAGCCAAGGTAAAAATCGATCAATAGTAATTGTTTTTAGCTACATACTGCTTTTTAAAAATATTTATTAATTAAATTTTCTCACGCTCTCGATGGCATATTTTTGATTTATGATTATAAAAAGAAATATCAAGCGTACTTTGGAAACCATGTTGACCCAATTGTAACACATTAGCATATATTTAAGAAATAATTCATGGCAGCCGTAGATTTGTGCTCATTTAACCATGGGTTGGGCATTTATAATCGATTATTTTTTCCCGAGCGCTAGCGAGGGATAAAATACGATTATAAATGCCCAACCCATGGTTAAATGTACACAAATCTACGGCTGCCATGAATTATTTCTTTTCTAATATGACAAATACGGTAATTTTTATGACCCAAGCTCCGTTGCTGCTTTTATAAGCCATCAGACTATTAATGGCTTTGATAACGACTAGATGACATGCAAAATATGCAGTATATTCCTTTCATCTAGCACATTTATTCAGGTATATTTAAAAAAAAATACAGAATAGAAAATAACAATTAAATCTACTTTTTATTATTATGCACCGATTTGAGCAATCAACAGTGAACTTAGAGTAAAATTATCCACTGGTCACGATGGTAAATATTCCATTAAAGGCCCACACACATTTATCTGGTCAAAAAAGATATTGTGGCTAAGTGTTGGTTACAAACATATGGTTAAATGTAAAATGATACATTCCATTGTAGTTCGGTCCGTGTAGTGATTGATTGAATGGCTGCTGTTTAGTCCCAACTCAGCAATGTTTCAGCTATATCATGGGGAGTACAAGTAAATCTGCAATGAGATGATGATGCTGTCCTCTTTGTACTAGGTCAACACGCTTAGTTGAATTTTTATAGTGCTAGCTCACTGAAACAACAGTCTTCGGATAGACATGTTGCCCCACTTGGACACATTACCTGATACCGAGCCAACCGGTCTTTGCCTTTTTCTTCTTAATGCTGCGCGCAAACGGAAAAGCAACAGATACCAATTGTATAGTCTTTGGTTTTCGGTCGGTGTCAGATATAAGCAAATTCAAAATGGTGTCCTAAGAATCAACTGTGACTATTCTTAATATTGTTTTGTTTAATAATCCATATATAATATTGATTAAAAAAAAAAAAAAAAAAAACATTTTAGAATTTTCACTTCAGATCTCCCAACACGTGGGTCAAAAACGAAAGTAAATATGAAGTAAACAAACAAGATTAAAATTAGAAACACTTATATATTTATGAAATGATTCTCAAAATCCATATTCATTTTCATTGATAAATTTAATTGTATTATACTAATACGACTAACACTATATATCTATAACATGCTGTTAATATTAACGAGGCCAGGATAAGGTACTGGTACTTATGTTTTTTCCACTAACAAATGTAAAGATTTCATTAAAGATATTAATTGTGAAAAAAAAAAGAAAGGAGAAAAAAGTGACTATTCTTAATAGATCTGTAGCCAGTTTAAGGTTAAACTGTATACAAGTTTAAAGTTAATTTTAACAACAATATTACATTTCGTAATTTATAAATATGTTGTGACGTTCAGACAAGGTACTGCACGTAATTTATAAATATGTTGTGACATTCAGACAAGGTATTGCATGTAATTACAATTCCACCAGAATGAAATGATTTTTTCCTCACAAATGAAACAGCAATCGGCTCATATTAAAAACAGAAAATATCGTCCTTATGTAATCAACGTTAGCGAATACCGAAGGGACAATCGAAAATGGACATAGATTTATATCTCCATATGGTCCCATGTTAGCAAATAGGTGACATTGATTGCAATGGCCGTTCAAAATTTACGCTTGAAAAATGCAAATGATAATCCGGACAAATCAAACGGTTTTGAACGTATCCGTGCGAGTTATTGCAACCTTATGTTCGTGTAAAACATATCCATTCGGTGGAGTAGTAAAGGTGAAATGACAATGTACTCATGTAGTAAGTGGCAATATATCTAATGGCCGCTTATGGTCCCAACAGGGTCTAGACAGAAGCTTTGAATTAACACCAAAAAATTAAATAAATAACATGGAGAGTCAACATTGACTTTGCACCAGATACGCATAAACGTAAATACATAAAGTTTTCCCATTCAATGACATTAATTTTCATGTTAACCATTCAATATAACAATAATTTTATGGCAATAACGACATCAACAAACTAACTATCTCTTTACTATTTGGTTGTTGGTGATACCATCACATGTTCTCCAGTGACATTGTTCAACCTTACTCTCTCTCTCTCTCTCTCTCTCTCTCTCTCTCTCCCCATCTCTCTCATCTTTTGTCTCTCTCTCCCTCTCACGTTCTCTCTCTGTGTCTACCTCTCCTCTTTCCCTCTCTCTACCAACTCTAATTCAACCTAATTTTCTTTAATGATATAAAACATAGCACAGATGTTCTCATTAATAATGTATATACTATATGTAATAGGTGTGATATTTCATCTGTCAAATTCGATATTCTCCTGTCACGAATCGGCCATCTTGTTTACAGTTCTCAAACATTTGAAAGCAAAACCTATATCATCAACACTAGCACATAATGATTATACAATTAGAGCCCAATATTATTTCTCTACATTTTATTGTGATTAAAAGTATGAATATAAATGATGGATTAATGAACCAACACAAATATGGAAGAAAAAACACCCCCGCAAAAGCTTGCATTTCTATTTCCTATACAGCAATGTTCACTGCAAAACAACAGTGAATGTCCGTTAACTAATATGGCGGGTCACCGTTCTCCGTCCCGATATAAATGAACATTACTTAGAGATACTCAATACATAAACAAAGTGTGTAATCGAAGTGGCCGATAAGTTACATTACACACTAGTTCTATTGTTATCGATAGGTATTCAAATTTTGGAAATACCTATTTGTCAAAAGAATTCGTACGTGTCTTAGGCCCAGGACAAATAGTGACGTCACTTGAACACCTCGGCACTGTGCCAGGTGTTCAAGCTTGAGCCACCTCGGCACTGTGCCAGGTGTTCAAGTGACTTGTCGATGACAAAAACGGCTGCATTTAATTGGCTAAATATGTACAAGTAAATTCAATATTTTTGATATTATATATTTTGTATAAACAATATCACTAGAGTGTAAGTCAGTTACCGACTTCGATCTCGGGTTCAAGCTAGATAAACACCCTCGCCCGTGCTGTGAGCACCTCGACCTCTACGCGGTCTCGGCACACAATTTGCACGGGCTCAGGTGTTCATCTAGCTTGAACACCTCGATCTCAGTCGGTAACTATTATATAAAATATCATTTAATGTTGTGAGTTTGATAACCGCTTATGGCGATGTTTACGTTACATGATAAGCTTGTTAGTGGTTTAAGACAGGATGGTGATATTGAATTCGTCTTTGGCATATCAGTTGCTTGTCAGTGGCTTGCGGCCGGGGTGGTTTGTCTGTGATCTGTGGCAAAACGATGGTTTTTCGGTGACTTTCTCTGGGTATTTTATAGTTTTTTCCTCGATGTAATTGAAACGTTTTTGAAAGTTACACACTCATAACTTACTAATATAAACCACTAGTTTTTAAATATTTATGATATTTTTTTTTAATTTAATTTACATACATGTATATTAAGGTATAAGTTTAATTTAATAGATTAACTGAAATTTATTAAAGGGGCATTATCTACCAAAATCGTAAATTTTTTTTATCCATAAAAACTATCAGATGTGATTGGTGCCTTAATAAAACGTGTTCCTATAACTTATAAATGTTATGAAATGTACGCGCATCGGGGGAAAAGGTGCAACTGCTCGTGTTTTGAGATCGATCAAGAAATGGATGCCATCTTATTAATTATCGGCATTGTTTACGTGGTTTGCCGAATCGTCATTAAGTCAGTACAACAATGCACTTATTTCTTATTTTCTGTGAATCTGCTTTTAGTCGGCGTTAATTACGGACAAAGAACCATGCAAGTTTGCAGTTAATAAGCGACAAAATACAAATTATTCGTTTTTACCTGTCACTAGTAAGGTCAGTTGCATACGGAGAAAGCGAGGTCAAATTATTTGCTTGCAAGGAAATAATAAATTGATGGTAATTTTCGTTCTCAAAAGGCGAAAAGTGGTACGATTTATTTCATCATTTTAAAGCTATTTACCAATTTCCAAAACATATAATTTTTTTGGTCAAAATCGTAGCTAATGCCTCTTTAAATAATGACTCCAACGAATTCTTCATCATTTTTGTGACAAGCATATTCTATAAAAAGAAAAGTAAGACAGCACAGTTTTGTATTTTCTTATCACACTATCCAGAGATATATCTTGAGCAAGCCTCTTGTCCAAATGTGCTAAGTCTTCTTTGTTGATTCATGACTGTCATGGTAACAAGAGATTGATAATATCATGTTAAAAGCCAACTCCTTGATAACTCAGGAATATGAAATATTTTTATTTTATAAACCATTATTTTATTTAATAATACTTATGCAACCATACTACCTCATTCTGATATTTGTTGCGCTGTTTGAGCAACATGTTGCTTACTAATATTTAAAACTATATAAAGACAGCAGTCAATATGCGATGAAACAGAAATAAATAAAATAAAAACAACATTATGTAAATCATTATAACAAGCCAGGAATTGTGTCTATAAATACAACAAAATCGTATAAAATCATTATGTCAGTATTAATTTTTAATTTCATTAATAATTTGTTGCATTCTGATGTTACTAATGTAATATTTCAATTTTACAACAAAGCCACATGTCCACAAGAACAGACATGTTTTAATCTAGTATTAAATGCATTACAGTGAGTTTTTATTTCAATATATATCTGTCATATTTAAACGTCCGGAGCTTCCCCTTGAAAATCTATTTATATTTTCGTAGCAGAATCACTTCCGTGCTAACCGAAAAGTGCTTTTACCCAGGTATTGCATAGCAGATATATAAAGAAAGAAGGAAAGTTGAAAACATTGTGAGTCTCAGGTTGGAAATATGTTACATATTAACTGGAGAATTAAAACATCTCCAATGAAGTCCATAATTAAAATGTTTTTATTTGTCAAAACTGGCAATCTATACTTGACCATTGTTTTCCAAACATGCAACCTTGAGATATGTCAAATGTTAAAAGTCACCTCCCAGTTAGCGACTGTTTTGTGATTGCGTGAAACGGAATTGCCTTAAATGTTTGACATCGCCAACACTTATATCTTCAATGATTTCTGAGCTTTAAATATCAGACATCAGTGAATATTAACACTTTAACAATTTATTGGCCTTAAATATTTCAAAACTGTGAACTGAACACTAGCACTTGTATATATTTAAAGATTTAATGCCCCTAAAATGTTGGGCGACTTTTAACAGTAACACTTATATATCTTGAATAATTTATTACACTTAGGGACGGACCATTTAACTTGAAGGGGGGGTTATGTTTTTTTTCTAAAAAAATATTCTGATTCCCAATGTTGCTGAAAATAATATTCTGATTTTGGTGGAGGAAAAAAAAATAATCTGATTCAGAGTTTTTGTCATATAACTTAATGATACAATCTGGAAAAAAATTTCGCGCTTTGCGCGACAAAAATAATTTATTCAAACTCTCGTGTTGTCCGAATTTTTTTTTTTTTTTCTGGACGAAACAAAAAACCATTTAAATATTGGACGACAGTGAACACTAACATTCATATCTTAAATAATTATTTACATTTAAATATTGGACGACAGTGAACACTAACATTTATATCTTAAATAATTATTTACATTTATATATTGGACGACTGTGAACACTAACATTCATATCTTAAATAATTGTTTGCATTTAAATATTGGACGACAGTGAACACTAACATTTATATCTTAAATAATTATTTACATTTAAATATTGGACGACAGTGAACACTAACATTCATATCTTAGATAATTATTTACATTTAAATATTGGACGACAGTGAACACTAACATTCATATCTTAAATAATTATTTACATTTAAATATTGGACGACAGTGAACACTAACATTCATATCTTAAATAATTGTTTACATTTAAATATTGGACGACAGTGAACACTAACATTTATATCTTAAATAATTGTTTACATTTAAATATTGGACGACAGTGAACACTAACATTCATATCTTAGATAATTATTTACATTTAAATATTGGACGACAGTGAACACTAACATTCATATCTTAAATAATTGTTTACATTTAAATATTGGACGACAGTGAACACTAACATTTATATCATAAATAATTGTTTACATTTAAATATTGGACGACAGTGAACACTAACATTCATATCTTAAATAATTGTTTACATTTAAATATTGGACGACAGTGAACACTAACATTTATATCTTAAATAATTGTTTACATTTAAATATTGGACGACCTAAATATGGAGGACCTTAATAACATTAACAAATCAAAATAAATTAAAAAAGCAAGCGCAATTTTAATTCGGATTATTTGACTTACCTCTAGGTCCACTTGTTGTCCTGGTTTAGGTTTTGTGCTGAACTTTCGTTCCGAAGTGGTCTTAACAGAAACTGATGTAGATGCTGAATTCATTCTTATTTATCAATAATTTTATTCAATATTCCACTCAGAATTTACCCCGTCAATAAATATATATCCAAGGTGTTTTAGTATGACACTTCAAAACAACGACAAAAATAGTTTATATCGAAACAACGAAACTGCACTTCAAAATTTTTTTCTCTTGATTAATAAGATCCTTAGAATTTTTCACAACGTAAATATGCATTTATTAAAGTCTCTAATTCTTGCAAAAATATAATTTTAGTGAAATAATCCTTTTTTCATTTTTTTTATTTTTTTTTTATTTTTTTTTTTTAAATATTTAGCACTTGTTGTAAGAATGGTAATATCTACAAACAATAACACTTCCAATAAAAAAATCCAACTGTAAGATGTTCTAGTAATCAATTCATAGCACTTCACTAACACACAACCACTATACTATAAGTCAAATATAAACATAGAAACATAACTGTCAACGTTTTCTAAACAAAAATCGAACTATTTTTTTACACCTTCGTTCTTTTCTCTTTCTTCCGTCAGAAAACAATTGGATGAAGTAAATCGCCGCCACTAATTAGTGTGTTATCACTACTTAATGATTTATATGATAAACAAACATGAACCGATCAGTTTGTGTTAGGTACAACTGAACAATCTATATTAACTACAATAGAATAAGTCAATCCTTGATTGTAGAATATTTTTCACATTTTCATAGAATTTTCCACATGATCAGATTTATCAGTTATCTCATAATAAATTGATGCATTTTTTCGATTTCATGCCTCGCAGTCGTTTTTTTTCCCCTTTTTTTCAAATATTTGTTTTGAACTTGACAGCTAACCGTTTATTTAAGATAATTGATTGCTTTTATATTTTTTTAATTGGAATCATATTAAGTCTTATTTGAATTAAATTATATCTTATTTCAATATATTTTTGCCATTAACTGTTTGAAAAGTCTTCGATTTTCGTTTTTTGACATTAAAGAGAAAACGCATTAATTCTGACACGGGCCATTCTGTACAACCTATATCTTAACAATATTATTAAATTTTCCATCGGAATATCAGCTTACACAGAAGTGTATAATTTAAAAAAGGGGTGGTTGGTTATGGTTATGGAGTTTAACGCCACTTCCAACAATTTTTCAGTTGATGAAAGCGGCGTTGAACACCAAAACCATATCCTAACTCCACATCGCATTGGAGGAGGGGGGGGGGGGGGGGGGGGGGGGGGGGGCTACAAGCAAATGTATAAGCTATGCGTCCCATTTTTGTTGCATTATTTTGGAAACCTAATTATTCATCTAAAAAAATCGATTTCTCTTGTAAAATAAATGATATTAAAAGACTACCGCTAATTATTATTGATTTAGCACCAATGGTTTGCATTCTAAAAATGGTGAAGTCTTTTCTTTTTTTTTAGCTTCAATGGAATCAAATGGTTTGGTTTATGGTGTTTAACGCCACTTTCAACAATATATCAGCTATATCGTGGCGGTCAGTTTTATTGGTGGGGGAAACCGGAGTACACAGAGAAAATCACCGACCTGCTGCAAGTCATTGATAAACGTTATCACATAATGTTGTATCTAGTATACCATCAAATTGTAGTGTCAAAACAATATTGAAAATATATGAATAAGCTCGTATATCAAACGCCATCTTAGCATTCTGGATATATAAACAATGCATGGATATTGTTGGTAAATATAAAATTTATTTGTTTGTACTACACTCATGGGCCAAAAGTATTTCCCCACTAAGATATTTCCCTATATATTTCATATAAAACCACTTATTTTCATAACATTTTCATGAAGTCATTCCTTAGCCAATTTTCATGAAATTTTCACCTTTAATAGTAGAATTATTAGAGTTTAGCAGGTTGTTACTACACTCACGGGTCAAAAGTATTTCCCCACTAAGATATTTCCCTATATATTTCATATAAAACCATTTATTTTCAAAACATTCTCTTGAAGTCATTCCTTATCTGATTTTCATGAAATTTTCAGCATTAAATGCAGAAATAAATATGTATTTTCTTCTTCTTATAACTTTCAAATAATTTTATTTCTACTTTCACTTAGAATTGATTTAAAAACAAAGTTTAATTTTTTCACCAAATCTTACTATAATCATATAAAATTGTGACGTCAAGAATTTACATTTGTGTTTAAATCATAAATGCTTGTAAATAAAAGTTCGAAAAAATTACATGAAGATATTAAAATAAACTCTAATAATTCTACTATTAAAGGTGAAAATTTCATGAAAATCGGCCAAGGAATAACTTCATGAGAATGTTATGAAAATAAGTGGTTTTATATGAAATATATAGGGAAATATCTTAGTGGGGAAATACTTTTGACCCGTGAGTGTATTTGTAGAAACAGGATAAACGAGACTCTGGTGTCCACGTCTTATGTACAGAGAAGAGCAATAGACACTGGTTGAACCCGTCCCCGCTGTAGACACCCAATTAAAAATTCAACCAAAATGTGCATTGTTTTTACCTTTTTGGTGCCAGTTTACATTTCAATAATGCACAACATTGTAGTATAAATACAATATACGTACATTAAATTGTCTGGAGATATATAATGTATTTGTATTCGCCTCGAAACAGGGAAGAAAAGCTCGCCAGAGACTCTTTTTTTTTGTCTTGTTTCTAAAGCTGGTACAATTACATTTTACCGCCACGATACAACTGAAATATTGTTGAAAGTGGTGTTAAATACCATAACTCCACCCTCCCCCCCCCCATACATTTTAACTTTGCCGACAATGTACGTATACTGTCTATATATCGTGACATTAATAATGGTTGTCAAAACCAACGATGTTCAGTTGCACTACATTCGTGACTTCCAAGCTTATTACGTGTACGACATATTTTCTAGATTATGACAATGTAATGCTAATTTACCACCGTGATCACCATGGCGGATAATAAATCAGCTTGGCACAGAATATGTAATAATCTAGTAATTAGGGTTTGACTGATGACAGATGTGTATACATAATATATATACAGCGTACTATACCCTGTGTGTACTAATAATCAATATGTAGGTATCAGTACATCGTCTAAGATCGATAATATATTGTTTACATCAATTGACTTTCTTAGTATTATCTCTGTAGTGGTACATGTATGTGTAGCTCTTTGCAGAGGCGTGTAACAAGTGCACTCCAAATTAAAATACATGAAGATGTACTGTGATACTTAAGCTTGGACGACTACATCTGTAACAAAACATGTTAAGTAATATCATTGGTTTTTGCACTATTAGTAAATGTATTTCGTGCGATGTTTTTTTCGAGTGGGGGAATGAGGGTAGCAATATATTTTGCCTCCTGTCAGGCCAAAACAAATTTTGTCCGAACACACCCTCCACTCTCCGATAAGAAAATAGTCGGTCCATAAATGTTCCATGATATATTTATTGGAACGTCAGATTTCTTTCCATTTTGTTATCGGAGAGGGAGGGGGAGGGGGTGGGTGGGTGTGTGAGTGATTGTTGTTTAACGCCAACTCAGCAATTTCTCAGTTATATCATGACGAGAACACGTTAATTTTCAATGAAATGATGATGAGGTTCGCTTTGTACTAGAACAACACGCTTAGTTGGATCTTTTAATAGTGCTAGCTCACTGAAACAACATTACGTGGAAAGACATGTCTCCCCACTCTGCCACATTATCCTGATTCTGAGTCATCAAGTCTTTGCTCTTTATCCTTAATGCTGCGTGCGTTTTACCAATTTTATGGTCTTTTGATGGGATGGGGTAGTTTCTTGCTCGGACAGAATATTTTTTTTCGTCTAATGCTTCTGGTTAGATTTTTGGTAAAACTAATGGGATATTGAGGCATTTGACTTTTGTTGCCAGCCAGAAAAAGAATTGTTTTTTAAAAAAATATTCCCATACCTTTTTACCCACATTTTATGCTTGTAATTGTCCTTTTTTTATACAATGTATGGTTTTCTGACGTAGAACCTACAAACTGATGACAGGTGATGCATACTCTGCACGAAATAGAGGTTACAGTGTATAAAATGTTAGATCTGTGTCACGTGTTAGATTATATACACAAAGAAAAAAGTTAACCACACCCATGTTTTTTTTAAATGAAAAATGATAGGACAAGTATCACGAGATTACTGACCAGATGATCTCAAGAACGCAATGGTGACCTGTTAGAACATTACATTGGCTGTAAGAAATCACAAAAAAAAAATCAAGAAAAATGTTAATTTAATGATATCACAAAGCCAGATTTTGCAGTAAAACATGTCCATTTTAAGTATTGACCTTCACAGTTCAAAAAGCACGATAATATTGTCATTTCACCTTCAAAACGTCACTTATGAATCACTTGACGACATCTATTGTTCAAAGTTCAGTACCGGGTGTAACCTCCACGTGCTTGGATGACGGCCTCAACCCTGCGTCTCATCCCTCCAGTTAGAAATCGGATGTGATGTTGTGATAGCTGCTGCCATTCCCGATGCAATGCTGCTTCCAACTGACGAATGTTTTGCACAGGAGGTTCCCGAGCATGTGTACGACGGCCTAACATGTCCCAAATATGCTCTATGGGATTCAAATCCGGTCTCATGGCTGGCCAAGGAACAGAGGTCACGGCTTCCCTTTGGAGGTAGGCGGTTACTGCTCTTGAACGATGAGACCTGGCGTTGTCATCCATATACACAGGCCTTGTAGCTAGTGGGTGGTTGTCGAAATGGAGGACAACAACAGGTTGCAAGACGTCTCTGATGTACTGATCACCAGTTAAGTTACCTTGTATGGTGACTAAATCCAGCTTGCAGTCATGAGAGATACACCCCAAACCATTACTGAGCCTCCACCGTAAGGGACAGTTGGCTGGATGTTCCTTGGGGTATAGGCTGTATTTTTGTGTCTCCAAACCCTCATCCGGCCGTCGGTTACATGAAGCAGAAACCGGCTCTCGTCTGACCAATGGATCTTGCGCCATGTCCTTAAATTCCAACCACGTCGTGCTAAACACCATGCCAAACGTGATCGTCGATGTCGGTCTGCCAACAGTGGACGTTTAATGACTCTCCTGGACTTAAATCCCGCTGATTTCAGACGGTGTCTAACTGTTCTTGTTGACAGACGTCTATTGGGCAGCCAGTGTTGTTTGAGGACGGGACTGGTGCGAATGGCATCCGTCTAACCAAACGCTGCAATGCCCTGTCGTCACGATCAGATGTTACCCGTGGTCTGCCGAATCTTGGCAAGTCTTTCACATTGTTGGTTTGTGTGTTTTTGTTCACCAGTTGGCTGACTACAGTATAGTGGTAGCCCATCTGACGTCCAATAGCTTTGAAGGACATCCCTGTTGTATGCATGCCGATTATTTGTCATCTTTGTGCTTCTGATATTCGCTTTCGTACCATGCTTACTAAGAATGAATAAAGTTTTAAAAACACCGGACTTAAATACCCAAGTTCGAAGCGTGAACATACTGAATTTTGAGTAATGCGTGAGAGGCATGGTTCACGTGCATGAGTAGTCGATATTAGACATATATAATGGTCACACCTGTGTGAGCACATCTTTTTAATGAAACATTGTTCTTGCTATAATCAATATAAATATTAGAATCTAAACTTAGTGTAACTTATTATGTTTTAATATATCAGGGGGTGCTTAACTTTTTTCTTTGTGTATATATTATAATAATACCCTAGTTTGAACCAATTAAAACATTGGATTTTCGAATACAGTTTAGTTTAATAATATTTTATTGTACATAAACAATAGGATTGGACAGCAAGTTATACCAACTTATATGAAGTCCTCTCCTTACAAATTATACACATGAATTAATGACAGCAAAACAAAACACAGACAATAGACATTTAAAATTTTGACACTAGAAGAAAGTAAGAAGTACAAGTGAAAAAGTGAAAAAGTGAAAAAGTAAAAAAATTGCTGACATTAGCCCTAAAATCTTTTTGATTGATTTATAAAAGTTCGAACTTTTCCAAATATTTTGGAGTTGACGTCATAACTATACTTATCGTTCCCAAAGAGCAAATTTTCAATATTGATATTGATATCGTCGCAATTACTCAGAAGTGTTCTTCTTTCGTTCAGGTATAAAGGACATTCTAGAAAATAATGTATAGCATCTTCAAAAGAAGCACCACAATTACATTTAAAATTATTTATTATATGTATTTTTGACAGATCGGCATTGAGTGAGCTGCATTGGTGTCTAAGTCTAGTATGTAATATACTTAGTTTCCGTGGGCCTTCATTATAATACTTTGGGGTTTTATAAATATCAGCTTTCACTCTGTTTTTAAACGAAGATAATGTAGGAGAATTTCGTATTGATATGTCTAGATTGTTCCAAAGCGAAACGGTAGATGGAATAAATGAGCTTGCTGATGTTCTTAGTCTGCATCTGGGTGGAAAATAATTCTGATTATTTCTAAGGTTATAACTATTTACATCTGATGTAATTGGAGGTAAACAGTTAAATAAATAAGGAGGGCATAATGTATTATGAATTTTATAAAAAGTTGTTAATTTACGAGTTTCCCGCCGATTGGCTAAAGTTTCCCATCCAGTCTCAAAATATAATGACTCCTTACTAGCAAATTTTGTCAGACCTGTTACAATTCGTGCCGCTTCTAATTGTATTTTTTCTAATTTTTCAATGTCCCGTTCATAACACCCATCCCACACTTCACATGCATATTCTAGTACTGGTCTGATAAATGTAAGATAGATATTTGACAAAGCTTGTTTAGATAAAATAAATTTTAATTTACGAAGAACATTTACTTGTTTTAATGCTGATCTAGCTATGTTTTCAATATGTACAGTCCAATTTCCATCAGATACAAATGTTACACCCAGATGTTTATGATTATCAACAAGTTCAACTGGTTCGTCATTAAAACGTATGTTTAATTCAGGAATATTAGTATTATTTGATATTATAAGGGCTTTAGTTTTTTTAGGGTTAAAATCTACAAGCCATGTTTTTGCCCATTGATCCAATATTTGTAAATCATTATTTATCTCAATTTGCATCAAATCAAAGTTTTTCCCAGAGTATGACAATGAGGTGTCGTCAGCAAACAGTCTCGCCAAATTGCCTAAGTTATCTGTAATGTCATTAATATATAATAAAAATAATAAAGGGCCAAGTACAGATCCTTGGGGTACACCTGCTTTGACAAGACCAGAATCTGATAGTTCATTATTAACAAACACAAATTGCCTTCTACCACTTAAATAATTTTTAAACCAGATCAAAAGGTCGCCCGATATCCCATACGATTTTAGCTTCTTAATAAGCCCCTCATGCCAAACTCTGTCAAAAGCTTTTGAAATGTCACAAAATATTAAAATGGTTGACAATCGTTCGTCTAAATTTTGACATACTCTATGATACATTTCTAATAATTGGAATACAGTAGAATGACCACGAATGAATCCTGATTGGTAGGCATACAGAAGAGAATGTTCAAAAATAAAATTATATGTATACTTATATACAGCACGTTCCATCACTTTCCCTATACAACTTAATAAAGATATGGGTCTATAATTTGAAGGACTGCTTTTGTCGTCTTTTTTGAAAGCTGGCATAACTCGCGCAATTTTCCATGTTGACGGAAATATGCCTTTCTGTAACGAAAAGTTAAAAATAATAGCTAAAGGTATACAAATGGTTTCAGAAGTACTCTTTAACATTTGATGGGTGATGCCGTCATCACCACAAGCTTTACCTATTTTCAATGTTTGTAAAATATCTTTAACATCGTGTTCAGTAATATATATATTAGATAATAATGCATCAGTTCTTGATGGTATATCTGGGGGAACATGATTAGTATCATCAACAAATGAAATAGAACAAAAATATTTGTTCAACAGATTTGCCTTAATCTTGTCATCATATATCAATTCATTTGAATCATTATCATATAAGGGCGGAATAGAATAATTTTGGGACGTTCCTTTCATTAATTTCCGAATCAGTGACCAATAAGATTTCGAATCATTTCTTTGGAGTGAATCTACCAATTCATTTGCACTTAAAAGGAACTGTTCACGGGCATGCTTGATCATATTATTTACCTTATTACGATGGGATTTGTACTTATGTATAGCGGTCGATGACTTTTTTGTTCTTGCAATTTTTTTCAATCGGTTTCGGGTACGGATTTCCCTTTTGATATGGGAATTAAACCATGGCTTATCAGAAGGTCTTACTTGAATCATTTTTGAGGGGATATTTCTCGATATTATCTCAAGGTATTTCTGTGTATAGCTTGATGACATGATATCAATATCAGTGCATTCTTTGAGATACGATTCCCATTGAAATTCTGATATTTCATTATTAAGTTTTAAGAGGTCTACATGTTTGTATTGCCAAACTTTACGCATATATGTTTTTTTGATTGAGTACGGGATTTTGATATTAATCATTGTTGCATTGTGATCACTTATACAGTATAATAGTTGTAAGGCCTTGAACAAGTTGTCTAAGACTGAAAATGATCCAACACGAGTTTTGAAAGTAAGTTGTAATAGAGAGTTCTGAATATTTATACATTTAACAATCAATTCACTCGTCGCAACTTCGGCTGATTCCGTACCTTCATCATACCTCGTCCGTATTACGATAGCTCCCATTGAAACTACTTTCGGAAATCTTCAATGAAGGAGGTATTAAAATAATTTCACTTTCGAATATTCGTCCAATGATAATATATTTTCATTCGTCGCAATGTCGGCTGATTCCGTACCTTCATCAAAGACTAATATTTTTCAAAGCAAACTCATCTATTGTCGCCATTTTAGAACTTATTCGCGGTGCGCAATGTTTGATTGAAGTGATACGGTCTTCCGGAGAAGAAATGTGACGCGTAGACGCATATCAAATACCGTATTACAGCCGAGGTATTGAGGGAGAGAAGCGGACTCACCCGAGGTTTGCCGATTGACAATCAATTTTGATAAAAATAATTCAATATTTACATCCACCGTCATTTATATTATTAGAATGTAATACTTATGTCAACAAACGCTAGAAAATCCGAAGTTCTAATAAAAATGGACAATCAAGAGACATATTCAACACAAAGTCAAAATGTTTTCGCTGATAGAGGAAACAAAAGAATCTACTGTCATGTGAATATCTCGTTACAGTCAACCAGTTATGTTGAATCAGTATTTGACAAAAAAAAGTAAATAAAAAAACATCCAATCTGTGTATATAACACAGAGCAAAGACGAGGTTCTTGCAATTTACGAATCCAAACAACCTTTTCATAAAACGAAATACTCATATGGCCAAATCTAAACAAAGTATGTAGAGAAAATGACGAACTCAATATTGCTTAAGTGTGATATATTATCAAATACAATGTTCTATTAATTATCAATAATATATATTTCTCGTTCACACTTAAAATGTAAGAAACTGCCATTATGTCGGCTTCATGGCTTAACGAGTTTCTAAAATCAATGCCGGACTGGACTTGTATATCGGTTAAGTAAAGAAAAAATGTTAACACGTTAAAGTGGTTTCCACGTTACACTTGAGTAAAGCTGTAAATTGTTTCTGCATTTCATCAAGTTCGAATTGGTCCCAAATGTATGGAACAGTTATTATATGGAGAGATTGCTGCTTAACGAAATCGAAGGAACATTTTGTTAGTTATATAATCATGATCACGGAGAAAACAAATTACAGGCTAACGACGAAGACGGTGACGATGATGATGAACGACAAGTGTTAAAAGTAATTTTAAATCATTCTGTGAGTGCATCACATTCTTCACATGTTGTTGTTTGAGCTTTCAAGGCTGGTGGTTTTTTGAATAACAATTTGTGTACAGATCAAAATGATTCGAGTATTTGGAAATTTGAAGAGAAAAAAATCAGACATTAAATTTTGCACTTTTTCTGAGGTTGGATATGGGAAAAGATGTTTTAATTCAAGATGGAGAAAACGAATTGAACATTTGTGAGAAGAGTGACACTAATATCAAATAGATTTTAAATATCTTCTAGTAAAAGACCAAATGTAAGACGCACTAACAGAACAATTAATTCATTTTCAATACTGAGCATTATCGATGGTCCTATATTTTTTCTAAGCCTGCAGAAGTGCCAATATATCAAACTGGGTGAATTTGGCTTGAGGTAGGCAATAAATGCTTTAAATGTAGCAATAAAAACGTAGATGTCTAATTTAATGCGCACGATGCATTTCTGGAATAACTTTCATCAGATAGCTCAATGTCGAAAAATTGGAAAGCCAAATAATTTCAAAATCTTTGGGAGCAAGTAAGCCAAAGGACTTAAACATATGATGATAGTATAAAACTGAGCATTACTATCTGATGTCAGTATGTTCTCTACACCCTGATCTCTGTTTTCTCATAAACCAACTTGTAGAGAGATACACACTATACTATTTACAATATTTACATTATATATGTACAATTTGGTAGCCTTTGAGTTCTGTTAACAGCGAGGACACACACCTTTATTTATGATGACGACAAATCTACATAATTTTTGAAGATCATATTTATTCTTAGATGTAAATTTTTCCTTGAATTTCAGAGTATTAGTATTCTAAGCTTTACTTTAATGTACAATTTTTGTTGGTTATTAAAATGATCACATGCAAATAAATAGTGGAATTCATCGCCAATTTAAATTTTTTAAATTTCTTTTCATTCAGTTGTTCGTTTTACTTCTTGAACATTTCAGATAACTGATGTTAATGTTGCTCCATTTGTATGTCTGCCAAGTTTGAGGCAAATCTTGTGATGGTGTCCACTTGAATTTGAATTTGAGTTTGGACTGAATTGTTAACCAGTGAATTATTATTGTTTAACGCCAAGTGAACAATTTGTGTGCTATATGAGTTACGTTTCGATGAGATGATGATGTCCGCTTTGTACAAGACCAACACCCTACATAGTGCTAGAATAATGAAACAGAGAATCTTTGGATAGACATGTCGCACGAACACATAATCCTTTTTTCGAGACAACCAATACATGTTCTTACTGATGCGTGCTTAGTAAGGAAGCAACAAATATCAATATTTATAATCTTTGATTTGACCCGATCGATGGTCGAACCCGCAATCTACGACACAGGAGGCGAGCACACTAACCATTACAGTTTTCAATGTACGTGATGAATAATCCAGTTGGTTGTTTGCTGTTTGTGCTGACATTTTATCTAGTGTTACAGCTATGTTTTCTAATGTATTGTGATAGTCATGATATATATATAATCCCTTGTATATACGTTAAGGTATTTAAGTGTTCAACAAGAAATGCAAGTTCAGTGTCTTCATAACTCCCTAAAAGGATAGACAACAAGTAATGGTCAACATGATAAAGAAAAGAAGACGAACAATTATATACAAAACACTACACAGAAACCTCAGGATAGAGCAACACGAACTCCACTAAGAACCAGGGGTGAACTCAGCTCCTCTGGGTTTTTTTTCAGTTCCACTGTCAATAGGAAATATGACACTTCCACATTCTCTCACTGTTTTCTTTTAAATGATAGTGAGCACAATTATTTTACTCATTTTTTTGTTGTTTTTTTTTTGTTGTAAATTTTCATTTTTTTAACAGACAACACATTCATCACATCACATGCACAGAACAAGACAAACATATTATAAGTGTAAATGACAGTTATTGCTATTTGTGTGCTCAGGACATCACAACTTTTTTTCTGAAATCAATTGCAATTGTAATTACCACCTTATTCCCCCCAAACCATTATATATTTATCAATATATAAATTAATTTACATTTATTTTACTGCGCTTATGTAATTTTCATTACGTTTGTTGTTTATCGTTTCTCTTTTCGGTCAATTTTGAAATCGAAAATTATTTCAATATTTTAGAAGACAAAGATATATATATGTCGTGTACATGTTGCAATTTTGTACAAGTTATAACATCTACAAGAAAACTGTACATGTTATAATAACTTGAACAATCCAAAAATACAGGCTATAACATGTACAAAAGTAGCTTGTACATGTTATAACATGTACAAAATATTGCTTAAAAATGAATTTAACCTGTACAATATTTGAAAATAAAGAACAAAAGATACGCTTCCATTATCACAACAACATTTCATTAACCTGGGGTCTTATCATCATCAATTTTATATTTTTTTATTAATTTTTGTTTTAGTTTTTGCTCTATTTTTTTTAATCTTTTTGATACAGTTAATGATAAGTTGAGCAGTTTTTATAATTACTTAATACTTTTAAAACACACATGTAGTCAATGAATATTATTCAATATTCACACCTGGTGAATAATAACTCAGAAGGCAATAGATTTACTTTCATAGTAGTAAAGAGCTAAGATGCAAGTGGATACCCAAGACAGATTTTACAATGAAATTCTTGATATGTCGACGAAAAATTCATCTGCAAACAATACCGTATTCAAATGAGAAGATAGAAACTTTGATAGGAGGTGTTTAGCAGGCAAAATATGCAACTAAACTTTCTGGCAAAGAAAGAACCCTGCTGAAGCAGTATGAGATATTGACAGCTGGAAACCTTGAACAATTGATCAAGAGAAAAATATCAGATGGTGAGTGTTATGTTGATACAGTCCGTCTTGGTTTTATAAGTAGAACATGTTCAAACAACAATGCCACCCTGACCTATATTTTTTGCCTGTGAGACTCTGGTCAAACTTTACATTTAGATCAATATCTCGGTAACCCTATGTTGTAGATCAAAGTAATATTCGACTCCTGCAATGGTCTTATATAATTTATTACATAAGGCTCTATTTTACTGTTTTTCTAATGGCCAGAAGCAATGCACGTGACATTCCATTTTCTAACATATTGATTAGCAAAAAGGAATTTATGTACACTATGTAAATGTCGAACCACAAACCACAAATTACCGATAGAAACTGGACGATGGTATGGTATCGACAGAGAAAATAGACAGTGTTTAAAATGTAATGGCAGATCTATTGGTGACGAATTTCACTATATTATGGAATGTCCATTTTTTTTTTACTGAGAATCGAATCCAATTAATAAGTAGAAATATTACCCAAAGGCCAAATATATTAAAATTCAAACCACTTATGTGTACCTCTGAACAACAAAACTAGAAAAGCTATGTAGATTTATAAGAAAAATTAACATATCAGATATTCTCTAGGCTAATACTTAACTCCTCCTGTTGTAATGTAAATATTGTATGTATATGTATTTGTGTATCTGTTATTTGTTTGTCATGTATGTGTTGTGTTGTATTTTTATGTGTAACTTCTCTATGCCATTGTAATGTATGGTTTATTTGAGAAAATAAAGATTCTTGTCTTGTCTATTTACAGTAATGGTAAGTTTTGTGTTGGAATGTAATCAATGTTTGTCGGGTCATTACTTTTTCATCCATTCCCGAAATATGAATTACAAGCCTTAGTATGTTCTATTACTTATAACTCTCTATTTGACAACTATTTTACCTATTTTGTTCCAGTATTGTTATAAATACTGTTATAGTGACAGCAGGAAACTTTGAGCCGTAATGAAAGCGGGAAGTTTGGCGCTTTAAAAAATCTGATTCAACCCACCATTTCTTTAGAAATGCCTGTACCAAGTCAAGGTCATTACGGTTTTCACAGTTTACCGGTTGTTGACTGATTTTGTCTGTTTATATACTTATGAGTTTTGACTTTCCCTTTAAGATTGTTCGGAGTTCGGTAATTTTGTTATTACCCTTATTTGACTTCCCAAGCTGTCTACCTGTCGCCTTTATCCAGGCGGTACGACATGATACAAGTCCCACGGGTGTCTGGTTGAATGCAAAACCTATCGGAAAATGACCCTTTCTATTTCTACAATTAACTACACAACACTGGTCTTTTTATTTCCACGGGATATGTTTTTAACAATTTGATTATCGATAATTCACTTCACTTTTTAAATAGATTACAATAACAAAGTTAGCTTATCACAGGTAACTGACATCGATCGATTGTCACTGTTAGACAAACTGTCGTACGTTATCGCGTTATCTCCAATATATTATGGCATAGTCCCACGTGTGCATTTCTTGCCAAAAGTAGAGTATTGAGACACATTCATCACCTCTTGTTATTTCGAATTTTAAAAAGCTGTCATTTGATTGGCTGTAAGACTATTGTATCGGGACTAATCAGAATCTTTGATCGATACATGACTACAAGTTTTCTCAATCAGTTGACCCAAAGTGATTAGTGAAGAATATTGGAGCAGGATCAGCCGTGGATTACCGACGATGCTTTTGTGGATGCAATGGAGTAGATATCTTGTATGACTGACTATTATAATTGTTTCCTGTTACTGTATGATATGAAATATTATATACAATTCATAATTCAAAATTTCATTTTAGATTCCTGTCAAATCAGTAAAAAATGAACAAGTATATATAACTAGTCTTAACATAAGTATTAAGTCTGCCTTTAGTTTGACCTTTGCGTGACAAGGTATCACTTCCGTTAAATTAAACCTTGAAAAACACATTTCTAAAACAACATTAGAACCGCATCACCTGTGATATGGTGTAAATTATTGTTTTTCTTGTCCAAATACAAAATATAACTTAATTGACAATTTCCTCCCTTTAATTGAACTAATTGTATCTCTTTGTTGATTCATGATAAAAAGGCATGATAATACGAATTTAGATAAATGCAAGGAAAAGTTTAATTTCTGAAGAGGGCAAAAGGTTATTTATCAGGTAAGTTGTAATTTTACTACAACGATGACGAATTAGCATCGACAAGTGGCATTCGGTTGGTGACAAAGAGGAGAAAAAAAGTAGACTTGCTATATGTAAAAAGTAGACTTGCTATTTGTGAAAAGTAGACTTGCTATATGTAAAAAATAGACTTGCTATTTGTAAAAAGTAGACTTGCTCTATGTAAAAAGTAGACTTGCTATATGTAAAAAGTAGACTTGCTATATGTAAAAAGTAGACTTGTTATATGTAAAAAGTAGACTTGCTATATGTAAAAAGTAGACTTGCTATATGTAAAAAGTAGACTTGCTACATGTAAAAAGTAGACTTGCTATATGTAAAAAGTAGTGGTGATAATGTTTTTGAAAAGTAGACTTGCTTCAATGATGAAAGGGACATGGCAAAGATTTAAAATTATCCCTATTTACACGTCCAACAAAAGTCACATCACTCCATCATGAAATGCTATTGTCGTTTCTGTGTTTGGAAGTTTGAAGTTTATCAGATGTTTGATTGATTGGTTGATATTGAGCTTTCAATGAGCTGGTTTTTTTCCCCCCCAATTAAAATCTTTATTCCAAATCTTTACATTTGTTAGTGAGAGAAACATAAAATACCAGTACCTTATCCTGGCCTCGTTAATATTAGTGGCATGTATAGGAATTGTGTTAGTTTTTTTAGTACAATAGTACTGAATTTTAGCTAATAATATATTCTTGATGAAAACAGGTTTGCATGCAATACAACATGGAGGGAAAGAAAAGGGTGGCAGTTGGTTGGTCTTGAGTGCAGAAGTCTAGATTGCCACTTTGCAACTAGAAGTTTGTCAATGACTTGCTACAGGTCGGTGGTTTTCTCCGGATACTCCAGTTTCCTCCACCAATAAAACTGACCGCCACGATATAACTGAAATATTGTTGAAAGTGGCGTTAAACACTATAAAGCCAAATCCACCCTTGCAACTAACCATCATCGAAAATATGGTTTAAGGGCATCTAAAGACAAAAGACAAGTATACATTATATGTGTTTTTTGAAAATTCAATACCTTTGAAATCTTATATTTGAAACATTGTTAAATAAAATATCGATTGATTGATTGATTGATTGATTGATTGATTGATTGATTGATGATTTAACGCTAAGTGAGCAGAATTCCAGTCATATGCATGACGACCAGAGTAAGCTTACAAACAACAAATTAGGTAAAACGATGGTTACTGGGACGGGAATGCGGATAAATGCTTCGGATGATTAAATCTGAGTGTAAGGAACACCAAGATAATTTATACCGAGGGACATGATCACATAAATAAACTTCAGAGAAAATCAGGAATGGACAATCTAGAGACTCGGGGAACATGGGGTACAGGACCCAGAACGAGGACAAGCAAAATAAAAGCACAACACAGAAAACTAATAAGATGAGACACACACACACACACACACACACACACACACACCACAAAAAACCTGGAGGTGCTCGTGAAGGGTAAGCTATATTTGTTTCTGTTGTGCTGATGGAATTGGCATTAGATGCCGATCAATCAATCAATCAAACACATCTGGTAAAAGTTGGAGATAGAAGAAAGAAAAAATATACGCAAAAGGGAATATTTCCATTGCCTTTTGAGAGATGAAAGGAATATACAAAAACAAATTATGCAGTAATCAATAATATATTGTACTTTGCAATTGTCTACCCATATAAAAAAAGTCTTTCTGTCTGCAACACATTTCTAAAAAGCGTTGAAGTAATAATACTATAGAGTCAACAAGCCTAATGGATTTTAATGACAGCTATAGCCAGCCACACGAACGCAACGTTAAGAGAATGACATACTTTCCACCACAATCATGGCGTTTTCCTAGTATACACCAATTGTCTATAGAGTTGTCAATTATTTAACAAAAATTCCTAAATTGCTCTTTAGAGACGAAAACTATGTCGGTCTTAATACAGTATGATAGATATATTGTTATCACACTACGTTTAAATAGTTTTTGGGACAATCCGCTTGTCGCATCGATTTTCTTCTAAAACATTAAATGCGATGTTTATATTACTTATAATGATAAATGTTTTATTGTGTATAATTATATTTGCAGTAAACACTACACATTAAATTCAATTAGCTTGAAAAGCTTATAATTGACATTCTATATTGTTGCTGGGAATCCATTTCTATTAACTCTGAATGAATGGGTATGATGTTTTCATTGGAATTGGTATCAAGGTTACAAATGTACTTGTTCTGACCTTACACCAGCTTTAATACTTTTACAACTTATGTAGAGAAGTGCTCGATGGAATATAAATGGTAGTATGTGTACAGAGGACACGAATGCTGCCACCTCCAGCTAAGGAAAACATGAGTATAATTCAAGAACGGGAAAAGTGGTCAAATCCGAAATAAAATAGACATTGAGTATCAATTTCAAATGATTTCCCAAAGGGGATCTTTGTGGTACGTGCGGACATAGGTAAAACTTAAAGTGGATTTTTACTATGGATTGTGTGATGTGTGACCACGGGGTAGATGGGATAAGTCTTATTGGGAAGGGTCACCTCCTATTTAGAGTTATATGCAGGCGTGCCACTGAAATGGATATATTTTTTCACCTTTCAAGTATATGATTTGGTCATCAATTTACCAGTTTCGTCAAGTGTTTGAATTTTAATAATTGATAAAACTGTCAAATAATAAGCCATTATTTTAATTAATACACGGACGGTTGCATGTCGGTTCACGTTTGGAACAACAACTATGTGAAATATGAAAAAAAAACACATCTCCTGAAAGGCATCATCAATTGCAATCAAATTGTGTTTGTATTGTGAAAAGAAAGTTTAAACAGTGGTTCTATCAATATCATCAAAATGAGCATATATCTCTCACCTCTATCATTGGAAATAAAGAGAAAACGACATATGACATTGAAAAATAGGTCATTGCTTGGGACAAACAAAACAAATTGGCGAGTGTATCCTGCTCAATGAAAGCCAATTCTTCCTAGTTATGTGTGACATTGGAAGCAGGGAAACTTAAAAACAGATTGCGTCTCCTCTCAACAACAAAGCCATGTGTGGATCAAAGTGTTGGTGTTAGGCTGGGGCGTGAAATATATGCAAGCGCACTGGAGGGCCTCTAAGGTCGCAAAGGGGTACAGTGTAGAGATCATAGTAGGGGGATCATGGGGTGAAACCCCCGGAAACTCTATAGGCTTATCAGTTTCCAGTTTAACAGAGAAAAGGATTACTGAATCAGCACTGGTAAATCAACAGATACCTGTATGTAGACAGGATCAGTATGTTTATTTGTCCAATTAGATTTAATTAACTGTGAAATAGACACATACCCACAACTACTTCTATGTGATAATATAATCTTGTTTTGTCAAAGGTTATTAATAATAAAAAGGCTATATCATTGACACCCCTACTAGAGTGCCAAATATCATGGGCATCTCATCAAGAGAAACACCACAGGTTGACACGTATGACGTCATAAGTGTCTGAAACATCATTGTTGATTCTAGGCTCAACAAGGTACACACAATGTGTAGGAGTTGTACCTTGTTGAACAGAGTCGGGGTAATATTCTCATGATTGTTAAAGAACAATGAACTCGTAACTAGGCAGGACTTAATTTAATACGTTGGTAAATAGTATTGAACCCATCGATGGACGAGAACTCGAACTGAATTGATATTTAGGGAAAAAAGGGTGGATTGAAAATTAACCATACACCACGACTGTGTATGCCCCAATCATCTCAGGACCTTTGATAATTGTTTATTTTTAACAGTTTTTCTAAGCGGCTGTACACAGTGAATTATTGGGTGTGGTGTTAATATTATATATGTCAAACTGTCCTTTAAATTTAAGATGCAAAACGTCTGTGATAACAATTGGGACAATGCAAAATAAACAATATGTCAGTTATATCATGGCGAGAACAAGTTACATTCCAATGATATGATAATGGTGATGATGATGTCTGTTTTGTACTAGACCAACATTCTTAGTTTGAATTTTGTATTGTTAGATCACTGGAACAACAGTCGTCGGATAGACATTTCGCTCCACTCGGGCACATTATCCTGATTCCGATACAACCAGTCTTTGCTCTTTCTCCTTAATGCTACGTGCTTTGTGTTGAAGAAACAAATATAAATTTTATATTCAGAATCAGGTTAATGCGTCAGAGTGGAGCGACATGTCTAACAGTAAACCGTTGTTTCAGTGATATAGCACTCTAAGCGTGTTGGTCTTGTACAATGTTGACATAACCATCATCTCATCCTATGTAATTTGTTCTCGTCATGATATAGCTGTGGAATAGCTCATTTGGAGTTGCACAAAACAACCAATCACTCTTTAAAACTGAAACTGATATTAATGAAACAAACATGCTAAGAGAGATAACTCTAATACATTTGCTATACAAATAAATTCAACAAAGAGCGTATTTTTGAGTTAATACGTTATATGAATATAGGAACGTTGAAAAAACGATAACAGCTAAAAAATTGGTCGATCACAACAATTATTTCCGATCTACCGTAAAAAAAACGACACCAAAAGAAGATAACAGCAATATGAGCACGTGTTTGAGGATTAGAGTTATGGTGTTTATCGCCACTTTCAACAATAATTCAGTTAAATCGTGGAGTCAGTTTTATTGGTGGAGGAAACCAACGACATGTCGCAAATCACTGACAAATTTTATTATGTTGTATCGAGTACATCACAGCACTTGTTTGACATCTGCACAAAATATGCCGGCTTAAAACCGTAAATAGATATGATATCATATCTTCTTACAAATCCCAACAATTGAAAATAACTAGAATTAATGAAAAGAACCCTCAAACAGTGATAGCTAACAATTTCATCAATATCATATGGCGATGGGGATTCTTCACGACCTTGCGTATGCTAGGCACACAAATATGGTGGAATCAAATAGGTTAATGGAACCCCAATCCTCCCCTCTGGACTTATTCCACTCGGACACCCATGCATATTAAAATAGCAAGATAATCTGAGACAAAGACAAACCATAGCCAACTAATTGATAAGGTAAAATATGCTGAATATTGTCCTTTGCTCTTCCAGTCGTTTTGATATCAATGATAATAAGATATTGTTGAAGTAATAATTAACATGGACAAAATAAATAGCATATCTACTCAACATCGATAATTTAAGCGTAAAGGTTATTTGAAATTGCAATTATAAACATTTTTTGTTAAAGGAAACTACTGATTACTACTGTTATAAAATGACTATAATTCCCTTACCGTAGATAAATCTTTCACGTTCGATCAAGTCTAGAAGAATTAGATTCTACTTTAAGTGATTTTATAAACAACACCTCTCAGAAATCAAAGGATTGAAAATTAGATATCTGCATGTGAGATAACATTAGAGTGTCAATTATTACATGTAAGATTAAATTGGACTTCAGTCAGCACGTTCAGTTAACATTAGAAGTTAGTTTTGATCTTAAAAAATGACAATACACTTGCATCTAGCAAGTTCCGTTTAGGATAATATCAAGGTTCATATTTTGAATCGACCAATGAGCGATGAGACTGCTTTTTTAAAAACGAGCACACAACAAAAGTTGTTATCCGATTGGTCAATGTATTTAACTGTCTTGCACATGATTGGACGGTCAAAGAGGAATGGAAGATGACATGACATGCTATAGCGAGTATTTGTAGTGATAGACAGAACCCGTCGGCCTCGCTTTCATATTTATAACACCTAAATACCTGCTCTTGTTTCATGCCATTACAATTTTTAGCATAACAGCCACCTAATGTATTAAACAGAACCCAAATGCGAGACGGATGTATTGACATCGGCATAAAAAAAAGACATAGAATAAACAGCATGCGAAACATATGTACAACCCCACCAACAGTGATGGTTTTTATGCGATAGCTTTGCGAAATGATAACAAAACACTGGCAACCATCCATATGGGGGTGGGATGGGGTGTTGGTGAGATGGGGTGGGGGTTACTCTCTAAATAGATAATATAGACAATCCATATTTTCTTCTTTATTCCTAAGATAAACAATTGTATAAATACAAGGGAATGTTTCAGTACAATTTGTATAATTAAATAAATATTGGCTTTCTATTTTGAATTTTGATTTCTTATATGAATAGAAACAATTACCTTACGCTACCCATTATATTTTCTATTACATGTGGCAAGGATAAAAAGGAATTATCACATAGTTATAGGTTCATTGTGGTGCGTCGTCATTTTGCCTGAATGGTTATTAACTGTTTGTAAGGTTTTCCCAATCTATTTTTAACTATAATGTTTGCTTGACTTTTCGATCGCCAAGTAAAAAAAAAAGATGCCATTAGACAGACATACAATTTAGCTTAAACCGACTTGTCGTCGATCATGAATAAAGCTGAATTATAAAAAGATAGCTAAAACAGTGATGATCAACAATTTCACCAATATCACCAGACACGAACAATTATCTCTCATCTGAAATATTGATGATTTGGCATTAAATAAAAACAAATTACGTCTTGTTATTTAATGCCATCAGGAAATTAATACATGTTGTGATGATCAAAAGTACAACTTGATTACGCACATACAGTTCCCTCAGTGCTAAATTACTGTTATCGAATTCATTAATCGAAGACCAAAAACAGTTCAAAGTTTGAACCAGACATATTTTGGATAGCGTACAATGTTCGCGTTCTTTTATTATACAGTCTCTACAACTGAGGACTAGATATACATTTTGAACCTTATGTTGTTAAATTTGTATATATTGTTACATATTCTTTATTTTGTATTTGTCAAAATCAGTTAAATACAAATGTATACTTAAGTAGGATCCCATTATATGGCTTAACCCCGCCACATTTTAATGCCTACACCAAGACAGTAACCGGATTTCCAATGTCCTTTGTCGTGGTGGTACTATGTTCAATGATTTGAGGTGAGAGGTGTTTACTCGTCTTGTTGATATAGGTGGAATTATTGACCGTCACTGGTTTAAGCATTCTCTTCATAAAGTATTATAATAATTATTATTATTTCTCTATATGTAAAGTAGAAATATCTGAAATCCAGATCGTCGAAATTATCAACAATATAATTGATAAATGAATGCACTGTACCTCGATTTTTAAATGTGTTGTAGGATCTTCCGGTTCCCTCCATGTACTTTTATTCACATGGATAAATGCCATTTTTAGAAAATTCGAACGCAAATCACATGACTAAAACGTCCTTAATATCGTGATTATCTCCCCTGACAATCTTTTATCACATCCGGTTGTTTCTTTCATAAAAACCACGCATTTCACCTTTTGAAGTGTGATTTAATATGATAATAGGTGCTGCCTAACTTGGGACGAAGTCAAATAATTAATTTTTTTAAACAATATTAACTCAGATCAAGGATTTATATATAAATCCTTGCTCACATATATGGACCTATACTTAAAAAAACCCCAAAAAAACCAGGATCCATCTCCTGGAACATTATATAGAGAAAAAAAATCAATTGTCAATATTAGCATTGCCACTTGAGGGGAAAATTGGGACTGCAGTTGATTGTTGAATTAATTGGGGATGAAAAGGAGAACTTGGCTCAGTAAGTTGCTAACAAAATGATGACGGGGAAATATTATATTACATTGTATTTATTTACATGTACTTTATATTCAGTATACAAGGTTTGAACTTTAGGTTCGGTGTCGAGCTTATATACGTATTTAGCTGACGTTTAAAAAAGGTTTTACGATACCAATGGAGACGTAATCGAAGAATCCATCTTAAATTTCTTTTTTTTTCTGTTTATGAATATTTATCATTGATTCGATATTAGTGCTACATATAGTAATGCATGCCTTTTAGGTACTTCTTTATTGTAACAAATTTTAATTTGGAGAAGACTTCATAAGTTTGTTTAACTTGTGTCTAATCCATTTTGTCGGTTTAATTGGCAAATAAAATATGCTTAAACTAAAAAAAGAAGGACAAACAATACGATAGCCATCTCAGTGCATTTGAAATGTGGCCTCAAGGACAGGTGGCCTCTCTTGAGGGGGATACTTTATTAGTATTTTACTATCTCAGGGCATTTGAAATCTGGATTTATAAGATGGATGGCCTCCCTTTTAAGGGGGATAATTAATTAGTATTTTACTATCTCAGTGGCAACATTAAAATCTTGAACAGATTGTGGGAAGAAATTACTTCACCCTTTTTCCCGCATTAAAGGGTTCGGTTTATGGTGTTTAACGCCACTTTCAACAATATTTCAGTTACATCGTGGCGGTCCGTCTTAAAGGGAAATAACTCCTGTAATTTTTAGAAACAGCGCCGGAAATGTCCAAATAGTCTCATGTTTGTCTGGTGGATGTAATGTCGTCACCAGTGCTAATGACTAAATCTATACTTATGATTCTTCAACTTTTACTTTTAAATCTTTTCTAATTACCTTGGATAAATTTGAAACCAAAATGCAACGCGTTCGGCAATGGAATAATGCGGACGATATCATTGAAGCGTGTGTATGAACTAAATATCGTTTTTGGTTTTGTAATAACCCGTCTTTATGCTGTTCTGTCGGATTTTTTTTTAAGAGTAAACATATTTTATTGCTAAATATTATAACAATTGGATTGGACACAAATTATAACAATTTACAAGGGTCATCTCCACATAATAAATAACTACAATAGTACATGCGTCAGCAATAGTAAAATACAATATACAACATTATAAATAAATTCTTTGAAAAATGAAAAAAAAAAACAAAAACGAGACACAACAACAAAAAAAACAAAATACAAAACAAAAAGCATGAAATTATATAATACAAGCAAGTTTTACCATACTTGTATCTGAGATGAAATTGATTGATTGTCGGATGATTCTACATGGAAATGGAAGTTGTGATCACCAAGCTATCATTAAAGGAAGAAAGCATACAACGTCTGACTATTGCATTCGTTTGTTTTCCTCTTTGTCTTTCACTTTACCCCGCCATATTTTTTGCGCCAGTCCTCGATCAGAACTTGAATTTCCAACATCATACCGTGTGTTCTCTTTTATGTTCAATGATCTTAGGTGAGAGGTCGTTGTTTGTTTTGTTGATATTGATGGAATTGTTGAACATCACTCTTTAAACTTTCGTATTGTAATAAAAACGTAGATATCAAATTTAGTGCACACGACACGTTTCTGGAATAACCGTCATCAGGTACGCTCTAAATCAAAGGATTGGACAGCCAAATAATTTAAATTTATGAGAGCAAGTTACTCTAAAATTTCCCATGACTTTTATACACTGTGGCTCTCTTTTCACAATCCATCAAGTTAGAAATAATTAATTTCGATGACAGTCATGTACAGTGGTAGTGGAACCGGAACGAATCGCAATTTGTTTATTTTGACTATACAGTTCAACTGTCCAATTGGTTTCTAATATTAAGCTTAATTTGTGAAACGTTATTACCTATTCACTACTGAGTTATTAAAACGAATGTGGCAGAGAGAAAAAAATAAAATCCACGGTTTCTCATCAAATATATTTTCTACCTACTCCCAGAGTGATGACTTTAACTGTTAAATTATTTATTGTTTAAATTAAAAATGACTGGCACACAAATCAAATATATGGGAATAATGTGAAGAATAAACACTAGTTTGTAACTAAGCATTGACAATCGGTTGCATATTGATAATTATCTTGGCTGTGAACATGACATAGTAAAGTTAACTTTTGTAATTATGGCGCGATGACTAAGCGCCATAATGGTAGAACGATAAAGCAATATTTAGCTTGCATGGCGTTCTGTGGTTATGGCACGACAATTCTAGTGCAATGGAACGAAAATTAAGAGCGACAGAAGGAGAATTAAGAATCTCAATTTTGTCGTTCTGTCGCCTTCAATTTTGTCGTTATGGTGGCGATATAATTCCTCAAAAAATAACAGAAAGATATTTGTGTGAATCTCGACGCTCGTTCTGCCGTTTTCGCTATGACGCGGCAACAATACGACTGAAAGAGATTACACGAAGCAGCCGCCATATATATAATTGATACCTAATGCGACAGTTAACTTTGTGCTCATATAATCTGTATTGCATTCATTATAAAATAACCAGAGTTTCATAGAGATTTGGTAAATTTATAGTACAAATACGAAAACAGATCTGGTGTAAATTCTGCTCTTTTTGTTATATCAAGTATTGATTTTCCCATATAAAAAAAAACACTTGTCTATTACAATTCTTGATCATATATTTGATAAATTAGCTGCATGTACATGCACAACATTTGTAATGCCCTATACTATGTCTTTAATTAAATTTATATTGATATAAATGGCAACTGATAGCTCGTTTATCATAATCAACGACATGCAGATCAGGAATTATATTGTCAATGGTTTGGGAGTTTTAAATGTGCAAACTATAAATTATTAAGAAAGGATACAGATGTGAATTTTGGTAGAAAAAAAACATTGCGGAAATCAACAATATACATTTATTTCCCTTGCATAAGGGTGAACAAATCTTCATATCTCCCTTATGCAAGGGAAATACATGTTTTATTCCACCAGGCCAACGTTTTGGTGAATTCTGCCAAATGAAATCTTTTGGCCATCTTTGTTTACAAAATTATTATTTCGGAACATCTCTGGAGTTAATACCGTTATATGGCCAAAGCGTTAAATCTTGAGAATTTCGAATAAGGGAAATACGATATTGTTGAGACGGAAATACGATGTTATGATAAATGTCACGTGGGATTGTTTCGACCAATCGAATTTCTATATAAGTATAATAAATATTATAGAGTGGAATAATAGCTTTTAATTATCGAATCGTGGACGAACATATTGCATTATTGCCGTGTTGTATGCTATTATTTGAAAAATCGAATGAAAAATCAACCCAGCTTGAAACTGCAGTCACTTGAACACGCTTTAATTTAAATATGATGAATACTTATGAGGAAAAGGACCATCATTTTTTTTCTGGATTTATGCTGGAAGGGGTTGAATGACAGCACTAACACTCGCGGCACAGTACATTTTAATAACTGCAACAAAATGACATTTAAGTTTTTTATTTAAAAGCATTACCTCTGGTTCATTTTTATATACGTATGTTTATTTACATGAGGACTGAAAGTAGTAACTTTTCATGTTTATGTTGTATATCTTTGGCCATTCAACAAAAACAATTTAGAGTGTTGGACTTCCTGGGAAAATGAGGCGGAGCTTAGAATATGGCACAACATTCAGTCCTTCATTTTGTACCATGGTATAAGCCTCGTCTATTTACATTTGATCAAATAAAGTGTTGTGTCCATTATGATTTCCGCATTAAATCGATGTGCGATTTGTCTTTACCTCCAGTAGTTATTAGAAGGGCTAATGGCGGTTCGTCTTTATCTCCAGTAGTTATTAGAAGGGCTAATGGCGGTTCGTCTTTATCTCCAGTAGTTATTAGAAGGGCTAATGGCGGTTCGTTTTTATCTCCAGTAGTTATTAGAAGAGCTAATGGCGATTCGTCTTTATCTCCAGTAGTTATTAGAAGGGCTAATGGCGGTTCGTCTTTACCTCCAGTAGTTATTAGAAGGGCTAATGGCGGTTCGTCTTTACCTCCAGTAGTTATTAGAAGGGCTAATGGCGGTTCGTCTTTACCTCCAGTAGTTATTAGAAGGGCTAATGGCGGTTCGTCTTTATCTCCAGTAGTTATTAGAAGGGCTAATGGCGGTTCGTCTTTATCTCCAGTAGTTATTAGAAGGGCTAATGGCTGTTCGTCTTTACCTCCAGTAGTTATTAGAAGGGCTAATGGCGGTTCGTCTTTATCTCCAGTAGTTATTAGAAGGGCTAATGGCGGTTCGTCTTTATCTCCAGTAGTTATTAGAAGGGCTAATGGCGGTTCGTCTTTATCTCCAGTAGTTATTAGAAGGGCTAATGGCGGTTCGTCTTTACCTCCAGTAGTTATTAGAAGGGCTAATGGCGGTTCGTCTTTATCTCCAGTAGTTATTAGAAGGGCTAATGGCGGTTCGTCTTTATCTCCAGTAGTTATTAGAAGGGCTAATGGCGGTTCGTCTTTATCTCCAGTAGTTATTAGAAGGGCTAATGGCGGTTCGTCTTTACCTCCAGTAGTTATTAGAAGGGCTAATGGCGGTTCGTCTTTATCTCCAGTAGTTATTAGAAGGGCTAATGGCGGTTCGTCTTTATCTCCAGTAGTTATTAGAAGGGCTAATGGCGGTTCGTCTTTACCTCCAGTAGTTATTAGAAGGGCTAATGGCGGTTCGTCTTTACCTCCAGTAGTTATTAGAAGGGCTAATGGCGGTTCGTCTTTATCTCCAGTAGTTATTAGAAGGGCTAATGGCGGTTCGTCTTTACCTCCAGTAGTTATTAGAAGGGCTAATGGCGGTTCGTCTTTATCTCCAGTAGTTATTAGAAGGGCTAATGGCGGTTCGTCTTTATCTCCAGTAGTTATTAGAAGGGCTAATGGCGGTTCGTCTTTACCTCCAGTAGTTATTAGAAGGGCTAATGGCGGTTCGTCTTTATCTCCAGTAGTTATTAGAAGGGCTAATGGCGGTTCGTCTTTATCTCCAGTAGTTATTAGAAGGGCTAATGGCGGTTCGTCTTTACCTCCAGTAGTTATTAGAAGGGCTAATGGCGGTTCGTCTTTATCTCCAGTAGTTATTAGAAGGGCTAATGGCGGTTCGTCTTTATCTCCAGTAGTTATTAGAAGGGCTAATGGCGGTTCGTCTTTACCTCCAGTAGTTATTAGAAGGGCTAATGGCGGTTCGTCTTTATCTCCAGTAGTTATTAGAAGGGCTAATGGCGGTTCGTC